>CM057004.1:0-297500 GCA_029891345.1 Dryococelus australis
TCAAAATGTTTTGTAATAAATATATCCAAATAACGACAAATGAGATACATGTGTTCTATATAGCTGAATAGAACAGTTGTCATCATTCTTAAGCAAATCGTATTTATTACATTCTTGTAATGACAATTAGTTGCATGGGTAATTCTTAGAAGTTATGAAGTGTAGGCATACCAGTAAAAGTTTTGTAATAAATATATCCCAAAAACCACAAATGAGATTCATGTGTTCTATATTGCTGAATTTAACTGTTGTCATAATTCTTAAGCAAATCGTAGTTATTACATTTTTGTAAGGACAATTAGTTACATGCGTACTTCTTAGAAGTATTGAGGTATAGGCATACCAGTCAAAAGTTTTGTAATAAATATATCCAAAAAACGACAAATGAGATACATGTGTTCTGTAATGACAATTAGTTGCATGTATTCTTAGAAGTATTGAAGTGTAGGCATACCAGTCAAAAGTTTGTAATAAATATATCCCAAAAACGACAAATGAGATACATGTGTTCTATATAGCTGAATTGAACTGTTGTCATCATTCTTAAGCAAATCGTAGTTATTACATTCTTGTAAGGACAATTAGTTACATGCGTACTTTTTTAGAAGTATTGAAGTGTAGGCATACCATCAAAATTTTGTAATAATATATCCCAAAAAACGACAAATGTGATAACATGTGTTCTATATAGCTGATTGAACTGTTGTCATCATTCTTAAGCAAATCGTAGTTATTACATTATTGTAATGACAATTAGTTGCATGGGTACTTCTTAGAAGTATAGAAGTGTAGCATACCAGTCAAAGTTTTTAATAAATATTCCAAAAACGACAAATGAGGTACTTGTGTTCTATATAGCTGAATTGAACTGTTGTCATCATTCTTAAGCAAATCGTAGTTATTACATTCTTGTAAGGACAATTAGTTACATGCGTACTTCTTAGAAGTATTGAAGTGTAGGCATACCACTCAAAAGTTTTGTTATAAATATATCCCAAAAACGACAAATGGATACATGTGTTCTATATAGCTGAATTGAACTGTTGTCATCATTCTTTAAGCAAATCGTAGTTATTACATTCTTGTAAGACATTAGTTGCATGGTTCTTTCTTAGAAGTATTGAGTGTAGGCATACCAGTCAAAATTTTGTAATAAATATATCCCAAAACGACAAATGAGATACATGTGTTCTATATAGCTGAATTGAATGTTGTCATCATTCTTAAGCAAATCGTAGTTATTACATTATTGTAATGACAATTAGTTCATGTACTTCTTAGAAGTATTGAAAGTGTAGGCATACAACTCAAAAGTTTTGTAATAAATATATCCCAAAAACGACAAATGAGATACATGTGTTTCTATATAGCTGAATTGAACTGTTGTCATCATTCTTAAGCAAATCGTAGTTATTACATTCTTGTAAGGACAATTAGTTACATGCCTACTTCTTAGAAGTATTGAAGTGTAGCATACCACTCAAAATTTTGTATAAATATATCCCAAAAACGACAAATGAGATACATGTGTTTCTATATAGCTGAATTGAACTGTTGTCATCATTCTTTAGCAAATCGTAGTTATTACATTATTGTAATGAACAATTAGTTGCATGGGTTACTTCTTAGAAGTATGAAGTGTGAGGCATACCAGTCAAAAGTTTTGTAATATAATATATCCCAAAAACGACAAATGAGATACATGTGTTCTATATAGCTGAATTGAACTGTTGTCATCATTCTTAAGCAAATCGTAGTTATTACATTCTTGTAAGGACAATTAGTTGCATGGTACTTCTAGAAGTATTGAAGTGTAGGCATACCATAAAAGTTTTGTAATAATATATCCCAAAACGACAAATGAGATACATGTGTTCTATATAGCTGAATTGAACGTTGTCATCATTCTTAAGCAAATCGTAGTTATTACATTCTTGTAAGGACAATTAGTTACATGCGTACTTCTTAGAAGTATTGAAGTGTAGGCATACCAGTCAAAAGTTTTGTAATAAATATATCCCAAAAACGACAAATGAGATACATGTGTTCTATATAGCTGAATTGAACTTTGTCATCATTCTTATTAAAATCGTAGTTATTACATTAATTGTAAGACAATTAGTTGCATGGGTACTTCTTAGAAGTATAGAAGTGTAGGCATACCAGTCAAAAGTTTTGTAATAAATATATCCCAAAAACGACAAATGAGATACATGTTCTATATAGCTGAATTGAACTGTTGTCATCATTCTTAAAGCAAATCGTAGTTATTACATTCTTGTAAGGACAATTAGTTACATGACTACTTCTTAGAAGTATTGAAGTGTAAGCATACCACTCAAAAGTTTTGTTATAAATATATCCCAAAAACGACAAATGAGATACATGTGTTCTATATAGCTGAATTGAAACTGTTGTCATCAATTATTAAGCAAATCGTAGTTATTACATTCTTGTAAGGACAATTAGTTGCATGGTTCTTCTTAGAAGTATTAGAAGTGTTAGCATACCATCAAAAATTTTTAATAAATAATCCCAAATACGACAAATGAGATACATGTGTTCTATATAGCTGAATTGAACTGTTGTCATAATTCTTAAGCAAATCGAATTATTACGACAATTAGTTGCATGGTACTTCTTAGAAGTATTGAAGTGTAGGCATACCATCAAAAGTTTTGTAATAAATATATCCAAAAACGACAAATGAGATACATGTGATTCTATATAGCTGAATTGAACTGTTGTCATCATTCTTAAGCAAATCGTAGTTATTACATTCTTGTAATGACAATTAGTTAGCATGGTACTTCTTAGAAGTATTGAAGTGTAGGCATACCAGTCAAAGTTTTGTAATAAATATATCCCAAATAACGACAAATGAGATACATGTGTTCTATATAGCTGAATTGAACTGTTGTCATCATTCTTAAGCAAATCGTAGTTATTACATTATTGTAATGACAATTAGTTGCATGGGTACTTCTTAGAAGTATAGAAGTGTAGGCAACCAGTCAAAAGTTTTGTAATAAATATATCCCAAAAACGACAAATGAGATACATGTGTTCTATATAGCTGAATTGAACTGTTGTCATCATTCTTAAGCAAATCGTAGTTATTACATTCTTGTAAGGACAATTAGTTACAGCGTACTTCTTAGAAGTATTGAAGTGTAGGCATACCACTCAAAAGTTTTTAATAAATATATCCCAAAAACGACAAATGAGATACATGTGTTCTATATAGCTGAATTGAACTTTGTCATCATTCTTAAGCAATCTATCCCCCCTTAGAAGTATAGAAGTGTAGGCATACCAGTCAAAAGTTTTGTAATAAATATATCCCAAAAACGACAAATGAGATACATGTGTTCTATATAGCTGAATTGAACTGTTGTCATCATTCTTAAGCAAATCGTAGTTATTACATTCTTGTAATGACAATTAGTTTGCATGGGTACTTCTTAGAAGTATTGAAGTGTAGGCATACCATCAAAAGTTTGTAATAAATATATCCCAAAAACGACAAATGAGATACATGTGTTCTATATAGCTGAATTGAACTGTTGTCATCATTCTTAAGCAAATCGTAGTTTATTACATTCTTGTAAGGACAATTAGTTACATGCGTACTTCTTAGAAGTATTGAAGTGTAGGCTAACATCAAAAGTTTTGTAATAAATATATCCCA
This sequence comes from Dryococelus australis, assembly GCA_029891345.1. Classification (NCBI taxonomy): domain Eukaryota; kingdom Metazoa; phylum Arthropoda; class Insecta; order Phasmatodea; family Phasmatidae; genus Dryococelus; species Dryococelus australis. The sequence continues at coordinate 3,692 of CM057004.1, forward strand.
AAAACGACAAATGAGATACATGTGTTCTATATAGCTGAATTGAACTGTTGTCATCATTCTTAAGCAAATCGTAGTTATTACATTCTTGTAATGACAATTAGTTTGCATGGTATCTTCTTAGAAGTATTGAAGTGTAAGCATACCTCAAAAGTTTTGTAATAAATATATCCCAAAAACGACAAATGAGATACATGTGTTCTATATAGCTGAATTGAACTGTTGTCATCATTCTTAAGCAAATCGTAGTTATTACATTTTGTAATGACAATTAGTTGCATGGGTACTTCTTAGAAGTATAGAATGTAGGCATACCATCAAAGTTTTGTAATAATATATCCCAAAAACGACAAATGAGATACATGTGTTCTATATAGCTGAATTGAACTGTTGTCATCATTCTTAAGCAAACGTAGTTATTACATTCTTTAATGACAATTAGTTACATGGTACTTCTTAGAAGTATTGAAGTGTAGGCATACCAGTCAAATTTTTGTAATAAATATATCCCAAAAACGACAAATGAGATACATGTGTTCTATATAGCTGAATTGAACTGTTGTCATCATTCTAAGCAAATCGTAGTTGTTACTATTCTTTAAGGATAATTATTGCATGGTTCTTCTTAGAAGTATATGAGTGTAGCATACCCTCTAAAAAGTTTTATAATAAAATGCATCCCAGAATCGACAAATGAGATACATGTGTTCTATATAGCTGAATTGAACTGTTGTCATCATTCTTAAGCAAATCGTAGTTATTACATTTTGTAATGACAATTAGTTGCATGGGTACTTCTTAGAAGTATTGAAGTGTAGGCATACCAGTCAAAAGTTTTGTAATAAATATATCCCAAAAACGACAAATGAGATACATGTGTTCTATATAGCTGAATTGAACTGTTGTCATCATTCTTAAGCAAATCGTAGTTATTACATTCTTGTAAGACAATTAGTTGCATGGTACTTCTTGAAGTATTGAAGTGTAGGCATACCATCAAAAGTTTTGTAATAAATATATCCCAAAAACGACAAATGAGATACATGTGTTCTATATAGCTGAATTGAACTGTTGTCATCATTCTTAAGCAAATCGTAGTTATTACATTCTTGTAATGACAATTAGTTGCATGCGTACTTCTTAGAAGTATTGAAGTGTAGGCATACCAGTGAAAGTTTTTGTAATAAATATATCCCAAAAACGACAAATGAGATACATGTGTTCTATATAGCTGAATTGAACTGTTGTCATCATTCTTAAGCAAATCGTAGTTATTACATTCTTGTAAGGACAATTAGTTACATGGTTACTTCTTAGAAGTATTGAAGTGTAGGCATACCATCAAAAGTTTTGTAATAAATATATCCCAAAAACGACAAATGAGATACATGTGTTCTATATAGCTGAATTGAACTGTTGTCATCATTCTTAAGCAAATCGTATTATTACATTCTTGTAATGACAATTAGTTGCATGGGTACTTCTTAGAAGTATTGAAGTGTAAGGGTATACCTCTAAAAAGTTTTGTAATAAATATATCCCAAAAACGACAAATGAGATACATGTGTTCTATATAGCTGAATTGAACTGTTGTCATCATTCTTAAGCAAATCGTAGTTATTACATTTTGTAAGACAATTAGTTCATGGCGTACTTCTTAGAAGTATTGAAGTGTAGGCATACCATCAAAAGTTTTGTAATAAATATATCCCAAAAACGACAAATGAGATACATGTGTTCTATATAGCTGAATTAACTGTTGTCATCATTCTTAAGCAAATCGTAGTTATTACATTCTTGTAATGACAATTAGTTGCATGGGTACTCTCTTAGAAGTATTGAAGTGTAGGCATACCAGTCAAAGTTTTGTAATAAAATAATCCCAAAAACGACAAATGAGATACATGTGTTCTATATAGCTGAATTGAACTGTTGTCATCATTCTTAAGCAAATCGTAGTTATTACATTCTTGTAAGGACAATTAGTTACATGGTACTTCTTAGAAGTATTGAAGTGTAGGCATACCATCAAAAGTTTTGTAATAAATATATCCCAAAAACGACAAATGAGATACATGTGTTCTATATAGCTGAATTGAACTGTTGTCATCATTCTTAAGCAAATCGTAGTTATTACATTCTTGTAATGACAATTAGTTGCATGGGTACTTCTTAGAAGTATTGAAGTGTAGGCATACCTTTAAAAAGTTTTATAATAATGCATCCCAGAATCGACAATTGAGATACATGTGTCCTATATAGCTGAATTGAACTGTTGTCATCATTCTTAAGCAAATCGTAGTTATTACATTCTTGTAAGGACAATTAGTTACATGCCTATTTCTTCGAAGTATTGAAGTGTAGGCATACCACTCAAAAGTTTTGTAATAAATATATCCAAAAAACGACAAATGAGATACATGTGTTCTATATAGCTGCATTGAACTGTTGTCATAATTCATAAGCAAATCGTAGTTATTACATTCGTGTAAGGACAATTAGTTGCATGGGTACTCCTTAGAAGTATTGAAGTGTAGGCATACCACTCAAAAGGTTTGTAATAAATATATCCCAAAAACGACAAATGAATTACATGTGTTGGATATAGCTGAATTGAACTGTTGTCATCATTCTTAAGCAAATCGTAGTTATTACATTCTTGTAAGGACGATTAGTTGCATGGGTTCTTCTTAGAAGTATTGAAGTGTAAGCATACCTTAAAAAATTTTATATTAAATGCATCCCAGAATCGACAATTGAGATACATTTGTTCTATATAGCTGAATTGAACTGTTGTCATCATTCTTAAGCAAATCGTAGTTATGACATTCTTGTAAGGTCAATTAGTTACATGCGTTTCTTCTTAGATGTATTGAAGTGTAGGCGGGTTGGCTAAAAGTGTCTACTACGAGGACTAGAAGTGTCTGGTGGTTTGGCTAGAGTCGTTCGCTGTGATATCTAGATGAGATTGTTGGGGAATCAAGAATATTGGGCTGGGATGGCTCGAAGTGTGTGCAGGGATGGCTAGTAGTGTCTTCTGTGATGTCTATAGGTGTATGCTGGAAAGGCAAGAAGTATATGTTGGGAATACTAGCAGAGTCTACTTTGAAGGCTAGAAGTCTCTGCTTGGAAGGAAGATGTTTCTGCTCGGATGCCTGGAAGTGTCTGCTGGGACGGCTAGGAATGTCTTCTGGAAATGCTATAAGTGTCTTTTTGGAAGTCGAGAAGTGAATGCTAGGGTGACTGGAAGTGTCTGCTGGGAATACTATGAGTGTCCACTGGGATGGGTAGAAATATCTGCTGGGAAGACTAGAAGTGTCTGCAGGGAAGGCTGAAAGTGGCCACTGGTTTGGCTGGCAGTTTATGCTGGATAGACTGGAAGTGTCTGCTGGGGTTCTTTGAAGTGCCTTCTCAGAAGGCTAGAAGTGTAAGTTGGTAAGTCTAGACGTGGCTGCTCGGAAGGTTAGAAGTTTCTGCTGTGAAGGCTATAAGTGTCCACTCGGAAGGCTAGGAGTGCCTGCTGGAAGGCTATAAGTGTCATATGGGAAAGCTAGAAGTGTCTCAACGAAGGACTACAAGTGTCAGATGGGAATGCTAGATGTGCCTGCTGGTAATCCTGGAAGTGTCTACTTAGAATACTGAAAGTGTCCGCTGCGATAGTTTGAAGTGCCTGCTCAGAATGCTAGAAGACTATACCGGGAAAGCTAAAAGTGTCAGTTGGAAAGTCTAGACGTTTCTGCTCGGAAGCCTTGAAGTGTGTGCTGGGACGGCTAGAGCTGTCTTCTGGAACGGCTTGAAGTGTCTGTTCGGAAGTCTATAATTGTCTTCTGGGATTGCAGGAAGTGTCCTATGGGATTGCTAGAAGTTTCTGCTGGGAAGGCTTCATGTTTCTGCTTGATTGCCTGGAAGTTTCTGTCGGGATGGCTAGAAGTTAATACTTGGAATGCTAGAAGTGTCTTCTGTTAACGCTGAAAGTGTCTGGTGAGATGGCAAGATGTCTCCATTGGGATGGAACTAGAAATGTCTGCTGGTATGGTTTGAAATGTTTGCTGGGAATGTTGGAAGTGTCCGCTGAAAAGGCTAGAAGTCAGTACTGGGATGGATAGAGGAGTCTGTTGGGTTGGCTTGAAGTGTCGGCTGGTATCGCTAGAAATGTTTGCTAGGATGGCCAGAGGTACCCGCGTGATTGGCTAGATGAGTCTGCTAGGAAAGGTGGAATTGCCTGCTGGGAATTATAGAATTGTCTGCTGGGATGTTTAGAAATGTCTTCTGGGAAAGCTGGAGGTGTCCGCTGGAATCTCTAGACGATTCTGCTGGGATAGGTAGAAGTGTCTGCTGGGACGGATAGAAGTGGCTACTGGAATGGCAAGAAGTGTCTGTTGGAAAAGCTAGATGTTTCTGCTGGGACGTCAAGAATTGTTTGCAGCGAAGGCTTGAAGTTACTTTTGCGACGGCTTAAAATATCTGCTGGAATGGTTAGAGGAGTCTACTGGGATGGCTAAAATTGTCGACTGGGATGTTTAGAAGTGATTGTTGGGACCTATAGAAGTGTCTACTAGGAAGGCAAAAAGTGTCTGCTCGGAAGGCTAGTATTGTCTGTTGGGATGGCTTGAAGTGTCCGCTGTGATAGCTAGAAGTGTCTGTTGGGAATGCTATAAGCGTCCTCTGATATGGCTAGAAGTTACTGCTCGGATGGCTAGAGGTTTCCGGTGGGATGGCAATAAGTTGCTGATGGGGCGTATAAAAGTGACTATGGAAACACGATAAGTGACTGCTGAGATGGTTATAATTATCTGCAGCGATGTCTAGAAGTGTCAGCTGTAAGGCTAGAAGAGTCTGCTGTGAAGGCTAAAAGTAGCTGCTGGGATGGCTAGAAATATCTGTTTGAATGGCAAGAAGTTTCGGTTTAGAAAGCAACACGTGTCTGATGGGAAGGCTGGAAGTGTGTGCTGGGATCGCTAGAAGTTTCTGTATAGAAGGCAACAAGTGTCTTATGGGAAGGCTGGAAATGTCCACGGGGATGGTGTGTGCTAGAAGTGTGTGCTAGGATTCCTAGAAGTGTCTGCTAGGATGGCTAGATGTGTCTTTTTAGAATGCTAGAAGTGACTGATGGGATGGCTATAGGTTTCTGCTGGGAAGGCTAGAAGTTTCATCTGGCATGGCCAGAAGGTCCGCTGGGATGTCTAGAAATGTCTGTTATGATGGTTAGAAGAGTCTGGTGGGATGCCTAATGATGTCTGTATGGAAGGCTAGAAGTGTCTGCTGGGCAGGCCAGAAGTGACTGCTGGGAAGACCAGAAGTTTCTGCTGAGATCCCAAGATAGTTCAGCTGAGATGGCTAGAAGTGTATGTTGAGACTGTTAGAATAGTCGGCTGGGATAGTTAGAAATGTCCGCTGGGAAGGATAGAAGTGACTGCTGGAATGGCTAGAAGTGTCTGCTGGGATGGCTAGAAGTGTCTGCTGGGATGCCTAGAAGTTTTTGCTGGGAAGGATAGAAGTGTCAGCAGGGATTGTTAGTGGTGTCTGTTGGAAATTATGGAGTGGTTGCTGGGATGGCTTGATATGTTTGCACGGAATGCTAGAAGTTTCTGCTGGGAAGGATAGAAGTGTCTGCTGGAATGGCTAGAAGTGTCTGCTGGGAAGAATACACAGGTATGTAGCGACGTCTAGAAGTGTCTGCTGGGAAGGCTACATGTGACTGCTTGGATGGCAAGAGGTGTCAGATGGGATGGCTAGATGTATCAGATGGGATGGGTAGAATTGTCAGCTGGGATGGCTAGAAGTGTCAATTGGGAAGGCTGAAAGGTTCTGCTGCGAAGACAGGAAGTGTTTACGGTGTAACTAAAAGTGTATGCTTAAATGTCTTGAATTGTCTGCATGGTTGGCTATATATGACTGCTGGGTTGGCTAAAAGTGTCTGCAACGATGACTAGAAGTGTCTGGGGGATTGGCTAGTGTCGTTCGTTGGGATGTCTAGAAGTGACTGTTGGGAAATCCCAGAAGAGTGGGCTGCGGAGGCTAGAAGTGTCTGCTGGGATGGCAGGAAATTTTCGCTGGGATTGCTAGAAGTGTCTTCCGGGAAGGCTAGAAGTGATTGCACGGAAGAATGGAATTTTCTGTTTTGAAAGTTTCAGTATCTGCCGGGAATGCTAGAAGTGTCTGCTTGGAAAGCGGAAGCTATTTTTCTGGCATCGCTAGATGTGTCTGCTCTGAAGTAAAGAAGTGTCTGCTGGTATAGCTAGATGAGTCCGGAGAGATTTATACAAGTATTAGCTGGGATGTCGACGTGTGTTTGCTGGGTAGGCTAGAAGTGTCTGTTGGAACTTCTATAATTGTCTGCAGGGATGGCTGGAAGTGTCCACTTATAAGATTAGGAATGTCTGCTGGGATGTCAAGATATGTCTGCTGGGATATCTATAATTGTCCTGTGGGATGGCTAGAAGTGTCTGTTGGATAGGCTAGAAGTGTCTGCTGGGAAGGCTAAAAGTGGATGTTGGGATGGCTAGAATTGTCTGCTGGGATGGCTAGTAGTGACCACTAGGATGGCTAGAAATGTCTACTGGAAGTCTTGAATTTTTTGCTGGGTTGGACAAAAGTTTCCCTTGGGATAGCATAAGTGTCTGATTAGAAGGCCGGAAGTGTCGCTGAGATGGCTAGAATTGTCTACTGGAATGGCTAGAAGTATCTGCTGGGATGGCTGGAAGTGTGTGCTGGAATGGCTAAAGGTGTTGTTTCAGGGATGGCTAGAATTGTCTGTTTGGAAGTCCAGAATAGTCTGCTGGGAAGGGTAAAAATGTCTGCTGGGAATGACAAGAAGAGACAGATGGAATGACTAAAAGTTATTTCTGGAATTGCTAGAGGTCTCTGCTGGGGTGGGTTGAAGTGTCTGCTGGGACATTTAGAAGTGTCTGCTGGGATGGCTCGAAGTGTCTGCTGCGATGGCTATTAATGTGCTTTGGAAGGCTTGAATTGTCCACTGAGATGGCTAGAAGTGTCTTCCATACAGGCTGGAGGTGTCTGCTTGGAAGAGTATAAGTGTCTTCTAGGAAAGCTAGAAGTTTCTGCTTGTAAGACCGGAAGTGTCTGCTGGAAAAGCTAGAAATGTCTGCTAGAAAAGATGGAAGAGTCTGCTTGGAAGGTGTTAAATACGTACTGGGAAGGATAGAATTGTCTGCTGGGAAGGCTAGACGTGTGTCCTCGTAAGGCTGGAAGTGTCCGCTTGGAAGGTTAGAATTTTCTTCAAGAAAGGCTCTAAGTGTCTGCTGCGTTGGTTAGAAAGGACCGATAAGATAGTTGGAAGTATCTGCTGGGATGGCTAGATTTGTCTGCTCGGAAGCGTGAAGTGTCTTCTGGGACGGGTAGAATTGCCTTCTGGAAAGGCTAGAAGTGTCTGTTGGGAATAGGAAAAATCTCCGTAGGGATGGCTAGAAGTTTTTACTGATATTGATAGAAGTGCCTGATGGGAAAGCTAGAATTATCTGCTGCGAAAGCAAGAAGTGTCTTCTGGGAAGGTAAGAGGTGTCCGCTGGGAATTCTAGAACCGTCTGCAAGTACGGCTAGAATATACGCTATGTTATCCAGAAGTGTTTGCTGCGATCGCTAGAAGGGTCCGATGGGATGGCTAGAGGTGTCCGCTGGGAAGTGTAGAAGTGAATTCTCGGAAGGCGAAAAGTGTCTGCTTGGAAGTCTTGATGTTTCTGCTGGGATTGCAAGATGGGTCCGCTGGGATGGCTAAACGTGTTTGCAGGGATGGCTAGAAGTGTCCGCTGGTATGTCGAATTGTGTCTGCTGGAATGACTAGAAGTTTCCGAAGAATGATTAGAAGCATTTGCTGGGAAGTGTAGATGTGTCTGCTCGGAATGCCAAAAGTGTCTGCTGGGATGGCTAGAAGTGTCCTCTGGGATGGCCAGGAGTGTCAGCTGGGATCGCTATAAATGCCTGCTAGGATGATTAGAGGTGTCATATTGATTGGTTATATGTGTCTGCTGGGAAAGCTCTAATTAACCTGTTGGGAATTCCAGAATTGTCTGCTGGGATAGTTAAAAATGTCTTCTGGGGTAGCTGGAGGTATTCGCTGAAATCGCTAGACGATTCTGCTGCGATAGCTAGAAGTATCTGCTGGGACGGATAGAATTGTTTGCAGCAAATGCTTGAAATGACTTTTGCGACGGCTAAAAATATCTGCTGGAATGGCTAGAAGAGTCTACTGGGTTGGCTAAAACTGTCCACTGGGGTGTCTAGAAGTGATTGATGGGACGTATAGGAGTGCATACTAGGAAGGCTAGAAGTGTCTGCTCGGAAGGCTAGTATTGTCTGTTGGGATGACTTGAAGAGTCCGCTCTGATGGCTAGAAGGGTCTGTTGGGAATGCTATAAGTGTCCGCTGAGATGGCTGGAAGTTACTGCTCGGATAGCTAGAGGTTTCCAGTGGGATGGTCATAAGTTTCAGGTGGGTTGTATAGAAGTGACTATGGCTATAAGTATATGCTGCGATTTCTAAAAGTGTTAGATGGAAAGCTAGGAGTGTCTGCTATGAAGGCTACTAGTGTCTACTGGGATAGCTGGATGTGTCCGGAGAGATTTCTAGAAGTATTAGCCGGGATGTCAACGAGTGTCTGCTGGGTAGGCTAGAAGTGTCTGTTGGAACTGCTAGAAGTGTCTGCATGGATGGCTGGAAGTGTCCATTTATAAGGTTAGAAATGTTTGCTGGGATGTCAAGAAGTGTCTGCTGGGATGGCTAGAATTGTCGCTGGGATTGCTAGACGTGTCTGCTGGATAGGCTAGAAATGTCTGCTGGGAAGGCTATAAGTGGCTGCTGGGATGGATAGAATTGTCTGCTGGAATTGCTAGAAGTGACCATTACGATGGCTAGAAATGGCTGCAGGGAAGTTTTTAATTTCTTGCTGGAATGGACAGAAGTTACCTTTGGGATGGCATAAGTGTCTGCTTGGAAGGCGGAAGTGTCGCTGAGATGACTAGAATTGTCTTCTGGGGTGGCTAGAGGTTTCTGGAGGGATGGCTAGAAGTATTTGCTGGGACGTCACAGAGTGTCTGCTGAGAAGGCTTGAAGTATCTGCTGTGATGGCTTGAAGTGTGTGTTTGAAAGGCAAGTTATTTCTGTTTAGAAGGCAACAAGTGTCTGCTGGGAAGGCTGGATGTGTCTGCTGGGATTGCTATAAGTGTCTGCGGGGAAGGCTAGAAGTGTCTGCTGTTATACCAAGAAGTGTCCGCTGGAATGGCTAGATGAGTCTGCTTGGAATGCTAGAAGTGTCTGCTGGTATAGCTATAGGTGTCCGCTGGGAAGTCTAGAAGGTTCTGCTGGCAAAGCTGGGATTAACTGCTGTGAAGGTTAGAAGTTTCTCCTGGGATGGCTAGAGGTGTCCGCTGGGATGGCTAGAAAAGTCGGCTGGAACGTTTCGTTGTGTCTGCTGGGAAGGATAGAAGTATCTGCCAGGAAGGCTAGAAATGTCTGCTTGGATAGCTAGAAATGTCTGCTCGGACGGATAGAAATGTCTGCTAGAACTGTTAGAAGTGTCTGCTGGGGTTGCTAGAAAGGTCTGCTGAGACATCTGGAAGTGTATGATGGGAAGGCTAGAAGTGTCCTGTGCGATGGTTAGTAGTATCTCCTGGGATTGATAGAGAGGCTAAAAGTGTCTGCACGGAAGGCTAGAAGTGTCTGCTGGGACGTCTAGAAGAGACTGCTGGGGATGGCTAGAGGTGTCCGCTGTAATATCAAGACAATTCTGCTGGGATAGCTAGAAGAGTCACCTGAGACGTATAGACGTGGCTACTGGAAAGGCTAGAAGTGTTTGCTGGGACCTGTCTAGAATTGTTTGCAGCGAACACTTGAAGTAACTTTTGCGACTCCATAGAAATATCTGCTGGAAGGCTAGAAGAGTCTACTGGTATGGCAAAAATTGTCCACTGCTATGTCTAGAAGTGAATGATGGGACGAATAATAGTGTCCACTAGGAAGGTTAGAAGGTTCCGCTGGGATGGCTAGAAGTTTTTGCTGGGAAGTTTAGAAGTACCTGCTATGCGATCTAGAATTATCTTGCTCCGAAAGCATGAAGTGTCTGATGGGAAGTTTACAGGTGTCCGCTGGGATGGCTAGAACCGTCTACATGTATGGACAGAATATACGCTAGGTTATCTAGAAGTTTTTGCTACGATAGCTAGATATGTCCGATGGGTTGCTAGAGGTGTCCGCTGGGAAGTGTAGAAATGTCTGCTCGGAAGGCCAGAAGTGTCTGCTTGGAAGGCTAGATTTTTCTGTTGGGATTCCAAGAAGAGTCCGCTGGGATGCCTAACCGTGATTGCTTGGATGGATAGAAGTGTCTTGTGGGAAAGCTAGAAGTGTCTCCATGAAAGGAAAGAAGATTTAAGATGGGGAGGCTGAATGTGTCTGCTCGAAAATATGAAGGAGTCTGCTTCGATGACAAGCAGTGTGTGCTGGGTTCGCTAGAATTGTCTGCTGGGAAGGCTAGACGTTTCTCATCGGAAAGCTGGAAGTGTAGGCTAGAAAGGTGAAATGTGTCTGCTAGAAAGGCTAGAAGTGTCAGCCGGGAAGTTTGGATGGGTCCGATAAGATAGCTATAAGTGTCTGCTGGGAAGGCCAGAATTCTCTGCTTGGACGGCTGAAAGTTTCTGCTAGAAAGTCTCTAATTGTTCGCTGGTATGGCTAAAAATGTTCCCTTGGGTGTCAAGAAATGTCTTCCAGGAAGACTGGAAGAGTGTGTTCGGAAATCTGGAAGCGTCTGCTGGGAAGAATAGAAGTGTCCACTGGGATGGCTAGAAGTATCTGCTGGGAAGGCTAGAAATATCTGCTGGGAAGGCTACACTTGTCTGCTGGAATGGCTAGAAGTGGCTGCTGGAATGGCTAGAACGGCTGAGACGGCTAGTGGTGTCCGAAGGGTTGGCATAAAATTCTTGCTTTCTCTTCTGGGAAGGCTAGAAGTGTCTGCGGGAAGGCTACACGTGTCTGCTGGGATAACTAGAAGTGTCTGCTGGTATGGCTGGAAGTGTATTTTGGGTATGTTAGAAGTGGCCGCTGAAAATGCATGGAAGTCAGTATTGGGATTGCTAGAGGTGTCCTATACATGGCAATAAGTGTCAGCTGGGATTGCTAGAAGTGTCAATTGGGAAGTGGCTTAGTGTGTCTGCTGCGAAGTTAGGAATTATCCGCGGTGTTACTAAAAGTGTATGCTTACATGAGTTGAATTATCTGCTTAGATAGCTAAATATGACTGCAGGGTTGGCTAAAAGTTTCTGCTACGATGACTTGAAGTGTCTGTAGGATTGCCTAGAGTCTTTCGCTGAGATTTCTAGAGGAGTCTGTTGGGGAATGAAGAAGAGTGGGCTGGAATGCCTAGAAGTGTCTGCTGGGATGCTGGAAGTTTTCGCTGGGATAGCTTGAAGTGTCTGCAGGGATGGCTAGAAGTGTCTTCTGGAATGGCAATAGTTGTACGCTGGGAAGGCAAGCAGTATCTGTTGGGAAGGCTAAAAGTGTCTACTGGGAAAGATAGTAGTGACTGTTCGGAAAGCAGGAAATGTCTGCTGGGGTGGCTAAGAAGGCCAGAATTGTCTGCTGGGAAGTCTATAAGTATCGGCTGGGATGGGTAGAAGTGTCTGCTGGGAAGGCTAGAAGTGTCTCCTCGGAAAGCTGGAAGTTTCTGCTGGAAAGGCAAGAAGTGCCTACTCGGAAGGTTTATGAGTATGCTGGGATGGAGGTGTCTGCTCGGAGGGCAGGTAGTGAGTGCTGGGAAAGATAGAAGTGTCTGCTGAGAAAGCTAGAAGATGCCGCTGGGATGGCTAGGGTGTATGCTGGGATAGCTAGTAGTGTCTGCTGGATTGACTAGAAGTGTCCGGTGAATGGCTAGAAGTTTCTGCTTGGGATGGCTGTATGTGACAGCTGAAATGGCTAGAATTATCTCTTGGGATCGCTAGAGGAGTCCGCTGGGATGACTAAAAAAGTCGGCTGAAACGTTTCGATGTGTCTGCTGGTAAAGATAGAAGTGTCTGCCGAGAAGGCGAGAAATGCCTCCTAGGATAGATAGAAATGTCTACTGCGACGGATAGAAATGTCTGCTGGAACTGCTAGAAGTATCTGCTGGGGTTGCTAGAAGGGTCTAATGTGACATCTGTAAGTTTCTGATGGGAAGGCTAGAAGTTTCTACTGGGAAGGCTAGAATTGTCCGCTGGGATGGTTAGTAGTATCTGCTGCGATTGATAGAGAGGTTACTGGGATGGCTTAAAGTGTCAGCACGGAAGGCTAGACGTGTCTTCTGGGACGTCTTGAAGTGATTGCTGGGAAGGTTAAATGTGTCCGCTGGGATGTCTTGAAGTGTCTGCTGCGATGGAGAGAAGTGTCTGCTGCGATGGAGAGAAGTGTCTGGTGGGATGCCTAATGGTGTCGCCAGGGAAGGCTAGGATGGTCTGCTGGGATGGTCAGAATTTTCTAATGAGATAACAAGAAGGGTCAGCTCAGATGGATAGAAGTTACTGCTCGGATGGCTAGAGGTTTCCGGTGGGATGGCTATAAGTATCAGCTGGGGCATATAGAAGTAACTGTGGGAATGCTAGAAGTGACTGCTGAGATGGCTATAAGTATCTGCTGCGATTTATAGAAGTGTTCGCTGGAAGGCTAAAAGAGTCTGCTGTGAATGATAGAAGCGTCTACTGGGAAGGCTATAAGTGTGTGCTGGGATGGCTAAAAGTGTGTGCTGCGAAGGCTAGAAGTGTCTGCTGGGATGGCTAGATGGGTCTGTTTGGAAAGCTAGAAGTGTCTGCTGGGATGGCTATAGGTGTCCACTGGGAAGTCTAGAAGTTTCTGCTGGGAAACCTGGAAGTAACTGCTGTGATGGTTAGAAGTTTATGCTGGGATGGCTAGCAGTGTCATCTGGGTTGGCTAGAATTAATTCCTGGGGTCGTTGGAGGTGTCCGATGGGATGGCTAGAAAAGTCGGCTGGGACGTCTCGATATGTCTGCTGTTAAGGATAGAAGTGTCTGCCAGGAAGTCTAGAAATGTCTGCTAGGATAGCTATAATAGTCCGCTGGGATGGCTAGAAGTATCTGCTGAGACATCTGGACGTTTCTCATGGGAAGGCTAGAAATGTCTGCTAGGATAGCTAGAAATGTCTGCTGGGACGGATAGAAATGTCTGCTGGAACTACTAGAAGTGTCTGCTGGGAAGGCCAGAAGTTTCTGTTGAGATCCCAAGATGGGGCAGCTGATATGGCTAGAAGTGTATGTTGGGGCTGCTAGAAATGCCTGCTGGGATAGTTAGAAATGTCCTCTGGGAAGGATAGAAGTGTCAGCTGGGATGGTTAGTAGTGTCTGTTGGAAAGGCTAAGAGTTTCTGCTGCGAAGTCACGTAGTGTCCGCTGTGTAACTAAAAGTGTATGCTCAAATGTCTTGAATTTTCTACTTGTATGGCTAGATATGACTGCTGGGTTGGCTAAAAGTGTCTGCTACGAAGACTAGAAGTGTCTGGGGGATTGGCTAGAGTCGTTCTCATGGATGTCTAGGAGTGACTGTTGGGTAATCCCAGAAGAGTGGGTTGGCAAGGTAAGTGGTGTCTGCTGGGATGGCTGGAAGTTTTCGCTGCGATGGCTAGAATTGTCTGCTGGGAAGACTAGAAGTGTCTGCCCGGAAGGCTGGAAGTGTGTGCTGGGAAGGCTAGACGTTATTGCACGGAAGACTGGAATTGTCTGTTGGGAAAGCTTTCAGTGTCTGCTGGGAAAGCGGATTTCTTCTTCTCGCATGATTAGAAGTGTGTGCTGGGGAAAGCTAGAATTTTTCTGCCGGGATGGCTAGAAGTAAATTTTGGAAGGCTGGAACTATCTATTGAGAAGGGATGGAATTATCTGCTCGGAAGGCTGAAAGTGACTGCTGCGAAGGCTTTAAGGATCCGATGGGATTGCTATAAATGCTTCAAGTGTCTGCTTGGAAGGGTAGAAATGTTTGCTCGAATGGTTGGAAGAGTCTCCTGGAATGGTAACAATTGTCTGCTGGAAAGGGTAGAATTGTCTACTGAGTAGGTTATAAGTGTCTGCTGGGAAGGCTAGAAGTGTCTCCTCGAAAGGCTTTAAAGTCTGCTGGGAAGGAAGTGTCTGTTCGGAGGGCAGGAATTGTGTGCTGGGAAAGCTAGAAGTGTCTGCTGGGAATTCTAGATGCGTCCGTCGGGAAGACAATATTTGTACGCTGGGATGGCTTGAAGTTGCTGCGGGGAAGTCTGGAAATGGCGGGGGGGGGGGGGGGGGAGATAAGAAATGTCTGCATTGAAAGCTAGAAATGTCTGACGGAAAGCTGGAAGTGTCTACTGGGATATCTATAAGTGAGTGCTCGGAAGGCTAGAATAGTCTGCTAAGAAGGCTAGTATGGTCTCTTCGGAAGGCTGGAAGTGTCTGCTGGGAAGGCTACAAGTGTATGCTCGGAAGGCTAGAAGTGTCTGCTGCTAAGGCTAGAAGTGTCCGCTAAGAAGGCTAGAAGTGTCTGCTGGGAAGACTAGACGTGTCTGCTGGGATGGGTAGAAGTGTCCGCTGGGTAGGCTAGAATTATCTGCAGGGAAGACTGGATGTGTTTGCTGGGTTGGCTAGAAGGGTCTGCTGGGAAGGCTAGATGTGTATGCTCGGAAGGCTAGAAGTGTCTTGTGGGATGTCTAGAAATGTCTGCTGGGAAGGCTAGAACTGTCTGCTGGGAAGGCTAGAAATGTCTTGTGGGAAGGCGAGAAGTGTCTGATCGGAAGGGTAGAAGTGTCTTCTGGGATTTCTAGAACTGTCTGCTGGGAAGGCTAGAACTGTCTGCTGGGAAGGCTAGAAGTGTCTGCTGGGATGTTTAGAACTGTCTGCTGGGATGACTAGAAGGGTCTGCTCGGAAGGCTGGAATTGTCTGCTGGGAAGGTTACGTGTGTCTGTTTAGAAGGATCGAAGTGTTTACTGGGAAGGCTAGAAGGTTCTGCCCAAAGAACGAAAGATTTTTTTTCTATCTTTCACTATGAATAGAAACGTCTCACAGATCTTAGGGTAACAATTTCGTCTCCCTGCAAAAACATCTATGTATCACCATCATGACTGCCACATATCGGATTCCCTACATGAATTCAAACAAGCAAAGTGTAATGCTTGAAATTTTATTTCTATTAATAAATAACTTCTGTGAAACTCTGTTGTTTAAAGAAGATTGTTTGTCTTTGTATGTGTGGAAAATATGTGTGTTAAAATTATTGAATAGTATATTTATTTACCGAATTCCTTCACAGACTGTAAAATGTTTTGTTTCATTAAGAAACTAAAAAAGTTTTACCTTGTTTAATAAAATGTCTTAGCAGAGAGAGTGAGAGAGAGAGAGAGGGAGAGAGAGTCTTACCGTTTCTAAAAGTATGTTGCAATGCGTTAAAGAGTGTTTGGTTTTTAATGCAATCGATGTTTCAGTAATAAAAACGAGTGTTGGAAAGAAAAAGTCATAGAAAAACCTATTAACTAGTGAAAAAGTCGGGAGACGAGCACTTTATACGCTTATACGTTTGTCAAAAAATACTGGATAAAAACTAGTAAACGTAGAAACTTTTGTTGAAATAGTTGGAGACTATCCAGAAAATAACATTATTACTTCTTACATATGTACATTGAAACACGTAATATTGATACCCTATGTTTCAAAGAAATATGTTCGTAACTCGGAAGTGCAGCACATATGGCATGGTATGTAACATCATGAACTGTTCAGGTCAAGAGCGGAGCCCGTAAATATATTTATTTGTCCAGTTTGGAAGTCAATGCTCCGTGTATCACTATGTTTTCACTCAGGCAGCCGTCGCCTACCCCTAACTGTGAACGGAGAACGTTGCCCCATCCACCAACCCTGGCCGCATACCGTTTCACACAACCACGCTCGAGCGATGGTTTAGTTGCCGTACTTTGACCTCTTCCGACCATCGCAACACATCCCAAACCACTGTTATGCATTCATTGCATGAAACTTAATTTTCTAGTTCATTAATTAATTAATTCCCCAATAAAATTTAACAAACCGAAACCGCTCATATGAGTTTAATGTCTCTCGATAGAAAAATACATAACAATAATAATGATAGTAATAACAATAATATGATCAGTATAATGTTAAACTTACAGGTAATTTTGTAGAAAATGAAATATTGTTTAGGTTAAGAGGGATAAGTTTAATTCTATACAAATACTCATGCGAAAGAACAAACATTTTATTTATTTTATCGGAAAACAGATTCTTTTATACATTATTACAGAAAACGACATTTGACTTGCAGAGAGGTCAATTCCTTATTGTTGTAACATAGTTGTAAAACACTATTTAATTCTTAAAATAAATATAATCGCAGTTAATTTTCCTGATTATATATTCAAGCGGGTTAAATGTGTCTGTGTAAAGTATTGTTATAAACGTATATATGAGTTACAAATTGGATGACATAATTTTAAAATACTATTTAAAAACTGTTTCGTGTTAATATGTAGAAGAGCAAATGTTTATTTTTAGCTATAACAGGGAAATTCTTAAGGTCACGTGAACAATATATTAGGTTTAATATTTATGTTATAATGGTGTCATGTTATATGTGATTTTAAATTTTTTATTGCAAGGTTTGTTGATAATGCTTCAATATTAGGGGAACATAACAGATCGTACTTTAAATACTATGTATTATTAAATATTCGAAGAAGTGAATTAGTGAAACTGTGAAAGATATCTGAATATTTCAGTTGTAGTAAAATAATTATACACTTTTTATATTTTCGTTTTCTGTAGCTTTACACTGCATATAATATATATACATATATATAACAGAAAACATCAAATATTAAGATACTTTTACACATTTCCGCATATCCTTAACGCGTTATACTTTTGTATAATTGTATATATATACAATTATACAAAATCATCTTAACGCGTTATGCTTTTGTGTAATTGTATATATATATATATATATATATATATATATATATATATATATACAATTATACAATTATACAAAAGCATAACGCGTTAAGGATATGCGGAAATGCGTTAAAGTATGTTAATATCTGATGTTTTCAGTTTGATATATATGTTAAAACAGTTTACATTTGGTATTTATTTATTTATTTATTTATCATGTAAAGATAACAGTTTAAAATTTCATTGGATAGGGAGACATTGTCTACCTTGTTTACAGTTAGTTCAGAGAGGTTTGTTACAGAGGATATGTCGTATGGGCGGTATGGAGCGGGATTACCTATGTTATTACCATTTGAAGCTATACCCATGTGTCGCCCTACCACTCCGAAAATACGTCAATGTTATTAAATTAATTGGTAAAGGGAACAATGCATCTCATTATTTGCTAGTTTTAATTCCTTATGTGATTTAATATAATGATGATGAATGGTGATTGCGTAAGTCTGAAGACCGAGATTATCAGAGATTATGGGTTTGTTTCTACATAAAATAACAAAGATAAAAACACTTTTAAATAATTTATTTGCTGTACAACAACTGTAAAGAGTTAAAATAAATACTGGTTAAACATTTTTTAGTAATTCTAAAACTTTTGTGAATGGAAGTGTTGACCAACAACAAAATGTTTCCTCTTCAAACAACATTTCTTCAGATAGCAAGCAGCAGTGTATTCGCAGCAGGGTGTCTCCTGTATTACCGCGAGATATACGCAGGTCTTGAACGCTTTTAACAACTCGGCCCTTCTATTCACTCTGGTAATTGTTCGTAACACAAAACTATTTGACACATTATTTTTTTTCTTTGTGAACATTTAGCATTAAAACTTGAAACAATTGCTATACAACAAACATTGTTACTTAACATATAGTGATAAAATCCAATGTATTAGTATTAAGTTTACCTATAAGAAAATGTACATTTGTCTATGTAAATACATTTGTGATATATTTGGTATAAAGAAAATCTTGTGTGGAAACATTTGTAACAGGAAGTTTTTAAAAACCTCCTTTATTTTCACTTACACAAAAACTTGGGTAACCTATAACCGAGTATTTTTGTTTTGTTGAGAAATCTACATTCAAATGTATACAAGAATGTTTTCCAGTTTAAAGAAAATTACTTGAAAGTACGGATGAATATTAATGTGCTCTCGTTTAACATAATTTTCGAATCGTGTTCAGTATAAATACGATTTAGGTATGGAATAGTTTGAAGATTATTTAGCGAAATGGAAAACCAATTTTTAATGTTTACAGAAATCAAAAATTTCAAATACCTGACACATATTAATTGAAATGAAAACAATAATAATTATTATGTCTAAGCTTCTGCGTCTTGGTTGGGAGTTGAGTATGGTGAGCATCGGATCTCGTAATATTTTGACAAAAGTATTTGGAATTTACTTATAACGCTACTTTGGATTATTTAAATGGTGATTCGTAATTTAGTTAGCATTTGTATTTCATCGTGTTGGGATAAAGTTTCCCGTAATTGAAATAAGTTTTAATATTATTTATAATGTAATTGTTTGTATAATTACCTGGAATTTAATTATGTTTTATGTATTAAAGGCAATTTGTTGGAAATGGGATAGTTGATAAGTAATTCCATTCTTAATATCACTTGTGGTATGATATATTTGATTTTCCAGTGAGTTGGGCGCTGCATTGGCCCGCCGAACTGACGACATTCCATACCGGGCGGAAATCAGGTAAGTTTACCGCACTCGAATGCTAGTGGCTAGAGGAGGGGGGGGGGGGGGGTAGTCAGGCATTCTGAGGTTAACGGTACACTTTCAGTTGTAGATGGAGAGCCACTCTGGCTGGAGTGTTGGTCACTGGAGATGGCACACAAGGCAGGTTGACTGGGCAGAGTGGACTTTTCAGACAAAATATATTTAATATTTGGTTTGTGCATCTATTGCACATCTTGTGATACACTGAGGACAGCGATTTGCGATTCGGTAAGAGCTAAACGAGTTTCTTGTGTACAAGTGTGGTCTGCTGTCGTGTGAGCTATCTGATGACACGTTTTTAAAAGCAGGATCTGGTGTGCTCAAATCTACTTTACGTGTTTTTAACAAACATTCGCTTGGGGTAAGTTGTTTTGTGTGCGATTAGGTGTTACGATTTATTTTTGTGCATGGTTCATATTTACTTTTCGTGTGATCTGAATGTGATACATCTTTACGGGTATTTGTTGCAAATTATATGTAAGAGTAAAATAACTTTGTGGATTGTGATTCTAAGAATATTTCATTCTTTTTAGCTATACCTAAAAGCCAATTAGCGCGAAGTGAGGTACATGTTTGACTGGTACGCTATTGCGTTTGGTTAAAATGTAATAACTTTCTTGTAAGACTTTGTGATTCAATCAGTTCCGTTATGTAGCGGTCACTGAGGGCCAGCACACAGACCGCTTAAGGTGCGACAGATATAGCTTGTGAAGCGAGGTAACTGTTAATTAAACATGCCGCACATATCCCACTGCCTGGATGATATATAAACGAAGCGCAGTGCACCAATTCCCCCCTCCCCACCCCACGTAATTCGCAGGCGATCACCACCGTGCAAGAAGTCAGTGTAATATTCGTCGGAGTCGACAACGAAGCAGAGGACATCACTATAACCAGGCCTAGAGGAGCTCTAGGCCATCCTACAATCTGCTATCACCAAATACAAACAGACTCTCGTGGCTTGATTTAAAAAACAAACGATCATTACAGAAGATCTGCTTGTTAAAGAAACTATTTTTAACAGGATGTCCTTGATACCTTTTGTCTCGTTCCTTACCGCCCAATGCATCAAACACTCGTTCTTTCGATCAACAAAAGCTTCTAGTAACAAAACACAAATCATTTTCGCTTCATCTTTCATCGTCACCGCAACCAGTGTTGCAATTGCTTACCTCAGGAAGCAAGAGATACAACTTCAATCACATAATTTAAAAAAATTTTGTGATAACAGCTTGATCATGCTATAAATATTTAAATGATCTTAAAAAGTGGGTTTGGTATAAACAATATTTACTGTGGATGTTTCCTCTCTTATAATACCAGTAACTTATTTACTTTCTGCTTCAAGCGACTGTAGTGATGTTTCTGATGCTTATGTTACTGTTTAATTAATTAAAGGTGTTGTTAATGTATGTCGATGTGTCAATGAGCGTTTGTGAGTAGATATTGCGTTAATATCTTATATTATGTATATTTTTAGGTAGCTTATAATTTTAGACGTTTTATATTATAACTGTATATGTCTTACATAAATGAATTTTTTTTGTCTTTTCCCCCTGTTTATATAGTTTTATGCTGTGATTTTCTGTCCTTCAATAATCGTTACTAAAAATTTCAGTTTTAGAACTATTTTTGATAGTCAATGTTATCATGTAGTTTAATTTTATAAATAGTACAATTATATGAATATTGATACATGCCAGGCGTATATATGGCTTTGTTTATGAATGTATGTGTTAATTGTGTAAGTTCACTATTAAGGTTTATTTTATTTTATGTATGTTGCGTTTACATATTCCATATAAGCTTCTTTCTAAATTTATAGTAGAAATTAAGTTTTAAGTCATTGTTTGATTCCTTTTCAGAAATAAGTGTTTTGTTTTATTATACAGAGTGTTCAAATGAAAGAGAAGGTGATAAGACCTTAACTTCGCCACAAAAAAAAAAGATGTTTTATTATTATTATTTTATTGTGAGCATAAATCCACGTTACAGTTAGGCGTAATGCTATCTCACGAGTCTCTGTTACCCAGTCGTCCTAAGCGTTAATATATCTGGCTAGGTTAGGCAAATTCATTTAGAATCTTGTGATTTATAATAATGCGTAACTTCTTGTATATTAGTTAAAGAGTTAATACTTGTGGTATTCAGTATTGTGTTGTTAACAAGTATCTCAATTGTGTAGATATTGCAGTAATTAAGGTGTGTGGTTAAGGAATTATGGTTTACCAATCAATCATAGAGCTTCATATCCCATAAGTAGTCCCCCTCATATGATGATAACTGGTGTATACAATAACTGAGTTCAGCATAAGAGTGAGTTGTAGACTAGTGGTAAGGTTAGGAGGAAAGGGATTACTACACTGGTGGAGATGCCGTCTGACCCACCCTGCGCTTATGCTAGTAGGCTCAAATTGTATAGATTTCTTTAAGTTGTGCTTCGCGATAGGAAAGAAAGTAACAGCAATTGAAAATGTGGCAGTGCTTCGCGCAAACCACACAGCGCGAAGGCGTAGTTACTTGTTAATTAACGTGTATTTTCATCGACATATTATCCCAATCTGTTTATGTAAAATGAGGTTCTTAGTTACAATAGACTACACTACTTGTTTTGTTATAAACTTTACTAGTAAATTGACACTTAAACTGATTGCATTGGTGCGAGCTGGCGTAACAGCTGCTAACCACGCACACTTAAGGCATGCACAGTAAGTTATAGTGTGGAAGGTTAGTAGTATGCCACGTGCGTAGTCAACGGCTCGCAATGGACACCTTCCCAGACTAGCAACTTGACGTCACATTGTCCACCCTGCTACCCTTCCAATTGCTTACATTTACTTTTTACAATTAATGCATGTACTCTTCTTGTTTTTGCACATGGGACAGCCTGTTTCCCTGTAAGCAAGGAAATTTCCTCTTGTGATGTGTGTGTTTCTAGAGAAATCTGTAATATAACTTTCTCTTCTTGTTGTAAGTCAAATTCAACCACACAGTGCGGTTTATTTGACATCTATTCTTACATATATAACTGTTCTCGTATATGGAAACAAGAAATAATAGCAAACCATCATCAGCAACTACAATTATCAAATGTGCATTTCTTGATACCACTACATTAGAGAAAGTGTTAGACGAGCATGACCAGCAGCTGGCATTACTCCAGGACACCGAACCCAGTAATAATAGGGCCATACAGAATCATTACTTATATATCTCATTTCACACCAGCCCTGAACAATACAAAAACAACACAACCAAACGAACAGTCGGAGTCTGTTACACCACCCTTAAATTTGATTGGATTTCCAATTAACGATGACATTGCATTAGAATCAATCATCTCACATACATTTCCACTTCCACACCCCCCCCCCCCCACCACTACATCAATACAGAATCAGAAACTACAAACTTCACGACATACAACATGGAAAATCCTCACCCACAACAAAAACTGCAAATTGTATTTTCTCAACCAGAAAAACCATCCTCCTTTTCAGGTACACAAGGCGAAAACATTGTAGATTTCCTTGAGGCATTTGAGGTGGTAGCTGATATTAATGCATGTACAGAGATAGACAAGTGCAGAAGGATTAAATTGTATCTCCTCGGTACTGCGAAACATACTTTTGAAAACATTACAAAAATCGCCAACAACCAGTGAAATGGAAGAAACTCCAAAATAAGTTAAAGGACGCTTTTCCGGCCACTGCTGTTACAGAGCGTTTTCAGCATCTCATCTATACAAACAAAGCGTCAAACTGTACGAGAGGACATGCTCCGTCTCATTGAAACAATGAAGTATTATAAAAATTAATACAACTCTCATATGTCTGACCAGGAATTCGTAAATATTCTTTGGAAATCTCTCTTGCCATCCATAGTGGATAAACTGGTAGGGGTTCCCAATGAAATATTACCAGAAATTATCGTTAACCTCAAAATAATTGAGCATGGCATGTACTGGTATCAGCAAACCTTAACACAGCCCCGGTCCAATACCGAATCGGAATCCCTGGAATCGGAAATAACAAATTTAAAACAAGAAATTGTCCAACTTTTGTTAGAACATCATAACACCATAACCAATCATGTAGTAAAAATTCCACCACCACAACAGTTTAATACTTTTAACCACCAATCACAATGCAGCCCCACACCACCACACTGTGGGTATTTTAATTCTTACAATACACAACAGGGATACCAACATAATGGCCAGCATGTAATTACCATCAGCGAAAGGACCCTCTCACAACACCTAATATCGGGATTATCATTCGTCTCATAATGGTAGATCCAATTCCCGGGGTGTGCATTCACCGGCAAAAAATCACAACAAAATGATTACAACACACCCATGTACAACAACATCATACGAGGGCGTGAGTACGAGTGTGTACATTCAGGTAACAACACGACAAAAAATTTCCTAACTAGGGGGTAAAGCACGCAACCCCACTTACAATAACGTCCGAGTTTGAGATGCGTGCAGAGCAATTTTCAATTAGGTTTGTGCCTAACAGATCATACACCGAAATTGCGAAATTCAACTCTCAAGGTACTCAACTCCCACCAAATCTTACACCCTCAGCTCAAATAGAAGATTGTGCCATAAAAGTAAACACTGAACAGGAGTTGAAGTCGGCAATACATTGCATGCCACCAAGAACCCAGGTTATGGATGATAGGTCAGGTAAAGCTCCTTCTCAGCTAAATGTGTGTGCGTCGCCGGCCCAGTGCAGCAATTGCGACAACTTCACTCTGTCCCGCCGCTCTATCCAGGTCAGTGTTGCCACACCGCTGCCGCGGGACCAGAATTGCGACATTGCCAAACCTCAGACAACTGTTGATGCGAAGCAGACAGTTGGTGGTCCACATAGCCTCACCCAGGATACGTGTGCATTGTATTTTTATGCCAGACACAAAAGTCGCCATTGCAGTTTATTTCTGAGACAAAAATTTGAATTTTCTACTAACATTGGGGACCAATTAAAGGCATTTAAAACCAATTAGGGCTGATGTCGTAAACTGTTTCTGTAGAGCGGGCACCACGAAACAGCATGGTTGACAATACTACTTGTTTTCACAAAACAAGGAGCGAGGCTCGCAGTGATGAATAAAATAACTTTATATGGTGGCACATAAGTCCTTACATCGCAGAAGTTTGAAATAACACTTAACTTAAGCATTTATTGTCGCGCTCACACTCAAAACTTTCTAGTACAAACTAATGTAATATTTAACTTTAGGTGTTGATTTTATCAAACAGTATGACGTCATTCCAATTTGTTAATAATACACGCTTTTCATCCATGCTCATGATGCTAAGAAAATTGCGGAAATACCACTTTTCTCAGGCATTTCAGATCGCGAGGATACTAACTCTAGCGATCACCATTACCATGATTTAGTCAGCTTTCAATATGGCCAAACACAATTACTCCACGTTAATAAAAAGTTATCTACCACACAAACACAGGCCATTGCCATTATTATTGACAAATATCACGACAGGTTTGCCAATACAATTTTAGAATTATCTGAGGCAAAAAACTTAGTAAAAAGTTAGACGTAGCTACCGACAAACCTATAGCGACCAGACAACTAAAATCAATCGCAAAATTCTTGATGAACTTCTAATTCAAATTAATGACATGGTCAAAGCTGGAATTATCGAGGTAGCAGACTCACCCCATTCTGCACCGAGCTTGGTAGTTTCCAAAAAAATGGCGAAACTCAATCAATATTTGACAAGGGTGCAGTACCCACTGCCTCGCACAGAGAACATATTTAATGCCCTTCAAAATTCACAATAAGTTACCAGTTTAGACTTATTTTCAGGCTTCTATAGCATCCCTGTGAGGAAGCAGGATCATTATAAATTGGCATGTACAATCGATGGTGTAGGGTTGTTCCAGTATAAAAGGATACTAATGTGGTTAAGTACATCCCCTCAGTACTTCCAAATGTTTATTAATACTCTATTAGGACCCTAACATTGGACAGCAGTGATTTCATACTTCCATGATATTTTCATCCTAGGAAATTTGATCGAGGAAAATATTTCAAATATAGATAAAGTTTCTCAATGACTCTGCATGATCAATGTAAAAGTAAACAAAAGAAAATGTAACTTTGCTGAACATACAGTGAACGCATTAGGTCATATAATACCCCTAATGGGATTTATATGGATTCTGACAAAGTTTGTGCTATCGAGCAAATGGAACCTACAACAAACTTAAAACAAC
This sequence comes from Dryococelus australis, assembly GCA_029891345.1. Classification (NCBI taxonomy): domain Eukaryota; kingdom Metazoa; phylum Arthropoda; class Insecta; order Phasmatodea; family Phasmatidae; genus Dryococelus; species Dryococelus australis. The sequence continues at coordinate 28,654 of CM057004.1, forward strand.
TTCGTACGTTCCTCGGCTTGACTTAAAACCTGCACAGGTACATTATGAATTGTGTGACAATAGCACAACAACTTATTTAACTCACATAATATAGTATACCATATAAGTGGGAAGATATTCACCAGAAAGCATTTCTTAACCTAAAAAAAGTGATTCTACAGGCACCTGTTTTACAAAAGTTCGATGAGGACAAGAAGATAATCTTAGTGTGCGATGCAAGTAATGACACATTCGGCGGAGCATTAATACGGTAAGACCCAGACACGAAACAGCAATATATAATTGTGTTCGCTTCAAAATCATTATCCGTTCAGGAATCACATTGGAATGTGACAGATCTAGAACTTTGTGCCATACGTTACCTTTGTAATCATTGCCATCAATATTTATATGGGTGACGTTTTTAAATAGTAACAGACCATTGTAATTTTAAATATCTGCAATACTTGGCAGAGCACAACATAAGAAATTCAAACAATGGTCATAGGCCATAGCCGTACTACTTCGAGCCTCATATTTTGAAAGGAAAGTTAAATACACGCCCCGATGACTTAAGCAAAATCACTACTGACCCTAAAGTACAAACAAAGTCACAATTATCAACAGTAAATACGAGGTTAAAGAATACATGGTGACATAAACATTAAGAAAAATATTTTTAGATTCACCATTAAATATTGAAATGATATAAAAGAAAGTTATTTCAAGTATGATTACCATCTCAGGATATAAATATGGTAGCAAAGGTATTAGCCAATGAAGACATCTTCCCGATGCATACTATATGTAAAATTATCACCACACACTATCAAGTGAACGTACAGATAATTAAAGAAACTCGTCCCACTCAGAAACAACATGTATTGATCCTGTGTTAAAATGTAAGATACTCATTTTTATTAAACAAAAAAAAAAACTCATTTCTTGCCTGCGTACACATATGATCAAGAGTGCATAAAAAATTGACAATGACTCGATTTTTCATTTGTGTCCCATTGCCTGTAAATATGTCACAATTTGTTGGAGAATACAAATGTGACCCTCACATTAAACAATTGAAACTAGCGTTACTTCTCCCAGAACAGGCTAACAACAAATACCTTCTATTGAGCTTCTGATATGGTATTACAGAAAATGGCGAAATTTTTCTAAAAATTAATACACCTCAGGGTCGCACCAGGCTAAATATTGTGCAAAAAGTTTATTAGAGTAAAATTATTAAGGCTCGTCATGATGCGATATTCATGGGAGGTCACTTTGGGACTTTCAATATCCTTCAAAAAATTAAGCAGCCATACTACTGGGATACCATGAACACCAACATTAAGACTGATGTACGATCATGTCCTATTTGTCAGAAAACAAAAGCTGTTAATTCCAAACTGGTAGGTCAGATGATGCCTATCCCTCCCCAACTGCTTTTGAAAACTTGGGCATTGAATGAGAATGGACCCGTCCCTACCATTGTTCATAAAAATAAATGCATATATGTAATGACAGAGTTCTCTAATCGTTATGTTGTAGCGAAGGCCATACCTTCATTTGAAGCTGCCACATATGTGGAATTCATTTAACAGGTGGTGCTCCAAAGCAAATTATGACAGACTGATGTGCAAGTTTTCAGAACGAATTAATAAGTCAACTTCTGCAAACACTTGGCATTAAGAAACTAACAACTAGTGCCTACAATCCACTGTGTAACAGTTTGGTAGAAGCATCCATCCATATAAATTGGGAACAATTAACTGCTTCTGAAAATTGTAATCAGGTCAATTGGCACCATTACGGAGATTTCATTTTCTTCAATTATAATACTAGTATCAATACTACCATCAAGTTTACCCTATTCTACTTATTGCATGGTGTAGAAGCTGACCTTCCCACACAAGTAGAAGCAGGTTAGCACTCACAACGAGCCCATGACTGTCGTCAGAGACTGTTACAAGGCCATGAAATGGCCAAAATTAACTTAATTCAGGTCCAAAAGAATCAGAAGTATCAATTCGACCATTCTCGCAAAAAGAATACACTACATATCGATGATTATATCTGGCTACGTAATAGAGGCAGGCAGAAAGTGCTCACACGCCAATATTGCGGCCCTTTAAGAATAACCGACATGTTAGGCGAATCAACCATCCGTATACAAACAAATAAAACAGGGCCACCCAAATACAACACAGTGTGTACCTTTCATACTAAGCCTGCCTTTACACTCTAATCCAATGTAATTCTGGTGGCACTTAATGTAGTTACTTGTAAGTGTGCATTGTTTAATATCTACTCTAAAAATGTGTTACAGTATGTGTCAATATATATCTGAGAAAGGCAACTTAACATGAACTGTTGTGGATACTGTCTGCAAAGCCACCCAGGCAGCTTGTTCGCACTGCAACTGGGGCCAGCTGACAATGCTCCGGACTCAGCATGTGTGAAAAGTAGCAGGAATCAGCCAGCACAGTGTGCCTGCCCAGAATTCCTGTCTGTTGTCGCACCCCTGGGCGACTGCTGAACGACTGGGGGTGCATGGAAGTAGAACCACGGCTGCCAACCCCACAACTTGTGCTGCTCCTCTACAGTAGATGTCACATGCCGCTCCCAATACAGCAGGCCATTGGCAGCAGTGTGCTAGCGCGAGTTACGCTCTGTGCATGCGCCAACCATCGCCATGGCAACACCAATCTATGGCCGCACCTACGGAGAGGAGTGGGGTGCGCTCTCAGTCCGCCTCCCCTACCGTACAGTCAAAGGCACAGCTGTACTATGTTTTCTTCTGCCAGCTGTCCTGTTGGTGCCAGCCACCTACAGGACTCATGCTGGCGTATACTGAACTATGGCAATCGTCGATTTTGTATACGAACAAAGCATTCCTCTGATTTACAGTATTGCAATACACCTTCCCACAAAACCCGAATCCATTGATCAATATCTGCATGTAATTTGTGCAGATAGAAACTCGACATCATGTGCTAATGTAAAATTATATATGATTATTTACAAATAGTGGAAAACAGTGTATTACAAGAATTCCATGATGATGGAAATTCCCTGTTTAGAGGGAAAAGGGGGATTCAGGTACTCGGAGACATAGGATCGTGGTCTTGTAATATGTTAACAAATGAACACCTACGTGCTTTGCTTGAAAATGTTACCCTGTTGGACAAACAAATCAACACACTTGCAGGTAACATTCTAACAATCAACAAAGCCCTTAATGTAACCTTTAAGGTTATCGATGAAATCCAACACAAAGTGGAAGATAAGTTAAATTCTCACTCACAAGTTATTAATGTCATTTCCCATATTTTGGAAAACCAAAGGTGAGCTGTGAGTTAACTTGACACCTTTGAGGCTCAATATTACTTATTAGTCATGAGTATTTTGCAGTTGATTAATAACATGGTAAGATAATTAAATTCAACCCTATATTCACTCCTACCACTAGCATGAGTTATCACTTAACACAGTAAATAAGTCACAGATGTCAAATTACTTCGGTAAATTTAATGTACAATTTTTAAAATTGAACTTGACATTAAGCATTGGTGTCAATGATATCATTAAATATTACTCTCATGAGCTGACAGAATGCCCATTCTCTAAAAGCCAGCTAATGATCATATTACAAGTGCCTGTTACGAGAGTTCATTCCTCGTGCAAAGTTTATAACATAATACCAGTCCCCTACCGTTTTGAGAACCAATCATGCACGATTCATGTACCATCCACTACCATTGTAATTGACTATAAGGCAGACATTGTATAATCAATCTCTCACTCACCAGAAATGCCACAGGATGTTATATTCATACCGAAGGAATCACTAACATGTGATAATTCTAATTGTGTAAAGGCAGCAAATTCACTGTCCAATGCTACTTCATTATTTTAAGCGTGCAAATTTCACTCCTCTCATGACATTTCCTTTTCCATAAAACACACATATTTCTACATCAATATTTTCTAACCAACCCACATGCAGGCACAGTCTTGCAATCTTACATCAATAAATATAAATGTTTCTGGCTATAACATAGGAAGTGTAGAATTACATGTGCCATGCGGCTGTCAGATTGCAACACCTAACACAATATTTTTGAGTCCAAGCATCTGTGTGATATGCGGGCGCTTACTGAGCCCTTACAGCAAACTGTCATACCTGTTCACTGGCTCACCCAGCAGTCGTTCCAGTTAGAGCAATTATCTCTCTCAACTGGTATTCACTTCTATAACATAAATTCTGCACTTGACACCAAATTACAGATTAATCGCAGAGCATTTGCAGTACTCCCAGCAGAAGATCCAGTCTCCTCACTTGGTAAACTGAGAGAAAACCATCTATTTCAGTGTTGGATTCAAGCCACTACGACTATATATCTATGGGAATAATTATTCTCCTTGTGTTTGCTGTTGTCACCTCTTATATAAAGTGTATAAAGCTGTCCATTTTGCTGTCACGAGTAAACCCACCCCAGTAAGTATAACGATGCTTGATGTTCTATACACAAAGGTTACTGCAGATATATTCTGTAAAACACATAAATAAGATGTGTAAGTATTTGTTAACTTGTGTTCTATTATGATGCCTTCTTGCACTGTGGATTATATTTATGAAACCACATTCCTAACAGTATGGAGATAAACCACTAGCGATAAGTTTTAATTAGATAGAGAATAAACACATATGTAATTGAATATTAGCCCTAAAGGTCTTTAAATGGTTCTAAGCATTTCTATGATTCACAAGAAGTAAGTGCCTCCCGGCGATATTTGTTCAGTGATAAAGTTGTTTGCTCTTGCATTTCGCAATTTTTTTTTTAAATTAAAAACCTATGTAACTGACAACATTAGCTCAAATGGAAGTGATAAGTGCATGTCTATTGAGCACCCACTTATAGACATCAATAAGGTAACAGGAAAGGTGGTATTATCTTCGCACATATGCTGAGCGAAAAAGACTAATGGGTTCAAACAACCTTCATAGTATATAACTTAATTGTAAATAAATTGTTTTATTTAAGTGTCATTCAATATTCCCTACATTTGATACCTACCAGTATATAGTATTTTATTCCAGTGTTGTATGTATCATGATTGAATAAAGAATTTTTTCAAAACCAAACCCCCTACCATATAAGGTAATTGACAACTTCTGATTGTAAGCAATGTATAATAAGAGAATAAATGTTCGCACGATTTCATGTAGTAGCTATATAAGAATTAAGATATATTTTTTCTATCCAATTGCGTTAACTCTAAATACAGAATTCTAATTATAATTGTGTCTAGTCAAATTATTGATGCTAACAAGCACACAGAAGTTACAATTTTTTTTATATACTTCGTACTAATTGAAAACATAAAGTGCTAAGAATTTTTATATATTTTTTAAATATTATCTTCAGCAGACTATTTTATCTACGAGCTATATAATATGCTAAAGCGATAAACACTCTTAGTGAGAATCAATGTGTGTTATGACAGACACTCCTACGACAATACAGTGCGTCTAACATGTGAACATTTTAAAGGGAACTACAAAATATAGACAGTGATACAGAATGTCCCAATATACTATATACACGCCGTAAATGTCCACTAACAACACGCCACAGGCGATTGTGAACCAAACATCGTACAAAAATTTATAAAATTGTGTTTTGCTGTCACCAATATTCATATTTGTTCAATTTTAATTATTAGGTTACTACGCCCTAGAGCCTAGGACGTGGCAAAGTGTATTTTAATTATTAGGTTACTACGCCCTAGAGCCTAGGACGTGGCAAAGTGTATTTGAAAACACCATCCAACAAAAACACAATCACCTAGGTGAAAACAACCCTCATTAAAGCAAAGTGAATAAAACTTTTGAGTATACTAAAGTAGGAAAAATTCTACATACTATGAGCTGAAATGCAATACACGTGAATTCTGATAGTGTGCTTTTGATTTTATTTTTTTTCTTTTCGAGCATATTTTTCACATACAAGGAAAATTTTTGTTGCTGCCAATATCTTTCACAAATGTGAATTTTACAATTTCCAGTCATAACATTCTGGCTTTATAGTCTTAACAGTTGCCATTTCTCTCGTTTGTATTGAATGTTACAATGTATTTCCAGCCCATCTACATTTTTCCTAAAGCCATATAAAATGGAAGTCTGTTACGTGGCATACCATAGTTTATACTGAAGATTACAGATTATTTCCCGGCTATATTCTCGTTAACAAAGACTATTGAATTGCAAAACTATTATTTAACATGTTTTCTCCAAAATAATGAGAAATATTTCATGAAGTTGTCTATTCAAAACATGATTTTGTGGCTTATCCACATTTCGAAAATTTCCGTTTTATTTTACCAAATATAATCAATTTCATTGGAAAAAGTCCAGAGAAAACACCTACAAATTTAAACTGCGAAGCTTGCAAAAATTACAATATTATGTCCTGAACCCTAGGATTCATTTTTAAGGATTATTTTTCAGAATTCAGGGTAACCTCTAAATCACTTTCTTGGTTTATCTCGTGTACAAAACTTATAGGCATTTTTCCCAGATTTTCCATAATTTTGATATTTGTTGATTTGTATTTAATTAAAAATTCGGCATCTCATAAAAAAAATCTTTTACAAAAATTTAACATTCACATTTGGATTTGCCGAGGCTAAAACAAAGCATTATATTGAGATTTAACTGGGTTGTTTTAGGCCCTCTTAACCCCCCCACGTTCTGCCTATTAAGACATCAAAGTATGTCTTGCCATGAGGACCGGCATGACAACTAGTGGCATACTTATCTTGACATTCTGAAGCTCTCTAGAGGCTGCTGTCTGAACTCGAGACAACTCCGCTCCCAATACATATAGAGGAATTCGTTTAATTCTCCATAGAGGGTATTAATTAATGATCAGCCAATGGCTGAATGTATTACCATAAAAGTCAATTTTCAATGGGAGATGGGAGACCTGCCAATCGCCAACAAATATGTCACAATAACAAGGAAAAAAGTTAGTGCCATAAGGTACCAATTTAGCAAAGAAATGAACATCTAATTGGTACTCCTGCACTGCCTCCAAGGTGATGTCACAGGGTTGGAGGACATGCACAGTGGCCGCAGATCGCAGCGCCATTTATACAGCAGCGGCGAAGCTATGTCTGATGTCCTAGTGAACTTCCGTGTCGGTAACCAAAGTGTGTGATACCAAACTGCTACGCAACTGTTTTCAGAAACCGGGTAGGTAGAAAGGTAGTAATAGTTTATAAATTCAGGCAGAAGGTGTTTTAAACCAAAAATATGAAAAGTTCTTTCACTTCGCGTAGTCGTGTTGTGTCATACTTTAGTTGTTATATGCAGTCGTCAATCGTGGTTGACTGCAAAACTCTGTGCAGACCATCTCCAGGTTATGTTTTAAGTATAATTTCTAAATCTCTTGTTTTTATATCAACCTAACTGCAGGTTAGTCTTCACCATATGGAAACATCCAGTGTTTGAATATAAATTACATAAATATATTTTTTGAAAAAGGGATATTTAATATGTGTATTTTTCTGATTAATTTGAATGAGAATATGATTAGTGGTACTATAATGTAAGTAAATAACATTCTGTTAAAGAAATAAAGCCAACACTACAGGCCGGCTAAAAATGCCACATTGCTGCTATAGTAACTGCCATTGCTGACAAAGAACCGTCCGACACTGCCAACTTTAGAATACTTACTACCTTTGCCTACAAATTTATGTATCCTGTTTTCATTTCAACATTACTTTTCCAGTGTCTATTACAATCATACACTTTTAGTAAGTATATCTTAAGAATTAATGTTTCAGCCAGCAGGCATGGCAACATTTGAAAATGTACCTTCTCAAGAAGTAGTATTTCCCTGGCACGTTGTAGAGCGCACTAGTAATATGCACATGCAAATTCAAATTTCCTTTTCCCCATGTCCATTGCCTAGTTCTTGGGGCTTTCTTTAATTACGACAAGCAATTTACACCCAAAATCTTTGCAAATATAACTGAGACGATAATAGTTAGCATGAAGTTTTACAATGTGTCTATTACATCTCAGAAAACCTGCTCCACAACATATTTTACACAGGTTATTAAAACTGGCGACTCTACGAAGAAGGATATGTCCCCTGGCGGTGTTTGGCGTATCATATGAGCGAGTCTCTTCGCCATCGTATACAGGAACCTCTATGGAATATCTTCCTTTCTTCTTACAGTTACAGGTCGCTAGTTCGATGCCAGAGTTGCATTTCTGAGTAGAAGTCTCACCGCGTATTGCAGGCGCAGAAGTCTCGTCACGTATTGCAGGCGCAGAAGTCTCGACGTATATTGCAGGTGCAGAAGTCTCGCCGCATACTGCAGGTGCAGAAGTCTCGTCACGTATTGCAGGTGCAGAAGTCTCACCGCGTATTGCAGGCGCAGAAGTCTCGTCACGTATTGCAGGCGCAGAAGTCTCGACGCGTATTGCAGGCGCAGAAGTTTCGCCGCATATTGCAGGTGCAGAAGTCTCACTGTATGCCGCAGGCGCAGAAGTTTCGTCGTGTGCTGCAGGAGTTTCTTCCTCGTTTATATTCTGTTGTCGTTTTGGGCTTAAGACACAACTTCTTTTCTCATGTAGTAAGGTAGGCAGTTCCCATTTGTAGAACACGGCAAACATTTCTTGTAGTAAGGTAGGCAGTTCCCATTTGTAGAACACGGCAAACATTTCTTGTAGTAAGGTAGGCAGTTCCCATTTGTAGAACACGGCAAACATTTCTTGTAGTAAGGTAGGCAGTTCCCATTTGTAGAACACGGCAAACATTTCTTGACAGTTTTCAGACATTTGTGACTCGTGAACCAGAAGATAATGCCATAAACCATTGCATTCTTCTAAATACTCAATCATACTTTCAGTTTTGTGGTAAGAAAATGTGTTACCCCACCGTCAACAGGTTGATCCTCAGAGTAGCTGTTTGAAGAGGATAATCACGCCATGCTGTAGACTGCTGCTTGCAAACTGATCTGTTTCGCGCTCTGCACAGTTGCCTTGTTGAAAAATATGACGTCACTTAGGTAGATTTTTTCCTTCACATTTTTTTTTTTTTTTTTTTTACTTTCTTCAGTTAACAAGGCCAGCGCACTTATGCTCTGGCAAAATATTCTCTTCATTATTTTTTTAAGTCATTTTAAGTATAAATAGTTCATTCCTTGCAGTTTTCGAACAATTACTACTATTTGTATATGCACCTGGCATTTCTTCGCAGGGATTCATCTGCGCATTATCGTCTTCGAGTAATGGCATGGAAGGTAATATTTTGATAGCTTTCGTCTTTCTAGAGCTTGCACTTTCTGTGCTGTTCTTTTATTTGTTGCTTGTAGATGGCTTGGATATAGCTGGAGGCGGCATGCATGGAAATATACAGTCTGGTGCATGGAGTATTAGGCCATCTAGATTTTTTGCGAATGCAATAAATTCTTCGGGAGGACACGGGAACTTGGTTTCTGCTCGCATGTAGTAAACAAAGCACCGTCCATAACCCATACGGTCTACTTTATATTGACTGGGTGGAGAGAAAACAGGTTCGTGAGAGCATAACATATGGAAATTTCCGTCACTTTCCTCCGCGTAGGTACGCAGCATGCTGCTGGCTAAGAAGGAAAAGGTTGCCATGCTTAAGCCGGGCTCGGCGCTGGCGTACTGATTGAAGGCAGGGTGAAATGAAGCTATCTAGACGTGGTGGTGTTCAGTAGTGAAGTGAATGAAGGATGGCTTAGAAAACTGGGACATTGCAGCACTCACTTAAATAACTCGGCGAGTAAAATCAGTGAACTTGTTATAATGTCACAAGAAGCCTGGAAATATCGCATATTTCATAATTGTAGCATGGAAAAATTTCTTTGTGGAAATTATCGTAGAAATCAACGTGACCTCTCATGTAAAATGTGCCATTATAGACTTGCACATACTCAAATTCACATATTGGTTTGTCGGCAACTCTGCCGTAGCCAACAAGAACACTCCTGTAGGCACCCACGTCTTCTGGCTTGAATGAAACATAATAGTAAGTTTAAAAAATTCTAGCAGCTGTTGAACATTTTGGTAGCAGGCGACGATGACTACTGACGGCGGAGATCTTCACATCTCCGTAACCAGCAAAATTTCACATGTTAGAGGTGAGCACAAAATCTGCCATGTTGTTTTCCCTCGATTCAAAATGGCGGTGTGACATTATCCATTGCAATGCTCCATCGATCTTGTAATGTTGCGGTCGTCATGTCACTTGGGTTCGTAGCTGATTCAATGCATTGGCCACTAATGGCGTAGTTGTTTCTCGTCAGCTTGAGTTTTTAAGCACTTAATAGTAGTAGGTAGTTTGCTGTGTGGATGAAAGTAGTGCACTGGGAAATTGAAGAAACCACTTTGTACTGGAATTTAAATCATACTCTCGTCTTTGTTATTAGAGCATACCCAATGTTCGAGGCCATTACGCGATTCTACTTTTTCGCTCAAGCCAAGGGTACTAAGATGAACTTTGCGGCAGGCAATTGTTACGTCTTGCACCAGCAGTATTATTCACAACACCTTAATTAAGAGGAAAAGTCTTCCATCAAATAATATCATGAGCATCAATGTAAATCAAATCCTTGATTTCCTTAGGTTCCTTAGCGTTGTTTCCTGAAGAAATAAAATTCCAAAAGACCACGACCGACCTTTGCAGTAAGAACTTGAAGACCGAAACGAAATTAAAATGAAAGAAGAATTTATCTCTCCTCAGCGACTAGAACTTTGAAACAAGATAATTTATCTTCTTTATCGACATTTTAACTAACAGGCACAATATTACGATATATCTCCCTAGGATAATACCTGGAGACACGATTCTGCCATCGAAGCATTCACAGCCAGAAAACTACAATGTTCATGGCGAAAGGCAGCGACAATAATATTACATAGTTATAACCAAAGATTTAAAAAATCCCATAGATAACATGATAAAACTGCGAGAGAGAACATTATGGAAAGATACGCGCCTTACACACAATATTATCGCAAATACCTATTTAACTTCAACCCAACCATATCTAACCTGTAAAAGTTTTAAACGTCGCAGTGTTTGTTATACTAGTCCTTCTTCTACTACTGGATATCACAAATATTGAAAACCTATAACCTTGAAAAGTAATACCACAGCCAAATAATAACCATTCGACTGAATACGGTAAAATCATCTGCAGTGACATCACAATTAATGCAGTAGCACAATAATGAGAAATAAAATGCTAATTTTCAAACACAAAAATTATGTCACAATAACAACAAATGACAACCAAATATAGTATGAAACAACCTGTATATTGGATCATTAATCTAATTAACAAATTACAATGACAATGCACCACAAGGGTGTATTTCTCCTAATGAGTTCCCTTCACGAACTGTAATTTCACTGTCAACTGTCACACATGGATATGTGAATAAATTTTTGTATTGTTTGGTGCATGGCCGTGTATAGACATATGAATAAAGCAGGTATGTCTATGAAGTACGTATATGTAATTGTATCACCTATATCAACATAATTTTTGTGTTTGCAAATCTGCGTTTTATTTGTCATTATTGTGCTGCTGCATTGATTGTCATGTCATTATAGCTAGTTTGACCGAATTCGGTTCAGTGGTTATAATTTGGCTGTGGTTTTACTTATCAAGCACTAGTATTACATACGCTGCCGCGTTTAAAACTTTTACAGTTTAGATATGGATGGGTTGAAGTTCGAGTGGTCGTGGAATAAGATAGTGTCAAAGTCGCGTATGTATCCATAATGTTTACTCTCTCTGATTTATCATGTTATAAATCTTTGGTTATAATTGCGTAATATTGGTGTTTGCTGCCATTTCGCTTTGGGCATTGTAGCTATCCGGTTTTGACATTATTCGACTGCAGAATCGTGTCTCCAGGTATTATCCTAGTGAGGTATATCGTAATATTTTGCCTGTTAGTTAAAATGTCGATAAAGAAGATAAATTATCTTGTTTCAAAGTTATAGCCACTGAAGTGAGTTACGTTCTTCTTTATTTGTATTTCGTTTTAATCTTCAAGGTCTCTGCAAAAGCTGGTAGTGGTCTTTTGGAATTTTCTCTCTTCAGGAAACCGTATAACGCTAAGGAACCTAAGGAAATAAAGGATTTGAATGACATTGATGCTCATGATAATATCTGTTTGAAAACTTTACCTTTTTATGAAGGTGTTGTGAATAATACTGTTTTAATTGGTACTTTTGGAATTGCTCTTCTGTTTGCTCGGAAGAAGATGATGTTTCAGATTGGTGATCAGATTTGGTTGTATCGGAGGCTAGTTGGCACTACTGGTAACATGTATATACTTGGCCATGTATAAGTTTTGTTTACTCCATAATAAATTATATTTTGCCATAATAATCGGTTATGTGTTATTATTTGATATATTCTCTATTCTATTAATTATAATTATGTTTTATTATCTTTGTTCGGATGGCATTTCGTTTCCAATACAAAAATTCTGAAACGTGAGTGTTTTTCCTGTTCACACCAGGTTTCATGCCGCCATACTTCAAGTGCACATCCAGTTGGCTGAGAGCTATCATGACCGTCTCTTAATCAGCAGTGCATAGCATTTTGGTAAGTGAATTGTGAAAACAGCATTTTAAAGATAGATGATTCTCTCCATATTGCATATCGATTTCTTAAAACTCTGAAGCCTTGAATATTATGCCTATTCCCAAATCTCCCAACTTTAAATTCTGCATGCTCACAAAATTACATTTTTCTAAAAGTTCGCCCATTGTACCATGTCCGCGTAGGTAGACCAAGAGCTCAAACCAAGACTGGTGACCTCGATTTTAGGCGGGTTTTATGCTACTGCTAGAACACGTGACTTAAAAAAACTCCAGACGAATGGTGTGGCAATGTTTGGTTCCCCCACCCTTATACAGAATCAGTCGTCTCCACATTCAATAGCCCACTGTTGTAGCAAGAGCACGTTTATACACGAGCATGGCTAGTGTTGTTCACAAGTACAAAAGTGATTAATATTTGTGTAACGTGCTTTTAATTTTATAAGAGATGGCCACTCATACTCGGTTTGCAAGTCGCATATTTTTATGCTTTTATTACATTAAATTTTCAACCACCATTTTTTTCTGGTCTAGCAACAAACACGAAAATCATCTGTTTCGACACTTAGCATTTCGGTAAGTACCTTGCTTAATTTTTAATAGCTGATATAGCAATTTTGCTATGACAGACCATGATAGCGTTTTGTAACCATGAGCTAGTGAATTAATTTCTTTACATATTAATCGCCATGGAAAAGTAGGCAATAACTTGAATTACCTCATACTACCATCACTCTATGCTATGCTAATTTTTTTATTACGAATCCTATTTGAAAGTAGAATCGTTGAAGTTTGACAAACATGTTGACGTCTGGGTGTTAACTGAATGAATGTTATACTTACATTAGAATTTTGACAACCCGGTCTCGTACATCTTAGGTAACCAAGCGGTCGTGTATTACAAAAGCGTAGTCCTGGGTATCTGCTGGAAAATTTTCGCTGCCAGTCAGTTTCATACGAAAATATATTACTCCACTGTTAATTCTATCGTGCTGCTTATTCGTGTCAAAAACAAGTAGAGGTGCAGTGTTCACGAAATCTTTTCATTATAAAGTTTTTAAGCTAATTAACTTTATAAATTATTTTTTATTTGAAGTCTGAGTTCATTCGTTATGGCAGCAAAAACATTCCATTTGTAAAATCCACATTTAAATCGCCGTAAGGGAAACTATTTGAATTTAAGATTATTTAACGTGTTTTTATTTCCACGTGATCAACTGTGGAATGGTCAATCTTTAAGAAGTTTTGTTTTCATTTCTGAAATGCCAGGATAATAAATCTGGATTTTACAGTCACAAAATTTGCTTTACAATTTAATTTACATTTAGGGAACTTGTTTTTATCATATTAAGTATGCCATTTCTGATTATTTTGGTGGTGGCAAGTAGTGCACAATTAGCTTGTGTAATTGAGCCATGGAAGTGTAAATGGGAGTTACATGGTGCATATATATATCTTGACATTTTACTGGTACGCGAGTCTCAGGCTATAATGTATATGATGCTGGGATATATAGAACATAAGTATGGAATTTTTGTTTTTGTAATGCTATCTTCGTAGCTAACTGGCTAGTCTATGTTAAGTTTTTCTGTGGTCATATTTCTTGCAAATTTTAAACCCTGGACTTTTGAGAAAACGTTTGTTTTCACGTGTTAACGCACCAGCAGTGTGGAACTAACTGAGCTTGTATTTGCTGCCCGCGGCCTTTTTATTACTTTCCTTCAAAATTCAACCCCATAATACTTCAACATAAAATGTTATGTTATTTCTTCAGCTCAGAAATTCATTAAACGATTATCTTGATCTACGATTCTCACTACAACTTCGTGTACTCTTTTGACCATGACTGATGCATACATATGTACTTTAGATACTTTGAAAATCTTAAAACCAGGCGTGATGAAAGCTGTGAATTCGTGAAGTGTCTGACTCTTATTTCACCAATTAAATTTCATGTAATTCTTATAACGTTTATGGGCATGATGTTTGGGGAAGGCTAGACTCATGTAATTTCTTTGCTTCGTAAATTTTACTTTCAAATCCATGCATGTGTGCTTGACAATCGTTTTTGTAAATAAATAGTTGCAGAACAGAATATTTAGCATTTCAGAATATTGGGCTTGCCACGAAGCAGTAAACGACTGGCTGCAAAGACTCCCTTAAATATGTAGAAATATTATCCAGTTCGTAGCTGCCCATAGGAAAACAAATTTTGCCAGTGGAACTATCGAGATTCCCATACCTGAAAGTAATCACTGGCAATATCTATGTTTGGAACAGAAAAATATGTCTGAAAATCTGTTAGGGCGAGACATCAGGCACCATCTAGGTTCAAGGGTGGAAAATGTACAGAACAAAGTTCGGAAGTCTGCCCCATCGGAATCAATGTTATAGACATGGTCGATAATCTGTAACTAAGTGGACTACCTTCTATAAAGTAATTACTAGGAAAGGAACGATAGACACATGTGTACACAATTCGACTGACTCGGAAGTTGCTCAGTTTCGTAGCTATAAGTCATTTTCCCATCGTCCAAATACTTTCTCAATTCCGGAGGAGTGCACAGATTGCCAAAGCTATCGAAATACTCGAAGGGGTTTGAATTTTTTCTGTAAGCAGTCCAGTGAGTTCCAGGTCCTTTAGTCATATCCAAATTTACGACTACACTCTCTGAATGCTTAGGACTATGCGGTTATTTATCGGGCATGAATAAACTACAAATAATTGGATCTTTTAATTTGAGAGCAAACTTAATTATGTCCATGTTATTAAGAGGGTGTTTATGTAAAGATTTAAAGAGCGCCTCTTTTTTCCTCTTCGACAGTTTTTTTCCCCCTCCTTCTGCCTCCACCTACGTGATATGGTCTTCTTAAATATAGATCTTTTCGATTTTTTTACGGCTCAGGAGTGCTTCCATGGCCTGATTGTGTTCAATTGTTTGTGCTAATAGTTTATATTGGTATTTTGGCGCGTTATATGTTCGTGCAATTTCTCTGACTCCACCGAAAAATCCATCCAAATAGAGGCATTATTCCACCCGCTTCACACCTTTACGTGCCTTTCTCCAGGTCTTACTATTTTTTCTTCCTTCCAAACTGCATTCCCATATCCCGTTTTACTTTAAATTTCATGATTTTTAAAACGCCCAAAGCAGCCAACTGTTCGCCGATCTTTGATCATATCGGTTTAGCAATATCCTTATCTTTATGTGCAAGAATTAAATATGCTGCATGTCTGTCTTCGAATTTATCTCTAGTAGAGTCTGCTATGTTGTGCTGTCGGCAGCCGATTCCAATTTTTTTATTCCCTTGCCGTTACATGCCAAGCATTTAGCTAATTTCATGCAGAGACCAGAGAAGTTGTATTCTGGCAGATGAGCCTAAAATTGCAGGTTATTTATGATGTTTATCCATCCACATCCATTCTTGATGTTACCTCTACGAGGCATCACACCATACTGGTGTTAATAACGTTCTATATTGCTACTTTATACAAAACAGATCCTCCACATTGCTGCTTTTGCATAAGCTGTCGTTGTAGCATGCCACAAAAAAAATATAAATACCACTACTCTAAAAGTACTTTGTAACAGTCTCATGGAGATCGTAAGACAATATATTAACCTCCCGTTAACATTACACCTCAGGACGGAGCCGTAACTCGCGAATCTCGACATTCCATCATGTTGCCTAATACGGTGAGAGGGTTCATTTTCAGCCCATCCGGGTGTGGAAAAACATGCATCTTGTTAAGTTTACTGGAAGAGAACGGACTTCGGTTCGAAAATGTTTACCTTTATTCCAGATCTTTACACCAGCCCAAATACCAGCGCCTGTTGCTAACTTTACATGCCATTGAGGGACTGAATTATTATTCTTACAGTGATAACGAAGCTGCCGTACCTCCGAGCAAAGCCTGGCCTAACTCTGTCTTTATCTTCGACGTTGTTGCCTGCGAGAGGCAAAAGTGTATTTTTCATGGGAAGAGATACAGGCATCGATTCGTTTTAACTGGGGGCTGCAATTACGGCCAATGTAATCGCTGCTATCGCCGACATGACTTATAATGATGTATCGTGGAAACACCGAGCACGTGTTGTACATAATTCAATAAATAATAATTGGGAACTTATTCGCGATAAGCTGGACGAGTATTACCAGTGCGCTGTGGGAGGTCTCGAATCCGAATTACTACAATATTATATATATACAGTATGCTTGCAGTTTAAACGTGCATTGCGATGGCGGATGCATATTGTAGAAAATATGCGTGTGAAATATCTAACCGCCGTCTATAATGGGAAACTGCATTAGAGATAGCGTTTCAGCCCATTACCTTAAGACTAGAAAATTTACAACAAACAGTTCCCCTTATTGAAATTAAGGAATAACCCAGGACTAAATGAAATCATAAAACACTGTCAGAAAATTAACAAGATGAAGAGGATCTGCCATTATCTGATTTTAAACGTAGAGAGTCAAATACAGGAAGCACAAATATTTGCTATTATTTGTCTTTGTACTCAACACGGTTAAATTATGGGACCTATGGCTTGTACTAACGGGAAATAAGCTATTTTTTTTCTGCCCAATGATGTGTTACAAAATTGGTGAAGTAGAAATGCGAGCTTCAAAAGGGCTGTGCGACATAATTATTAAACGCAAACCTGTTGAATATTCTCACGAGTCGTTACTTATGTATGGATGTCTGCTCAAACTTACAAATGCGCACTTAGAAAACAATGATCCGAAAAATGATAGATAAAAGGACGATTCTCACTCGGAATTTCACATTATCTCGGAACTGTTTCCAGACGTAGGCACTAGGAATATATACTGGCTATGGCATAAAATTCAAGAAAATAGAAGACGGACGTCAACCAGAATACATTAATTGGAATAATGTTAATGAAATCATGCAAAGATTTCGTCTGTTGATCGCTTCACATTTTTCACATGCCAACGAAATTACAAATATTCTTCAAGAATTGTGGGAGGGATGATTCATACACAGAGCTACACGCAAATTACAAATATTCTTCAAGAATTGTGGGAGGGATGATTCATACACAGAGCTACACGCAAATTACAAATATTCTTCAAGAATTGTGGGAGGGATGATTCATACACAGAGCTACACGCAAATTACAAATATTCTTCAAGAATTGTGGGAGGGATGATTCATACACAGAGCTACACGCAAATTACAAATATTCTTCAAGAATTGTGGGAGGGATGATTCATACACAGAGCTACACGCAAATTACAAATATTCTTCAAGAATTGTGGGAGGGATGATTCATACACAGAGCTACACGCAAATTGCAAACGAACTGCACATACCTTTCGGAAATAATTTTCCCCAGGCGGAAAGTAAGTTTTTTGGTTTATGTGATTTATAAGATGGCGACTTAATTGAAATGATCCCATATGCGAGGGTGAACATAGGTTTTAAATATATGCTTATGGTAGAAGATGTATACAGTAAATATGCATGGGAAATTTCAGTAAGGAATATCTCTGCTAGTGCATAACTGCAACTATGAAAGTTGTTTTAAGAGACAAAGGTCCACCAAAAAATTTTCAAAACCATCTAGGTATAGAATTCTATAATAGAAAATTCTGCGCCTTAATGGAAAAACATAAAATCCAGCATTATTCATTTTACTTCGGTAAAAAGCTGTTTTCGTAGAGAGATACAACCCCACGTTTAAATCAATGATGTAGAGAAAGTTTACCACGCAAAGATCTTATGAATTGCTAGCGATATTGCCGAAACTCTTGCATAAATATGACCATGAAATTCATAGGACTACAGGCAAGCGCCCTGTACATGTAAAAGACAACTCGCTCCTTAAAACTGTATCTATAAATGAGAAAACACTGGACATGCATAAATTGATAGCACGTGTGGAAGATTTCGTGCGTATTTCCAGGGTGAAAGGCACGTTTGAGAAGGGATTTGTACCTGGGTGATCGAACGAAATATTTAAAGTTGTAAGAATTAGTCATTATGATCCACGATTGTATTATATTGAAGACATGGATTCTCAGCCCAATCGAGGCAGGCTATATTCCCATGAGATCGAAGTCACGAAACTTCCTAATACATATCTCATAGATAAAGGAATCTGGAGGAAAGGTAGTAAAATATTACTTCGTTGGGCAGGATTACCTACATCTTCAAACAGTTGGATAAGTAAGGATGCCATTATGGAGAAATAAAGCAAAAGATATTTGCTCATTGCTTCAAGACATGGTAGCTGTGAAATGAAGGAAAAAATGCATGTGTTATTTTAATCAGTGCTTGAGTTGCAAAATTATGTAGATATTTATTATTTAATAAAACTTAATTTTTTTATCTTTTTACATAAAATATTTCTGGCTGCAGACTGGAGTGTGTGATGTGCTAACATCTTTTCTCACAGTTAAGCCATGCAACTGTCTCGCCGCCGATCTTTGCTGCGACAATCTCTCATCTCGATGGCTCTGCACTATCGTTGCAAGATTGGAGCGAAAATCCCCGCGCACCAGCCCTTTGTAAGAGAGGTGTGTGACCTCGCATGAAACACAGGTGTGCCTGACTTCTCCATTCATATTTCTACCCACATGTCTGCCCGGGCCAAATGTCGTTTTATTGTTCTCGATAAATACGTTTAGTGTACTACTCGCCCGCAGCAGCGCGGCGCCAAGCCTACCTTCGCAGGAACACTCGTCTCTCTTCCTTCCGGAAGGACCGCTTGCCCCCAACCCAATGCAGAGGCCGGCAGCAGCGGCTAACATAAAGAACTGGTAGAGACATACTAACGAGAGCCGTTCTTCCGTACTACGGACTACTGAACAGTAAATACTGCTAGCACTTCTGATTTTTCTGTAGCTAGTTTATCGCATTTTTAACTTTATTTTTTAATAGGCACATACAAGATAAATTTTTGTTTTCAATACTTTACAAGTTGATTCGAATTCCCTAATAACTGCAACATGTAGGCACATTTAAACTGGTCTGAAAAACCAATTGGAGTAATTTCTTGTTCACTTCGAAACCAAACCCTACACATATATTTATCAACATAAGACGCAAATACATATATTTATCAAGAGAAGATGCAAATACATATATTTAGTAATAATACTTTCAGTACACTGATCAAAAAAAATTTGTAATAAAAACATAAATTCTGCCGCTGCAGCAATCGCATACATACACTGAAGTAAAAATTACTTTTCTGTGATTATAAGAAAACTTCTTATTGCATGTCTATGAATATAACAAAAACTATTTAAAGAGAAAAAAATTTACCCATAAGTATGAAAATATCTTACTTCTGGCAAATGTTTCAGAGACAGAAAAAATCCTATAGAAAAATTCTCATTGCATGTATATGACTGATTCTCAAAAAACGTTTATAAATGTATATATATATATATATATATATATATATATATATATATATATATATATATATATATATATATATAATTTCATTTCCCTGCACGCACGCACGCACGAACCTATCACTTCTTTTAACACCGTGCTTCTATGAATGTACCGATAGTCAAGTGGTCTAAGATGGTTTGGTAACCACCAGGTCCATCAGTTCGTTCCCACCCCCTTACAAAGGAAATTTTTGAGCTCCGAAAAATAATAACTACTGAAAAGAAAGGTGGGGGACTCACACCAGCACCTCATAGCAGGTGTTGAAGGAAACAAAAACAACATGGTGATGGGCACACCAGCAATATCTGGCAGGTGATGAACGAATTAACAATACTGCAAACAAGATAGCGAATCAGCGCCCCTGGTGGGCATACAAAGGAACCAAAGTTGGTGGTGGGCAGACACCATCCTCTGGTGGGGCGATGAAGAGACCAAAGATGAGAGCGGACACACACCAGCCCCCCTGATAGGGCGATGAAGAAACCAAAGATGGCAGTGGTTACACCAGCGCCCCTGGCAGAGCACCACCACACTATGTAGATGTCGGTCTTTGAAGGTGTCAAGAGATAATAGAGAGAAATGAAAGAAAGAGCGAGACAAAGGATAGAAAGAATGCGAAAGATAAAGAAAATAGGAGCACTTGGAGAAAACCTACACAATAATAGAACATTAATAAATCAGATGGATTAATACAGCATGAAAAATCGAAGTGTAATGATAGAGCAGCATAAATCCGGGTTGAATTATAGAGTAGGTATAATGGAATACTGACTCTCAAGATGTCGGACACGATGTACTAGCTGCCAAGATGGCCACCGAACACAACATGGGGGAAACAAGATGCCGCCAAAATGGAGGAACCGGCCGCCATGTTGGATCCTCGATCCTCGTGCCCCTAGCTCTTGCACCCAAATCACAATTCCTATATACTCTTTGGTATGGCTGATCTGGATTTTTAAAGTTGCTTAATATGGCTGACCTCTGACAAGGATAGAAGTATTACATAGTAATTTTTGTGTTATAGCATAGCTGATATGACGGATTTTTTGTAGAATAATTCGGATATTTGCTCTGTATGTTAGATAGAAAAGCGTCTTGTATATTTGTGTGGTATATAAATATATATATAATGTATATTATTTATATGCTATATATTATATATGTCTGATTTCAACAAGTGAGGTGATTGAAATTAATGGCGTGTATTTTTTGTCATGGTGTTTGGCAATGCTTTTGGAATGGTCGGTTTGCACTTCATTGTCGATTGGTCATGTTATGGTTACAGAAGTTCTTGTGACGAGAACATTGTCTGTCATTTGTATGATATATAGTGTGAAAGGTAACTTTGTCAGCATTATGCTATTTAAAGTGCCTATATATTTGCTTGCTTTCTTAATGCATGATGGATTTTGTAGTTGATTAGTAACAATGAGTTTTGAGAGGATGGTTGATCTGTTTGGTGAATAGTATATTTGTCTGATGTCGGTTCGTTGGAATGGTAAATGATACAGACGACAATTATTTCCATGTGAAAACGTCGGAATGTTTACATGTGTGGTGAATCCGGACTGTACAATCAGTTGGTTTACTGAGTTGTGCTGGATATTACATTTATTAGTATCACTGATGTTTTCTTATGTATTTGTGAATGGTTAGTGTGTTCGTAGGGTGGTATCGTATGTAGTATAATTGTTCGGTGTTTTTTGGTATGGCGGAAAGTATGGGGGACAAGTATGTTTTGGTTATGACATATCAACTGTGAATTTAATAGTGGTTTGGTTAGATAGTTTGAAGGTTGTCTGCGTTTAAATATGTTACATAAAGTGTCGGTTGACTGCAGGAAGTACGAATTATATTTCAAAGGTCACGGGATCTGGAAATACACGTAACATTTTCAAGTTGTTGAAATAATACTAGACAGGTGGTATTGCTGTTTCTGGATTGAAGTAAGTTAAAATTTTCTGAGATATGTTTAGTTGCTATTATTTTTATGGTCAGTCTTTAATGGAACTGGGCATGCTAAAACTTAATTTCGGAAATGTTTAAATTGGTTGAAATAGAAACAGGTTTTGTTATAATCGTAGTCGCTATCTGAGAGTAATGAAGAAATAAAAGTCTTATGTAGGAGTTTAAATTGCCAAATCTAAGCATTATGTCGAATTCCGAGGGAAGTATGGTCCAACAAAAATTACGATTTGGAAAAGGGATTGGATGAAATTTCCTCTAATTCGTATATAAATGAAAGTATACTAAGTCATCCTCAAGGCAAAAGTCCTACAAAAGAAGAAAAATGTTATTAGTACTACATGAGTGAAAAATAAGTGCTACGGAGAGAAAAGTGCGTGAAATGATGAATGACATATAGTGAGTTTTGTGATGTCAGGAGGGTCCAGTACTCGGGTCACTAGAATAGGTTATTTTAGGATCAAAGTCCGATAAATGTCTATGCACGAGGGAGTGTATTGCAGGTTAAAGAATGGGTGACAAGCAGATAAAAACCAATACTGATATAAACAAGATGGCGGGAATAAAATGATAGAGCAAGAGGTGTAACGAAGGTTTCTAGGAAATATAAAATACAACAAGGCAGGAACACAATAATGAAACAAGTATTTGGAAAAAGTGTGACTGTGTTAGATACGCCGTCTCGTTTAAATTTTGGCGGCACTTCTAAAATTGGCATTGCTGTACTATAGGTATTTGTGTATGCTGGCCAGCCATATTAAATATTCTCTTATATATTGCAGCTATAGCATTATTATATATTTATTTTTGGCGAATATAAATATTATATATTTTATTAATACAAGTGTTTATATTACTCCTTGTGTAGTTTTAATTTTGTTAAAATCCACCTGAGCGCGAACAAAGCCAGTGCTGGCCACTTGGCGTGGTGACAGCACGAGGCAGCAGAAGGAGTCGTCCAGCTGTCTTCGGCAGTGGTACATGTGTGTAGCGGCGGCCGAGTATCAGCGACAAAATGGCTTAGCAAAATGGGCCACAGTTCAAGTTAGTTTTGTGATGAGCTCCATGTATGCAATATAAAGATATAGCAAAATAAGTTTGTTGTTGAAAATGGCCCCGCCGGATAAGATTTAATTTTGGCACCTGTGTTTTGTTCGGCATGCCTGAAATCTACTTTGGCAAGGAACGCTGCCGGACATCGGCGAGGTCCTTATGTTTGCTGTGGAGCTGTTCATTTCGGGTATCCAGGCAGCCGGTCTTTGTCAGTTGACGTCTATCAGCTGTGCTTGATCGTGGAGATGTACTATGGGGCTGCGAACAGGTCGACGTTCAGCAAAAATTCAGGTATTTAGTTGGTAACGTATTTTGGGGGCCTTTTGAAATCGAGGCCCATTACGACTCAAGTTGTTTTTAATGATGCTGTGAAGCCGTTAACATTCAAGTTTAATACTGTTGAAAAGTAATTTTAACTTTGTACCATTCAGCTTGCCTGAAGGAAAACTGTTTGTAACTTTGTACCATTCAGCTTGCCTGAAGTAAAACTGCTTGTAACTTTGTACCATTCAGCTTGCCTGAAGTAAAACTGTTTGTAACTTTGTACCATTCAGCTTGCCTGAAGGAAAACTGTTTGTAACTTTGTACCATTCAGCTTGCCTGAAGGAAAACTGTTTGTAACTTTGTACCATTCAGCTTGCCTGAAGGAAAAGTGTTTGTAACTTTGTACCATTCAGCTTGCTTGAAGGAAAAGTGTTTGTAACTTTGTACCATTCAGCTTGCCTGAAGGAAAACTGTTTGTAACTTTGTACCATTCAGCTTGCCTGAAGGAAAAGTGTTTGTAACGTTGCATTTGTTTATAACTGAGAAAGTGAATGTCAGCTGTAACCAGAAGTTGAATAAAGCACGAAAAGGAACGGTGCCCACACATTAATTGCCCTTTTAATTGATATTACTACCCAAAGCGAAGAGAGGGAGGGAGGGAGAGGGTTTTGTATTGTTGTGACCCCCGGGTCTGGCACCCGAGCCACTCTGGTAGGTGTGCCTTACGTCGGCCATGATGTTCAGATTATGGCTCCTGCTCCGAAGGCGGGAGGCAGGGCATTTTTCAGAGTGGCAACGACGTCATATGGGCTACTGTAAGGGGATGTACAGTTCCGGGTCAGCCCCCCACGCTGTACGATACTCAGGCGTGACGGACTCCAGGGCAGGACGTCTACAAGTCAGTGAGCAGGAGACACCAGGCAACGGAGGACGTCAGCCAGCCAGCTGCGAGGTCATCCCACAATGGAGGAGCTTCGTGCGTTGTTGACGTATCATTCAGTGGTAGGTGCATCCCGTTCCCAGTGCAGGTCGTCAGTTAGGGAAAACTACGTGCAGTGAACTACGAGCATTAATGTATGAAATTAATTTAATATCTCAGCTCTAATGTCTGTCTTTTGCGTACAGAATCTGTTCTGACACTTCAATCAAGCTCGTTGCTACAATTCACACTTGTTATTATTTTAGCAACATTGTATTCTCTATATATAATTGTAAACAAGCTGAGAATAAACGTGTTGTTTTATATTAAGAGATTATCTTTTGTAAGTCTAAATGTTCGCACACCAGGTATCTACGTAGTTAACTGAGAGTGGTTTAGAGTCTGGTTGAGGGACCTGAACAGTGGTGGAGGCGCCAGCCTATCAACCCTTCAGCAGCCAACATAGGTTTAATAAGTTTTCTGTTAGTATTTTCACTGTTCAGTTTATTTGTTGTGATATTTCGCGCATTGTATTGTAGCGAAAATTCTACATAGTAGTACAGTTTCCTTTTAGAATCAAGCATAAGGTATGTAGGTTATTCTTCACAGCTTAGAGCGCGCAGCTTAAGCGCAGGGAATTTAAACGAACAGGGTACTAACGCCAGCAGTTGCGCCAGCGTAGCCTGTAGTTTCCAGTTGTGAAGTGATTAGCTTGGACCTCGGCAAGCCAGCCAGCGCATCTCTGCACTGTCTTTTACTCTAGTTGTAGAATATTATATTTTCTGTAGTTGGGTTAAATGCATGTATTTCAGTACCGCTCTTCGGTGCTTTAGTTAGAGCTAAAAGTCCCCTATTTAATTGTAGTAGTGTAGTTAGTGCTGTAGAGGAGCAAGTAGTGCTGCTGTAGTGTTACCTATAGCTTTAAGTGTTGAAGTTCGGGTACACGTAGTATTTTACACAGTGCACACTGACACCACTCAATAATTACATGACCACTAGAAGTAAGATCGCATCATCTTCTGTTAAGAAACTAGTCAGGACACTTTTATAAGCACCTCCGAAGCGAACAATATTTTAAAATAAAGAGAAAAGGATTCGAAGGCGATCGCACACGTTCAGGACGTAGCCAGGACCACGCTAGCAGAACAGAACGAGGTGACAGATTACTCATTTAACACTAGCCCAGAATCAAACCCGACACGTGAAATTCCGGAACTTGTTCTTAACAAATCCCCTACACAGGTTTACGAGGAAGTACAGAAAACCTCTCGTACATGTTCTTACCTAACACCGCGACGTTTACACGAGTTACCGTCCTTCACAAGCATCCAGCTATTATATACCACCCAACACATACACAAACACAGACAACTTTGACAATATTGCAACCCAAACCTAGTGTAGATTATCGTTAACCAGCCGGAAAAGTTGCCGACGTTTTCAGGTGGCAGTGACGAGAATGTGGCAGAGTTTTTAGACGATATTCAGGCGGCCAGCGAATCTAACTGGCGGCCAGCGAATCTAACTGGCGGCCAGCGAATCTAACAGGCGGCCAGCGAATCTAACTGGCGGCCAGCGAATCTAACTGGCGGCCAGCGAATCTAACTGGTGGACAGACGTAGACCGATGCCGATGAATTAGATTTTCATTTAAAGGGCACTGCGAAACACGCAGGCAGGCGGATAAATCGCGTGGCCAGATATTGTAGCCAAGCTGAAAGACATTTGGACTCCTACAGAGACGGTGGAGAAATACAAACAATTACTATACACCAAGCGGCAGCAACTAGGCGAATCTTTCCAAACACACATTGAGACAATAATGTACTATCGCCGCAAGTACAATCCCTAGGTGACAGATGCGGAGTTTATGAGCATTTTATGGAAATCGTTGCTACTTTCCATGGCAGACAAAATTATAGGGCTTCAGAATGACACTATCGCGCAAATGGTACAGAACCATAAACGAGTGGAATTAGAAATTTTCCGGTACAGCCAGGCAGTAAGCATGCAACCTCGTAACTCCGACGCAGAGCGACTTCAGGCGGAGATAGAGATACTTAAAGAGGAAATTGCGATCTTTTCCAACAGAACACAGAATCCGCCGCCTCAGGAACATGGCCAGATATATACGCACCATAGCAGACAACAATCTGTGTATTCAAAAAATGGCAATCGCCTTAGTGGAATACGATTTTCAGGCAAAAATCGTAACAGGTAAACAAAATGTAATGGCCGATGCCATGAGCCGTATACCGACAGTCTGTCCAGCAGATACACACCCAGTGGTGGTAAATAATGTCCTTTATATGGTCAAAAAGGGCATGTTAAGGTGTACAAGTTTATAAAGGGCGCTCGCAGAAATTTTTCATGACATCCCCAATAAGTGAAGTGAGATCAAAAACATAATTTCTAAATATGTGTTTAATTATTGGACAGAGGTCAAACCATATATAAACCCGGAAATAAGTATCAAAGATAAATTCGTACTTAGTAAGATATTTTGAATGAATAATACATTCCGGCACTTGCCATAGCTAACATATTAACAGTAACTTTTTAACCTAATGTAGATATTATTACGCAAAACCGTTCACAGATACTTCTATTGACCCACTATTGCACTGTCAAACACTTATAGTCCCAGGAACCGAGGAAATTAACTATTTGCCAGTTTTCAAACATGAACAAGAATATATGAAAATAGATGATAGTAAGTTATTGCATTTTTATTTCCTTTGGACAACCACGCCTTCTCATTTATGTAAGAAAATGAAAATGATCCCCATAATGCAACACTTGGAGTAGCTCTCGCTGACCCGCAGAAGGCTAAACCCCTGTATTTAAAATTAGCTAGGAGATGTGTAATAGCGGCCAATGGGGAGATATTTGTGAAAATTAGCACCCCAGTGGGGGAAAAATGGCTTACTGTAGTACCAACATATTATGTCTAGGAAATTATTGCAGCTCACGACGACGCCGTGCTCAGCGGAGGTCATTGTGGGGCTTTCGAAATATTTGCCAAAATTAACAGTACATACGGTTTCCAAGGATTTAAGGACTATGCAAAAAATCACCCAGTATGCCAACAAATAAAATCTTCTAACGCCAAAGCAATGGGTTAATGAACGCCCATTATTCTGCCTTCTCTCTTGAAAGCTTGAACGATGGACACTAAATGGCCGTTGCCAGTCACGACAAGGGGTAATAAATATATATTGGTGATGACAGAGTTTTTTTACTAGTTATATGGTAACCAAGGCGGCACCTACATAGGTGCAGCAACTTGTGCGTGTTTTTTAAAGGAAGTTATTTTACAATACGGCTGTCCACAGCATATTTCGACAGACTGAGGCATGTCATTCAATAATGTCCTAGTAGCTGAAATACTAAAAAGTCTTAATATTACCAAGCTTCAAACTACAACCCCGAATCCAATGGTCTAGTGGAATCTATGAGCAGAGTCCTAGGAACCGAGCTAGCTACTTTTGCACACGACGATCCCTGCAAACTGGAACCAATATTTGCTATTCATTAATATTAATTATAATTGTTCTCCCAACTCAAGTACGAAATTGCACCCTTTCTATCTCATTTATGGTACGGAAGCCGTACAACCAAATTAAGTTTTTGCGAATCACTTTTCAGAAAGAGTCCACCAGTGGTACGCGAATTTAGCCCGAGACAGAGAACAAGCCAAAATCAATATTATGAACCCGCAAAAGGCTCAGAAAGTTCCATTTGACAGATGGCATAGATCCAACATCCTTAAAATTGGAGACTGAGTGTAGCTGCGCAACCATGCGAGGATCCAACATCCTTAAAATTGGAGACTGAGTGTAGCTGCGCAACCATGCGAGATGAAAAGCGCTCGCATATAAGTTTAAAGGCACATTTCGTGTTGTCAGTGTTCGGGATCCATCGACTATACAAATTCGATAAAATGAGACAGGCACACCAATACTGAACGTCATTGCAAATAAGTGGTTTTATGTGTTTACCAATAATTTCATTTCATGGAATTAAAATGTTCTTAATATGTAGCAGTATGTGTTGGTGCTACTCCGAAAGTGTGAATGTACTCGTGATCCACACGAGGACCAGTGCCCAGCGGAGCTGTCACGATGGCGACGAGGCTTGATCAGGCGTGCACAACAGCAGTTCCCGGGCGTAAACGTGACAAGAGAATGACGGTGGCCACAGCCATACGAGCTGCAACACTCACCCTTCTGGCGTGCCTCCAGCTGGCGCCACTAGGCGACGCCATCTTCCGCATTTTGGCGGGTTTTCTTGGCGCCCCCTTGATGTCAATTTTGTGTAAAGTTTCTGTGTTCCAATATGTTACAGTATTACTTCTCTATCACACGTTCACGCTTTCCGGCCGGACCAAACAAACTTACATACATGGATTTATACACTGTATACGGATATACTGGCCAACAAACATTACACATCCACAAGTTATAGCTTCCCACTGCAATACTTATACCTTATACTGTTGGTTAGCACATTTTCAGGGTAATCCCAGTTCCATTACGATTCGTGAACGAATCATGTGTTATTTATGTGCCTTCACAACGAGTTGCTATCAATGATCATGTAAGTCAAATCAACGATTTACCAGATTCGCGCGAGATCATTACACCAAATTGCGCTAACGTCTGGTGTACATTGTAATAACATATCCAGTGCTTTGGATCCGCAATTGGCAATTAAGCATGTGTCACGTCCTGTCATTTCGTAATTTGAAATGTCAATTTATAGTTCCCCACTGCCAACCAGTACCGCTTTTTTTTCTTGACCAGGGCACACTCAATTACATTTCAGGTGGTACTTTGATTGTACGTTTGACTATGTTTATGTCAAGTGTTAGTTCTGTAATTTGTGATATAATGTCCAGGTGCCTTCACTGACGCACATGTAGTGCTCTATCTTGGAATAACCTGTCTGCAGGAGCGGATATGACGTGTGAAGTGTACCACGTTACCCAGCTGATGCCTTTGTCAACCGCCTAGGCAGAATTGTGAATGCTCGTGAAGTTGTCAGCGTGTCGCATTGCACGCAGCGCACAATAGTGCCAACCCGACTTTTGTGCCGACTGCAGTGGCAGGGTTGCCAACACAGGCATGCCTAGTTGCCTTTTGGTTTTATTTTATTCACTTGTAATGCAATTGTGTTTCCGCATATCACGTTCTTGTGTATGATTACTCTAAGTAGACCTAAACTTGCTGCTAGCGCCACGTAATGTTATTGGTTATAGTTTCAATAATTTTTACTACGTTGTGGAGTGTCGAATCACAGGCGTTGAATTCTCTCCCATTCCTTCCTTGTGCTCGACGTTTAGGAGTTCATTTTAAGAATTTTCTTTGCTCGCGCGAGCGCCTTGCATGTGACGCCGAACACCCCGCCGACACTATCTCCGTGGTCAACACTACACAACGGTTTCATTATAGTCTTCACTAGCCTTATTGTTGTGTGGATATATATATATATAAGTATCTCTCTTGGCCTTGATATTTACAGGTCATTAGTAAATGAATGCTCTCAATTCTCAGTATTTTCAACGCACCATTACAACACAATCATTTTGTTTGCTTACATCACTAAAGATTTCAGTTCCTGTCAATCCATGTTCTCGTACTACGGCTTTGCCGCCCCTTCCTGACTTGCCTGCACCAGTCTGAACTCACCGTAGCTTGTGCGCGAAGGACACTTTTTGTTATAAACCTCTGATCGTGGCGTATCGACAGAGAAAAGAGCTCTTCCGTCATACGCTCTCATGTTGCTGCGTGCCCTGTGGAAGTCATAACATCATGTCTCACTCGTCACGTTGACAATCTCTGTCTCTCAAAACGCTTGCTATCGCTGTCCCAGCGGCCTTTCCAGTCGCCTCCACTGCAGCTGGGGAAGGCTACGCCCAGAGAAGGAGGGCACCAGATGACGGAGTACGTCAGCCAGTCAGCTGCGAAGACAACTGGATGACCCATCCGACGATGGAGGAGCTTCGTCTGGAGTCAACGTATCATTCAGTGGTAGGTGAATTCCGTTCCCAGTGCAGATCGTCAGTTAGGGAAAGCTACGCGCTGCCAACTATGAGCATTAATTTATGAAAGCAATTTAATATCTCAGCCTTAATGTGTGTCTTTCGCTTGCAGAATATGTTCCGACGCCTCAATAAAGCACGTTGCTACAAGTCATACTTGGTGTTATTTTGACATTATTGTATTCTATATATAATTGTAAACAAACTGAGAATAAAGGTTTAAATTTATATAAACAGATTATTATTTGTAAGTACACCAGCTCGCACCCCATGTATTTTCATATTTTCATAGGCTGGTTGAGGGACCAGAACAGTATGAATGTTTGACAAACTGAGCCAGGTAGATTATACCCTCTCCAGTCGCTTCACCCTGGGGGTTTCATGACGAATAAAATGAAATCCAAGATGGCCGATGATGACCAGAATCAAAATTGAAGATTACCATAACTGAGTGATTAGGAAACAAGATGGCATCAGCAAACAAGATGACAGTCCAGTAAAAGTGAGTAATGAGGAATGAGATAGCTGTCAAACATTGTGGTTGTGAGAATTAAAATGCTAGTTGCAAATAAGATGGCAGTCAAGAAAAGTAATTAGTTAGAAGAAAAATGGGAGTAGTTGTATAACGAGATACCTGGACCAGCACACTTTTTCTGGCAACTTCCACCAAAAGTGTAAAAAAAAATATCATTAACTATTTCCCGTTATTTTTAACAAAAGTACAAGAATGAAATTAGAAAACTCAAACACTAAACTTTGATGAAAACGATCAAAATCATGCAAATTTAAGCTAAATAGCAAGCAAAATTTTTGGTTTTCAAGCTACTTTTTCATGTATCTAGAATCGACATTTTTCAATTCATAAACAAACAATTTGCATAGAATTTCAAGCAATTTCATCCCAAAATCTAGCTTTTTCTTCGAATTTCAGCCCCCAACAATTTTTGCACGAATAGTGAGTGCAAACTTTTTACCCAAATTTCGTGATTTTTCAATGAATTCCGAACAATTTCACCCCAAAATCAATCAATCAAGTGTCCTGGAATTTCACCCCAAAATCAATCATGTTTCCTGGAATTTCAGGCCATAAAAAAACCTGCACGAATTGTGAATGCAAAATTTTGATACAAATTTTATTATTTTTCCTCGAATTTTAAGCAATTTCACTTAAAATCAAGTTTTTTCTCAGATTTTAACCCCCCAAAATCCTGCACGAATAGTGACCGCATAAAATCAATCAAATTTAGACCTCAAATGCAAGAAATCAAGCAAAAAGTTAAGTTGCTAGACGAGCTACAATCAAATAAAGTAGGGTAAAATTAATAGAATTTATATATTTAGATATTCTAAAAAATTTATAGAAAATAATATAAAATTGATAGAAAAAATTGATGCAAGTGATTATTCAAATAACAATATCTGCAACATACTTTAAATAAATAAATAATATATAAATAATATAAAAGGCTTATGTAATGGGGAAATAATGAAAGTATTTATTGGTTAAAAAGTTAAAATGTATTCATATAGAGTTGATAATATGGAAAATAAAAATTTAAAGATGTAATGAAGTGTGTTTTTAGCAACAGTATTTTATTTGACGACTATAAGAAATGCTTGGTTAATGATAAGATAGAATATTGAATTATTATATTTAATGAGTGAAAAGCATGATATATATATAATAGAAGTTAATAAAATCACTTTAAGTCTTCGAGATAACAAAAGAATTGTAATAAAATCGTTACATTCCCAAATATATATCAAAATTTATGGTTTTATTAATGTTGCACCCTCCAAATCGAGTCTAGGACTTCCACGATCCCATAATTTCATCAAAGGACTGCCTCGCACCCTCCATTTCTAGCCTAGGACTGTCTAACTGCCCCCAAGTCGATCATAAGACTAAGTTGCGCCATCCAAGTGGAGCACAGGACTGCCTTCCACTCTCAAAGTCGATATTACGAATTCGTTCCACCCTCCAAGACTTTGATTAACCCATCAAGTGAAGCCTAGGACTGCCTAGCACTCTCCAAGTCGATCCTAGGGCATCGTTACATAGTTGAGATGGCTTTTCCATCCCAACTATTCCCGAAAGTATATGTTTATATTTTAATGTTATTTTATTTTGTAATGTATATCTTTATAACACTTGATGCATTTTTCTGTAATTATATGTCTCTTAAGGAGTAAAATTTTCGAAATCATATTTTTTTTATTGTTTCGTTATAAGACTCGCACTTTATACCAAACTTTGTAATGCTTTTTTTGCCAACCCTAGTCAGTTTCTTGTAAATTCATTCTATTCGCTGAAAGATTTATTACTACAGAAATACAGTAAACCATTTGCATATGTAAAAGCCGACTCTATCAAATTTGGTAAATGAGTAAATTTCTTGCTAATTATAATATTATCTTCTATTTGGAAACTACATGAATATATTTCAGCACAATACACCTTTCCATAGACGATAAAAGTTTTCGTGTATTGAATTAAAAATAGCATTTATTTAATAATGCAACTCTGTCTAGTTTCTCTTCCACAAGAGTACTTCACTATCTTCTTCCAGAACTGAAATTTAGTGCTCTCTCATTACAACAGGAAAAACTTATCTGCACAGTCGTCCACAACAGAACTTTAGCAGACCCTTGTGGCAACAGGACAGAAGCTTATTACAACTGTGTTGCTATCTACTCGCAGCACGGTGGACACTTTGCACGACTATCGATAACGAGCTTCCAGCTCATTGCAACCTACCAGAAGATGCTTTATAATCATCATCTTTCTCGTCTTGCCGTGACTAGGCGGTAAGGTGTTTAATTTCAAATGTGCAGGTCGAGGGTTCGATCCCTGGTCTGAGCAGATTAATTAGTAGTGGGAAAATGAGGCGCCCATTTTTGCGCTATTATATTACCACCAAATCATTCAAAATTTGAGACAAAAAAATTTGGCTCTTGCTCATAAATTCAATGTATGATTATTGATACTAATAAATGGTACTTCTTAATCACCAACCCAAAAACATTTTTAATATTATTCTGTAGCATAACAGATGTGTGGGTGTTCAGGTAAGTTTTTCCTCTTGCCACAAGAGTGTGCTAAAGCTTAGTTGTGGAAGAAGATAGCGAAATACTTGAGTGCAGGAGAAACTGGACAGAGTTTATTATCAATAATATCAATAAAATCAATTTTGATATCCATATGACCGTGTATCGATTTTATTTTCTGGAACAATTCTTTTTTTATCATAAGGACTTAAAGCTATTATATTAACTTCTACTGCGTACATTTCATGCTTTTCGTTCATTAAAATCATTGTTCTATATTCTACCTTATCATTTAACAAATATTTCTTATGGGCATCAAATGAAATTCTCTTGCTAACGGCACACTTCTTTACACCTTAAGATTTTTTGTTCTCTATATGCATATATTTCAGTTCTTAAACGAACAGATTCTTTCGTAATTTTCCCATTTCCTTTGGTCTTTCACCTTTCTTATAACTTTCTTATTTATTTGAGGTATGTTATAGATATTGTCAATTGAATAGTGATTATTCAATTGACTTGTATAATTTTTTTTATCGTGTTTTCTGGTCTTCTTAATAATCTTCCGATTTAATATTATAAATGTTTGAAATTGTGTCTCGATAGCACAATTATATTTTATGGTCATATTTCGGTTTCATTACAAAATAATGAATATCATACATCAATTCTTTTCATATGTCTAAAACTGACATACAAACATAAAAAGGCTTATTAAATTTTACACTTGTTTTATTAATATGTATTGCCGTAAGATTCTCATTTAATATAGTACTGTTTTTTAAATTTGGTTTTGCTGCTAATTTGTCACATTTTCTGCATCGGATATTAGTCTTATATCCACACTGTTTCTGGAATTTTTCCTTGTTTTACCAAACCCAGAATTATTCATCAGTTCATAAAATAATTTTTCAAAGTCATTTTTAACATTCGTTCACAAAGATGTATTCAAATCTGTATACTTCTTCAACCAGACTAATCATATGACAATATTATACGTATTTTAGTAGGTTTTAAACCATTATGTAAACACTGTTTCAAATTACGATACTGTGTAAAATACTTTTTTTATGTACGAAGTTGTTATTAATGTAGACTGATTTGTTCCTGGAACTACATTATTTTCTGGGAAAAATGGTAGATCTTAATGTAAATTATTTAGTTCTTGTGGATATTCTAAATCTACTTCTAATATATAACCATACTCAGATTTATCATCCAAATCTAATTTTTTTTTCGCTCTAGTTATCTAAATCAGATAATATATCATAATCCTAGACGAAACCCACATATGGTAAATATTGTCATATCGGCCAACCATTTAAAATGTTAGCATCGAGATATGCTAAAAAGTTGGGCACTTGGTTTGAATTTAAATCATCTAAATATTTAGTATTGGCTTTAATATATCACTGTTAATATTGTGATTTTCCACCTCTTATTCCTTTTTCAAACATTAAAATCATATCATAGCTATGTAATAAATCTAGTGGTTGTTTAGTCATTTTTAACATTTCATTCTACAATAATCCTGGTGCTGTAAAATACCATGCAGGATCTAATTCATATGCATTAATTTATACATGTATTTATAAAATTTTCGAATGTGTCCTCTAACAATAATACATTTCTTTTTTTACTTTAAATCATGATATACACCAAGATTTTTTTATATTAAATTGAGCCCACGCATGTTTTGCGTGTTCATATCATTTTCGCTTATATTAAATTAATTTTGTTGGTTGTAAAATTGAATTTTTGGTGGAAGTACTGTTTCTTCAAATTTCTTCCAATTGGTTAAATGGCCTTTCTTATAACTAAATCATATTGATCTTTTGGAAAATGCTTTTGGGTCTTTTTCATTTGTTTCTTAGTTAAATTAGATGACAACGTATCTAAAATACCCGCCATTAAATTAAATGTGTCTATAAATTTCATTTTTAAATTTTCCGTGATATTCCCAAAAGTATAATTTTTTGCTATTCACATTTAAATCTTTATATATTTGTTATCATATACTTACTCTTCAATATATAAATAAGCAACATACCCAGTTAAATTATGGAAATATATTGGAACAAATTTGGTTAACTTTATTTCAGATAACAATAATTACATACAGGATTAATGAATTTTCCACATATATGATCATCATGGTGTACTTTTTTATTGTCCTTTCGTATATTCACATTCGTTTATAGTACATTTTTTTTATTTACTATATAATTTTTTTTCTCCGTTTGTTAGTTGTTGGTTCAATTTGTGAATATATTTCCCTAATTTTTTCTACTTCACTTTCTATTTATTGTATAAACATCTTATGTGCATTTTCACCTCGTTATACTACTAGAGGCTTATAATCACCGCAACTAGATACAATATAATAGCAAAATCCAGATGTTTCATTTAATTGATATTTCATAATATATAATTCGTCATTTATATTAAATCAATGATATTGATTTGATCATTATTAAGATTATATGTTTATTGAAGTATTTCTTTATATAGACCATTATCAATATTATCTTCGGTTAAAATTGGATATATTTCAATAAGCTTAAATTTTCTTAATTGTCTAGGGTTTGGTTTAGCAGTTGAAATTTTCTTTACATTGTATTCAAAATCTGTATTAATTTAAAAGGAACCTTTATTGTATGTTTATAATTTCTTAAAGCTATTTGCTTTCTTTTTGAAGGCAAAGTGATTTTTACTGAATTATTTTTTTAGCACTCTTTTGTATGTTTATTAAATTTTTCTTGAGAATAAAATAATTGAAGACCCATATCGCATATACATTTTATAATTATGTTTATTTTTTGTGTAGAAAGTAGTGTTGATAAATCTGTTATCCAACTGTAATGTGATTTTTGATCATCTTTAAAATAAAATTAATATATGCGTTTTTCCATTTTATGTCTGTAAGTTTTTGTGTATATACTGTAGACTCATCTTCAATAGATGTATCAATATGATTTTCTATTTTTGGCATAACATCAATTTTAATAGTATATTCGTACTTATATATTACTTTATGAATATTATGCCCTGCATTTTTATAATTAGTCACTCTGTAGGAATGATTGTCTCCTGGAAACAATGCATATTTTATTGCCCAAAGAAAACATTTCTGGTCTTCATTTTTCATGTCAATGCATGCTTTTTTAATCTTAATTGCTTCTGCTAGTTCTATATATGATACTCCATTTATAGGATTATACTTATTTATAGCTAATTGTATTACAATTACTCTATCTAAATCTTTTCCTAAACTCTTCTTTGAAATTCAGATAATTGTGAAAGTAATTCCTGTTTTATAATTTTACCAACATTTAATATTGTGTATATTATATTTTATATGACTTAAATGTAAATTATTCTACATGATTTTTCTCTTATTTGTGACAATAGCTATACAATTTAATACAAATTTTTACCCTTCTAAGTTCCTAAGCTGATCGTGTATTCTCTCAAAAACCTAATTTTTTAACGAAATTAAAAATTTATTACGCTGTACTAAATTTAAGGTATTTTCAATGATATATGTTGTTGTCCTGCATTTCAAAGCTGTATTTACGAAGTAATTTTTATTGGTTTGTCTATTTCTTTTGTTGACTAAAATATAAGTAGAATAAGGAAATTTTTTTTTTTTATAAATTTTGTTTTCGCTTATATGATATATTGATATTAAAATCAGATAAAGGTATATTTTTAAAATTATTCTTTGTTATACATTCTGTTACCCACTTACATTTATTTCTAAGCTTTACAAATATATTGCTATGTAATGGAAATATTTTTTTCAATTTCTTTCTTTTATTTAGGATATTAGTCGTTGAAATGGACATATGACTGTGTCAAATTTTCCAAATTATTATTCTTTTATTATTTTTTAATAGCTGTAATTAATTCATTTTTTGTAGGTTGCATAAACTATTTGTTTCTAAACTTATAAATTAGCTCTTAATTCCGCAACTGTTATATGCTTTAAATTGGGTGAAAATATTTGCTTCATTACATTTTCTCCTGCTACAATAATATTGCACTGTGCAATATTAATTCTAATTATAGGGTATTTTTTCGTTATTTTTTTATTTCGTTAATTTAATCTAAATTACGTAACTCAGACAATCTCCTCTTTTTCAACACATCAGCTATATTGCGTGGTGTCATTTTTATTTCTTTATTTAAAAAGAAAAAAAAATATTATTTATTTATTAATGAAAATAAAAATTTTTGAGGACTTCGAGAAATATAAAGATGATGTAGTTGTACATATTAGTAATATGAAATACATGCAAAATGTTTAAATTAATGATAATAATTATTTTCTATTTATCTTATTGTTATGATTGTATTTCTCATTACAAACTTTTTGGCGTATTGTTTTCTGTTTGTCCTTAGTATTTTAATTAGGAGAATATAATTTTTATATTTATTTTCTTTACATGTCGTACATTTTTTTTTGTTTCATAATTACTTTTTTGAGTTTCACTTAGAATATGTAATTCTGTAGTTTGTGTTTTAGAATCGGCATGCTTTTTGAGACAGAGATTATAAGAATAGTTTTCATATTCGCATGCCACTTTATTTAATGCATAAAGATTTTTAGAATATTCAATTGTACATTTTTAAAATTTTGGTCTAGTCTATCTTTTGTAACTTTTTGGTACTAAAAACATGAAATGTTTAATATTTCGCCACACTTTTTGCTTTGCTTACATATACTTTTTTTTTCCATTTCGAGCATCGATTCCATTTTATTTTTGTACAAATCAATTTATTATGAAAATTATAAATCATTCGAATATCGAAATGTATAAATTCTATTTATTTGACCCTCTTTTACTTGATTTAAGCTTATTTGGAGTATTTTGGATAAAATTTACATAATGTTTTGTTTGATTGCTACCATATTTTTTTCTAAATTTGATAGATTGGATGGGTTCACTATTCGTGCACAGAATTTTGGGGGCCTAAATTCAAGGGAAAAAAGCTTGATTGTGGGAGAAATTGCTTGAATATCTAGGAAAAATAATGAAATGTTTGGGAAATTGTTTCATGCATTATGCGTGCGAAAAGTTTTGTTAGCTGAAATTCGTGGAAAAGGCTTGATTTTTGGGTGAAATTGCTTGATTTTCGATGAAAATAGTTTTGTTTTTTAAATTGAAAATTGTCGTTTCTAGAAATATGAAAAAATACTTGAAAAAGAAAAATTTGCTTGTTTTAAACTAAAATTTGCTTGATTTTGATCGTTTTTCATCGAATTTTAGATTTAGAGTTATTAATTTTTTTTGTACTTTCGTTAAAAATAACGGGTAATAATTAATTATGATTTTTTCTTGTTCTCTAGGTGGAAATTGAAGGAAAAAGTGCGCTTCTCCGGGGATCTCATTTTCTACTACTAATGGCAATAGGAAAGTATATGGGGGCCGAAAAATGGTTTGCAGAAATTACGCAATCCAAGATGATATTAGTCGAGTCTGTGTGTAGAGCCCACTGCCTGCTTCAAAGGAAATATATCGTACTACTTAATATAAGCGATATTATCAATGTCAATATATGCTGTAACAGTAAACTCGTTATTGGTGATATTAGTCAGTATGGATAATATTTCGTTTTTTTAATCAATATGACACATTGTTGATTTGATTGAATGTAATCTCGTATATGCGATATTTTCAATGCCAATTTTGGTAATGTGGAATTAGCTTTATGTACGACATAACGATATATCATGCCAATCACAATATTACAAGCGCGCACACACACGCATACGCACCACACACACACACACACACACACACACACACACATATATATATATATATATATATATATATATATATATATATATATATATAATATTTGAATGTGGATATCGCACAACACTGCTTATAAAGCGATATCTTATGTACAAGCAAACGCCAGAAGTAAATGATAGGGCGGTGTAATGCCCAACGAGAAACAGGATAACTCATGCCCGACATCCATGCATGCTGTTAAGGAACAAAGGCGGTGGCGGAATTCAATGATCTGTAAACTTGAAGTACCTGAGAAAACTCATCGTTACATATTCCAACTGCTATATCCTCGTGGTAAACCTACTAGGGATCGATCCTTAACTAACATGTTGGAAACCATTTGAACTATCCTCACTGACATTACAAAAACTTAAGATAACAGGTAAGGCCTGGAGCACACGAGATGTAGCCCCTAAACGAACATGTTGGAAGCCATTTGAACTATCCTCACTGACATTACAAAAACTTAAGATAACAGGTAAGGCCTGGAGCACACGAGATGTAGCCCCTAAACTAACATGTTGGAAGCCATTTGAACTATCCTCACTGACATTACAAAAACTTAAGATAACAGGTAAGGCCTGGAGCACACGAGATGTAGCCCCCACACTAAATTTTTACAGATATAGTTATTCACATATTCAGTACCGAACATTTCGTTAATTTCGTAATATTTATTATTATAAGTAAAATGTTTTACCATTTTCAGTCACATAAATACCGTATATATTTAATTTAAGAAATTGCCATAACAAAGATTTGTTCATAATTGTACTAGTATAATATGAGTTTTTTTGTGATATCGCAATAAATATTATTATAATTGTGCTTAAATATACTAGCAATACCCATCTATGATAATTGGGAATGCACACTCATGAGCCACTGAATTAGACAAACATGCCTAGCAAACACATCCTTTCGTCCTAATGATGGCGGTCACGTGGTGTGGAACAGGGAACCATGATGATTTCTGAACCCGCTGCACAGCCTCGCGATATGGTACAGTTATCCACGTCCCTCTCGGCAGTCGTGTGATCACGGTACCCAGGCAATCTACCCATGTCAGTGGAGTGTTCATCCAACCACTCGGTCACAATTCTATGGCGGTAAGCCATTACATGTGTCCTGTAAGTTATTTTATACGGAGAAATGTGTGCACATGATATGCCAGCAGGTTCCTGTATCGTTAGATGGTAATGAACGATGTTGCATGTACCAGGAGACCTATTTCCTCTTAAGTAAACATTTCCCATATGAGTATAACACCATGGCCCAATTGAATTGCAGTCATGAAGCGTGCCTCGGTTCATGTGCTTGGTGATGCACTCGTACGCTGCCATCGGCATGTACCAACATGTACCTCGAGTTATGTTTTGCAGGCAACAATTTTACATGCTTAGAGGGACCAATAATTTTCGCATTAGCCGTTGAGTCTTGTGATGTGTAGTGCGCAGAATTACCCAAGTGAGGAGGCAGTTTCTGTACTCCACATCGAAGAGTTATTTCAGGATTGTACGGCCGCAAACTGATCATTGTAATCCAGCATTGAATTGACGAGTGATCTACTGCATTGTGGTCTGTCCTTTCTGCTGTTACTAACCGAGCTAGCCGAAGTTATCCCCTGTCGTACGCCACAGAAGTTGTTTGTGCTGCTATACACAACAACGATTGTTGTTGTCTGTCACATGACTGGGACCTTCTTTGCTGGACACTGTTTTCTGTTGTTTACATTATACACAATCAAAAATGTTAGCTGCCCAACGTGACGACGTACCATGTATAGGATAATGTGAATGAAAGGTTTAGTGGGAAGAGTGATACATGACTATGACTAGAAGGTGTACGGGTGGAGGCGGGAGCCAGGCAGACGCCATGCAGCGAGTGTGGCGTATTGATCTGGGCGATGCGGCGCTGGGAGAGAGAGAGTCGCCCCTCCAGCATCCCTGGACCAGTGCGCTCGCTGGATCGGGCCGGGCCGCACGCGTGTCGTAGTACAGCGACTGCCATGAGGCGGCGGACAGTGACGAGCCATGACGGCCACACGACATGTGCCTCTAGTCGCATCTCGCCGCTCGTCTGATAGGGCGGGGGCGGACTCTGTCGGGGTGACCCACGACGATGTGGGAGCTGTGCCTCGGACGATAAGGAGCCGCCCCCCCTCCTACATACACACCGTGGCTTGTGTTACTTGCAAACATTCACACGTGTGCGTGTCTTTCTCACTGCCTGCCTTCGCTTAGCAACTGACCGGACATAGACACACCCTACCCACGTCTCGACGTCCGCTAGTAGATTGCGAGTGTCGTGTGTGTACTCGTCCGAACAGGAGGTGTACGAGCCATGGTGGACCTGGGAGGATACGTCATCATCCTCGTCGAGACTAAGGACAAGAAGATTAAACTTTACGGTGAGTTGGGCATATCTTAACATTTCTCATGTTATTGACAACAATGTCATACCAGCAGGTAAATCTATCAGCTAGTTTTCACTCGCAAAGTTAAATTGCTTTAATAGTTCTCGATGTGTCGTGAAGACAAAGGCAAACGACAAAAATATCTAAAGCAGAAGAGTTTTTTTCTTCTGGTTTTATAATTCACGCCATGATGTTGCCAACATAAGCTCTTTAAATTCTTAGGTTTAGTTGGCTACATTACGTAACACTTACACAAACCATCTACGTCCTTTGTGTACATTTACCAACAAGCAACTTCCCGTACCCAATTTCTTAACATCATTCATGATCGGAGTTGAATTGTGAATACTTTTAAATGCAGACAAACCCTGTGTTGTGTGTTTGGAAAAATTAAGGAGAAGAAATGATTTCTTAGCCATTTTTTCATAAGAAATTGTAGTCCACCATAGTTCCAAACGCTGTGTATCACAGTATCGTAATAGTTGGTAGAGTGCAGCAGGAAATTTCACTGATGTTTCGTTGTGTTAGTCCATGCTCGCTCGAGTAGGCTCGATGTGGAAGAACTCCCGTGTTACTGTAAGAATGAGCGAGTGTGCGAATATTGGGTCAGACAGAGGGTGGGCCCTTCCAACCATCACAGGTAGCGCCTGCCACATAACTGCCGGTGTGACGTCAACATTTCTGAGCGCGGAGTCGATATTCATGTCGTTGGCAGTCTTGTCAGAAAGTCCCGTTGTCTTTTGTTTATTGAACGGCTGGGTGACGAAATATATATTTTTTGTAGATATACAGACGCAATGCTTTGTATACCGCAACACCAGTTGAAAAAAAAAAACAATGAATTTAACATAAGTATTTAGTATCACAATAACCTACAATAATTATAAAGATATTTAAGACCTATATATTTAAAATTTTCGAGGCCAGTAAGGATCAAAACTGTATTACCTGAAATGCACAATGAAAGATATATAGAAACGACGTACAAAATAACTCTTTTTCCAGCATATTTCCTGGACATAACTAAAATGGAAACCCTGGAAAATTGTTCAATGTTACGTGTTATTAATTATTTTGTGTGAAAATAAACACTTTTACACTATACCATCTTTCACCCTTCTTTCCGCAACTTC
Source organism: Dryococelus australis (assembly GCA_029891345.1). Lineage (NCBI taxonomy): Eukaryota > Metazoa > Arthropoda > Insecta > Phasmatodea > Phasmatidae > Dryococelus > Dryococelus australis. Next base: position 71,380 of record CM057004.1, read on the forward strand.
CCCATATTGTCTCTCTGATTTTCTAGCAAAATGTCTTTACCTAAAGGAAATAGTTCTAGCGCTAATTACTTAGAGGCCTGTCCAATCCAAACTGTCGCGATTTAATACACAAAACCAGTAACATGTTACATTGTCCATATGTTTACAAAACTTTAAATTAACAAAATGAATTTTATATATTACACTGCAGGATGAAAATTATCTTCCTTCTAAAAGAAATTATGTTTTCGATGGTGAACTTCTTTCTCTTCAAAATACATAAATACTTATAATTAATATATACAATCAAAGACGTTATTTGCATATTCACCAGATCAGTTAATAGGTATGATTTAAAGCAGCAAGTTGTAAGATTTTCCCATACGCCCATTGTAGCATTCATACATTTTCTTAGGAAAGCATGTGTGGTCCTGTTTTCATACAATGCCTGGATTCAAAACTGTCAATTGTAATTTAAGAAGTTCACTAGACATTTCTATTAAGTTATATAATTTATTACCCTCTATGGAACGTGTGTATTCTTCCAATATGAGTATATGTACATAGAAACTGTTTATATACCTATATACACATGTGTATGAGGAAGTATGCATTACTGAATCAAGGGTGGCAGTGACATTAGTTAGGATGAGTTAGTATAAAATTACATAAACGAAAATAATAATAATCATTACAGATAACTGTTTCCTAGTTACCACTGCAGCTTGCAGTGAAAACGAGCCTATAATTTGATAAATTCCGCATTCACGTGACAAGGGTATACTTTTGTTCTACCAGGAAATCTAAAATAATAGACTGAGTAAATATCTATACTGCGGTGTTCGTATTTTCCTATACGTAAACAGATGAAGAGAAAAACATTATTGTTTATTCTTCCAAATATTTACAGTCATTTTTCAAATGAGTTTGCAAAATAATTGTCCTCCAGTAAGTAATTACTGCGCGGTATTGCGGTACCATAAAAAATCAATAGTTTTCAATTGTTCTAAAATTATAATTACACATTTTTGTCTTCACAATTAGCTTAGTTGCAGTGTCAAATTTAAATTTGCGCAACGTCATCTCATAGGTGTATTTGTGAAGTAGTTGGAGTGAAAGCAAGTAAACGCTAGGCCACACGACGACCTCTGAAAGCCTGAGTGCCATAACAAACTCGGTTTTCATTGATCGTGGACGTACTGCCATGAACAACCCCTCTAAGTTCCTATATGGAGAAACATGTACAATTAGGACAGTATCTCACATTAAAATCATCTCCACAATCGTACTATTTCTACTGTAACTCGATATTAATATTATTTTATTTTTTGCCTATATTTTGATGGTGCGGTTAAGGCAAGCGTTCCTTTCCTTCCACAGAAACACGCTGCAACTAAAGTAAGGCTTCTGCAAACCAATTCAGCTGGAAAAAGTATATAAATACTACAAAAATTGTTAAAACTGAAATCTAAAGTACATGCACGCACATAAGTGCACACAAATCTATATGTATGGCGAGGTGGGGAGTGGGGTAAATACAGTTATGTACTAAGTAATTACTGGTGAGTTAGCTCAAACAAATGTTTGCGGACGGAACTTTTAAAGGCAGTGACTGACTCCACTTGCATAAGATGATGTTCCAACAATTCCAGAGAGGCAGCTATTAACAGTGAATGATCTGGAGTATAAATTTGTTCTGTGTGGTGAAATGTCCAGTTTCCTGCTATATGAGAACGCATTCCGCTATAAGAAGACAATAATTTGATTCGCGAGTCAAGGGTATAGACGATGGCCAGTTCGCTGTAATGTAAATAACAGCAGTATTGTAAATAATAGCAGTAAAGTGTGAAGGATACGTCTGCCATATTAAATTAAGCAAAGATATGTTTTTGTTATATGGAGTCACGCGTTAGCTAGTTTTTTCAATTGTAAATAAAGTGCACTCACAAATTCTGTAAACTTTGCAGCCCCATGGAAAGATTTGCTGTCAGATCATTATATACAACATCACAATAGTGGAAGTGGGGAAATATTAGTGCTTTAACAAGTGTCAGCTTAACTGATTGTGGCCAGAAATTCTTTTAAATTTTGACCGAATGTAAGACAGAAATAAAAACTTTTATACAGCTGTAATATGATTTGACAACGAAAATGTTTTGTTAATGTTTATTTCCAGGATTGTAAATTTGCTAGTGTAGTTTTGTGGCATGCCAGCAAATGGAAGCATGGTTAAACTGTAAAAATATTTTTTGTAAACTTCCTAAACTCTAATGGAAGTTTTTAACCTATACATAGTATGGTAATAATACCACATATCATATTGCAAATATAGGAAAGTTAAGCGTTGTTGTAATACAAAGTTGGCAACTTCCCTAAGCACTTTGACTCTTTCCTGGGAAAATGCAGGATCGTTACAATAAATGTATAGGGAAATAATTTACCATTCGCGCCTTCTCATTCTACGTATACACTGATGTGATAATTTAACGAAAACTTTCTTAGAGTGTTTACGTGAGTTATCCACGTTATTAAGGATCTTGTCACAAACCAATTAATATTGCCTAAGTATTTTGCATATTATATTGGAGACCATTGTGTAGAGACTATAGCAATACTGCATTTAGATCTAGTTTCTATATGTATGCGTATATACCTAAAGCTTTAACTTGTGAGCTGTAATGTAAGTGAAAATAATCCGCATAATTATATTAGCGGCAAAATGTCAATTGATTTGGTAATTCGTTGACAAAATGTGATAATAAGAGCGGCCGAAATACGGAACCCTAAGAAACGCTATACAAAACGTGACGCCATTTAGAAACATCTTCCCCAAATATTACTCACTGGATTCTGTTTGATAAGTAGGAGGCAAACTAGTCGCAAGATTGAGGAGAAAAATCATATAATATCGAGAGTTTACTTATTAAGACAGTCGAAAGCCGCCTATAAGTCCAATGAGGTTAAAATTATTAGTTTTCTCTGAACCATTGCACGGCGTATATTATCAGAGATAATCAGTAAAGCAGTTGTAGTGCTATACTGGGGCCGGAAGTCAGATGGATACTGGTTTAGCAGAGAATATTTGCTAAGAAATTATATAATATGTTGATTTATCTGGTATTCCAGGTAAGATTCTTAACGGTCGGGTATCTTGAACAAGAGTTCAACTTGCCTTTACGTTTAGGAATTTGACGAACAATAGAACCTTTCTAGTATTCCTCAGGAAACGTACAGGAAACTAACGAGGAATCGAATATGCTGCACGGTCGGTAAAACACTTACAAGCAAATCTCTAATAATTGTAATGGCTATTCTGTCGTTCCCAAATGCATAGCTTGTTATGAGAAGAATCGATATAATAACCTCGGAACATAAAATTTTAGATCATTTAAATATTTCAATTTTTGAGAAAACAAGGCTTGTATGCGTCTAATGGGAGACAATATAATTTGGGAAGACTGTTACACTTGTAGGTTTCAAGAAATAATTATGAAGTTTGTTATCACTCGCGAGTTTGTTAGCAGCTGAGAACGATGTTTTATAAGCTAGCCCAAGAGACGACGTACAGTCTGTCGTTGAGCTGGGACTTCTTTATCTTGCAGAGAACATGTTGCGTCCTGTGCTTGCTCTGTATAAGCAATTCTGAATCCTCACATCTTTACCGGGTAACATTCCAGATTTCGAGCTACATCAGTGTACGCTAGTCATGTTATTGAAGACTAGAGGTTTTGTGGGACCATTTACATAAAAACCAAAATACAATGAAGCGAGATGGCGGTTACTGCTCAAGTACGTAATATTCTCAGTGGTGTATTTCTCTTTAGATGTAAATGTGTCCTCCTCAATGGGCCACAATATGGTGTAGTGGTGGCGTTCCCTATTGAACACATGTGTTAGTACATATGCTAGGCCGTCTGTGGGCGCAGGAGGGTAGCCAGGAGCCGAGTTGTGTTTATCGTGACACGGGCGCCCACCCCCTGGCTAGGGTTCGCTCCTAGTACCCAGTGTACGTTGAGGGCGTGACTAACTTTACACTCGCAGTTCATGTACTTCAGCGCACTCGGAGATAACGATCACAGTATCACTTTTTCGTCATCCATGATAGGATTCTCTCCTGCACGCCACAACGCTGTTAAATGTATCGTAACACACGTCTTAGTGCAAGGCAGATGTTACGCATCAACTCCTTGGATATACTTAGTCTATTCGCGGTTTCTTCGCACTTTTAGAAACAAACTTTTTAAAAATTACCCCACGATTGAAAAAATAGTGCTCTTTTTCATCAACTATGCCAGTAATTTAAGGTGTTTTATAATTTCGAAAAATGTATTTAAAAAAATTTAAAACTTGTTTTACAAACTTACATTTCGGGAGGTACTGTCAGCACCACGCCCAGTAGACTACTGACTACTGACTACTGACTCCCTCACCTCCACTTCCCCCCCCCCCCCCCCCAATCACCAATCAATACTCATTCTATCGTAGGCCGCCATGTTTGGTTTTGTACATCGTTTGTTTATATGTTACTGAAGACTTCCATATTAGATTTTTCGTTTGTAATTTGTTTACACATGTTACTGGAGGTGGCCATATTAGTTTTTTTGTCCAAATTTGTGTATATGAGTTACTGGAGGCTGCCATGTTGGGAGGTAGCCATATTGCAGGGTGCAGTTCTCCATGTTTGTTTTTTATTGTTATTGTTTTTAAAGTTTGCCTTTAACCTTCGTTCGACTACCATATTATATTTCATATGTTTACCTTACATATGTACGACCAGGTGACAGCCATATTTGTTTATGTGTTTAAAGTACAGGTTGCATTGAATACACCTGACAGTGTTTTTCATTGGCTTATTAGTACTTATTCGGCAAGCCTCCACCACATTCGCAGAATCCCTTCCGTGCAAGATTATATTTTCAACACATATCTGGTATCAATTATTGTGTGCGCTATTGGCCTGTACCAAGTAATGATACTGACCATTCCTGCAAAGTACTTAAATTGTCATATTTATTTATTTTTTAATTTTTAAATGCTAGTTTTTATATTTAAAATATTGTTTATTTAAAATATTTCTTACATAAAAAGGAGGGATGTTTTGAAATAAAACACAACATATATTTTTACATATAATGTATAGTATACATAATAAGATATACAGTATCTTTAATATTCTCGATGTCCGCCTCGGCGAGCCAGGAATTAAAGCAGGCAGAGAAACACCACCACTTGAAGTACGCCCTTCTGTTACGTCGTTTCAGCATCTTATCGAACGTTGAAGCTGGCGATGTTCGAATTATACTAATCAGTTATAGTGTAGGTACAGTCGTCTGCGCTCACGACAATATTATGACTGTCTTGTATCGGCAATTGTAAAATACATGCCGGTCGCGAAGTATCAGGCAGAAAGTGTATCTATTGGCAAGAATATTTTTCTGTGTAGTGAATTCGATCCTGCACTCGATAATATTCCAGGTAATATGCTCGCCCTGTTTACTCACATAGAATACCATGAGCGGAACTAAACTCTTGAAAGTATCAGGCTCAATATTGTGGATTGGGTGCCATAATATGAAGTTTTAAATTGAGCTTACATCTGATATGCCAGCAGGTACGATCCATTTACAAAGTTTGTGTTAATGTAAACATACGGGTAGCTTTCAGTATTGAATAATATTTTGACATTTCTCTATGTCACATGTATCAAATTGCGAACTACTCATTCATACATTGTTCTGTCTTATTGTCTGTAGCCCAACACTGATGTACCTCTGTTTCTCAGAAGCAACACTGGACTTCACCATCCAGTTGATACCTTGTTTGCTGGCAATCAGAGGTATGTCTCCAAACTCCACAACCTGAAAGCCAAATTAATGTTTTTACCGTCTTCTACATTCAGCAACATTTGTATGAATTCTGCAGTGCTCAACTGCACATGAAGCACCATCCATTCGGTAGACTGTAGTTTCAGTTCCCTGCCTCCAGATTTCCCCAGAACCCACGATGGTGACCACGAGTATATTCGCTAACATTTTCGCCAGCTCCTGCTACGAATGGAAGATAATTCGTTTGTAGCCTTCGGCAAATCCCAGTGGCATGGAAAGCAGAACATATACATCGAAACTGCCTTCGTCATTGATCGGAACACAGTAGCCAACTTCGATTTCCCAAACTACCATCTGGGCTGCAATCATATCATTCGGAATGAGCGAATGGTAATTTTAGATCGATAAGGTTATGCCCGCATCTCGCGACTGGTCTACCTCGACTCTGTTGAGAAATCAAGCGATTCGATCGATCAGGTGAAGTATTCCATTGCTTGTTATTTTCGTCGATTCAGGATTGAACCTATCTTCTTTCATCAGAGTCCCCTGATTAGTTGGAAAGACTGGCAAAGAAGAGTGCAGGTATCATGGTGTTGGATCGCTACCTGAACTTCCGATGGTAGTATGTATGACCCAATCAGGTAAGATTGGTACACATGAAGTTCCAACTGTATTATGCTGTCTTAGGAAACGGCTGGTTCTTCGTAGTTTAGTAAATATTCTTTGGCGATCGACCTCGTAGCCGATACTCCATAAGATGATATCGTTAGCACTGTTAACTCTTTGGAGACCTGTGATCTACTGATTGTAGGTTTCGCACGATATGTTCTAATATAGCTTCTGGTCGGCATAAATCTTATCCCCATTTTATCAAAGGCAGGCATTGTTTGATTTCTTAGTTTCGAAAGTTTACTAAATCTCCATGCTGGTCGACGAATGTCATGACTGCCTCGTGTGCTCTCTTCGCGACGACCGGAACGTAAATGTTGCTTTGTGGCGCCAAGATATGATTACAACCTGGAGGGACCATAGGCAGTAATTCTTGCATCGTATTGCTCGGCCTGCCGATGAGGTACATGCCGCTCGGCAAATTGCATGTAATGAAACATGTGTATTTCCAGCTTCATGGATGCATGGCTCGAACCCCGGCATGGGTCCGATAGTATCCAGTTTCGTAAAGTAGATTTCTTCGCTGTTTCTGATATAACTCTTCAGAGAATTGGGATTCTCATATAGTTCAAATTCTTTCAGGGACAGCGAATCTTCAGTGTACCTGGCAATGTCGTATATTTCATAAGAGTCAATGGGCAGCGAAACTTCATGGGAAACATTACCATTTTTTTCGAGGTACAGCATGCAATTAATTTTAATCAGTGCTCTGTATCGCATTGTAGGTTTGAAAATCGACAAGTCTTATGTTCCATTCCCCCTTCAGGTCGAATGGTGAAAATTGCATCGCACGCAGCTCGGAGTTGTGACCCATCAAGGTAACCTTTATCGACATGACTGATTGTTTCCTCGCAGTCTGTATCCATTTTATACAATTACTTATAAGAGCGAATTAGGAAATGAATGCACAAATGTCCGCAGTTCCATGTGAATTATTATTATTATACTTTTAAGTATAATTCAACTTTGATCCGTTACAAAATGATAGCTATAAATATATTTTTTTATTTATTTATTTAGAACATAATTAGAAGCAATATTTTGTATTTAGAATCTACACATGCCTTTAAAACATAATCAGAAATAACAGTTTAATATTTTGAATCTAAGTATGTTTTTAATGTATAATCCGAAGTAATAATATTGTATTTTGAATCTATGCATTTTTAAAAATCATAATCAGAAACAATAGTTTTATATTTTTAAGCTACATCCTTTTCAATACCTGTTCTGCATTTTTTATGTATTATATATAATCACCAACAGTATTATTGAATTGTAAATGTATATCTCATTTTGAAGCATAATCAACTATTTGTTTATGTTAAAATCTTTTATTGACTGCATCTTTTTCATCTCTAGGATCATCAATATTAACAGTTCTATACCCTTAAAAAGAAACATGAGATTTTGTATAATCAAACAAGTGCTTAGTTTATTTTGTCAAGCAGAAACACCCCAATTGCATTATAAATATACCTATGTTTTTTAAAGTATAAGCATAAGTGTCAAAAGTTTTATTTTACGATTTGATTAATGGTTTCCCAAATATATCTGTCATTTGATATTAAAGGAATTATATCATTAAAAGTAATATCATTCGAAAATAGGTATAATACAATTAAACAAAGATGCCCACAAATAACTGAATTAAAATACTGAATTATATTGTCATTAAAATACGAATTTCTGGTTTTTAAATAATTCATTAAAATACTACGAATATTTATTCCAAATGAATGAAAATAGTAAACATAATTACTTTCTTTAAAATAACAAACCTAATGAGTATCAGCATTTGATGAGATGTCGAAATTAACTACAGCACATTCATTTTGAGCATTTTTTTGGTAATTCATAAATCATACAAACATTTCTGAAATTTTTTGTATTTCATATTTTTACATATTTTTCAATATCAATATTAGATAATGCTGATATATTCAAATTTTTTTTGATCATCCTCTTTTTGTAGCCAACCCACTTCCTGATTTATTTTCCACTGCTGAATTATGTCGCTGTGGTTCTTCTAATTCTTTTGTATTTTTTTCTAGTTCGTTCAACAGAATTATAAATTGCAGTAGCTCCTCCTGCTAAAGCAGCAAGTGCACCTAAAATTAGAAAAATAAGAATAATAATTCCTCCATGAATTAAAATTCCTTATTTTAAAATTAATATTTTTTTTATTATACGTAATGATAAAGTTAGTGAGAAACCTTTTCCTTCTTTTAGTTTTTAATTTTCTTCTGAAGTTGATAATTTGTTTTAAAAAGTATCGATACGCAAATCTCTTAACTGATCAATGGGCACATGGAAAGTTTTTTTTGTTTTCTTCATTTATAAGTAAAAAATTTATATATAATTAATAAAAATTCGAATTTTCTTTTTGTAAACATAGTTAAATCAACAGTGGCAGAAGCAATTGTTTCGCCAATTGGAGTAATTTTAATCTAACATAATTTCTGTTGCTCCTTTTTGTAAAATTTTATCAGCTTCATGTATAGATTTTAAATGTTTATAATCTCTATAAACAATATTTTGATTTTTACATGCATCATCTAATTTATGCCTGTATAACCTCTTTCAAACCTTTCATTTAATTTTGTAAATGTTCCACAAAATTATAACCTGGCAAATGTACTTCAGATAAATTTAAATTATTTTAGGCCCAATTTATTATTCCTTTGCCATGATGTTCAGAATTCCAAATAGAATACGGAATTATATTTAAAACACTTATAAGATGTGGAATTTCGTTTGGATCATTAATAATAAAATTAGAAAATTTAGAGATCAGCATATTTATTTTATTTTATTTTTTTATTGTAATAATTATTTTTTCCAACATTTTGCTCACTGTAAATAACTAACAATTTATCAATCAATTATCTAACATAGTCCATCCAAATGTATTATTTCGGTAAACTATTGTACTTTTATACCTTCTCCAGATTTAGGAGAATTTAGAGAAATTGTTCTTGCTGGTGTATTTGGTAATGGTTTTAAATAAAGTTTTTTAGATTGTATATATATATATATTTTATAATTCCAACCAACACTTGAAATTGGATCATTCCTTTTCTTATTAGGAATATCAGTTTGAAAAATAAAGCATTTGTAAATAAAACAATTTCTGTGTATTTTTTAAGGACGTCATAATTCTATTTACCTACCAATTTTTCGTTGCTATTTTTGTTAACAATTTAGAAAGCCTTTCTGTTAATAGATATTTATAATATTTGACACGTATATTATCACCATCTATCTCCACTTTTGTATTACCGATATAAAAATAATGTCCTCGTAAACCGTAGAATTCTTTATCATTATTAGTATCTCCAGAAATATTTTTTCCAAGTCAAATAGTTGGCATTATACCCAAATTAGGAGACCTATCTTAACGAAACAATTCTCTTTGAAATAGTGTTTCTTCTGGTGCTGTTGGATAATCTAAATTTTTTGCTGCAACAGAAACTAGTGATGTCATAAAATTTTTATTTTCTTCACTCAGTTTTCGTATTTTTTTTACCATTATTATGTAATTCGTCAACTAATGGTAGATCTTTCTTCTTATTTTTTCATATTCGTTTTAATGATGTTTTTATATTTTTTATATCTTTCGAAGAGTCATTTAACTCGAGAAACTCTCTTTGATTCCGTTATTTATATATGAATTTTTTTACATATGCGATATACCTATTATTTTTCACACTTATAAATGTGTTATAAAAGTTCTGAGTGTTTTGAGAGACAAACTTTACCGCCAACTGATCATGTCAGGGGGGAATTTAAATGTTTACAACAATAGAATTGAATTTGATATGCCTATAGGTGATGGTTTTTCTTTTCCAAACGGCACTTAAATTTTTGAACAATATCGTTTACTTAAAAAGTGGTAAAGAAGGATATGAGGCAAAATATGGTGAATCAGATAGTATTGATATTTGTTCTCATTTTCTTCCTTTTCAATTACCTAGCATATAAATCTGAAAACATGGTCGTTTTATTGAAGCTGATGATAATCCTGGAATAATATCATCAATAATGAATATTTTGTTAATATCACCAAGTGAACAAAATTATTTAGAAGTTATTGGTGTTAATAAATTACGGGGAAAAAGCAGTTTATAGTGATAAAAAATAAAATATTATATCAATTGAGATATCTGTTTGGTTTTATTAGAGATAACAATGAAATTTACTAGAAAGAAGATTACAAAGTTACTTCCCTTCGTAATACATATATGACAATTGTTTATTTGTTTATCAACCTAAGAAAGATGATGGTTCGTTTGGTGATTATGCTGATCCCAGTAGAATTGTTATTCAAATATTAGAAGTTATGTGGCCTATTGTTGAATACGAATCTAACACAGCCATTTGCAACTAAAGAAAATATGTATATACAAATCCCAAAATACCAATTAGTTTTGATTATCGGCAATTTTTATAAAAAAGAAGATCCTAATGGTTCAACTTTTTTTAACTTTGATATAAAAGAACAGTTGAATAATTTACAATTTTTAATGCCTGATTTCGTAATTGTTGGCTTTCAAACAAATAGAAAAAAAAAATTCTGAACAGTGTGTACACGCATCTATTTTTGATCACTGTAAGTAAGAAATATTTATGTTAAAAATGGAAGAAATGAAATTTTTCCAAAAGAAAATTGGAATCTAGATATTGAAGATGGTCTTTGTGATAAAATGTTACTTGCTTACATTCATTTTTGAAGTTCAAAAACAAAACTAGATACTATATACAGAAATAATGAGCGATGTATATTATTAACCAACATATGGACGTTGATGTAGGTGTCTGTTATTATTCATTTTGGGGCCGAAGATCGGTATGTGTTATTGATTGTTTATATAGAAAAACACCTGTAGTTAGAGATAGTAAAAACGTTAAAATTTGTGTTGATTTTAATAAAGCTGCTGAAGCATAAACATTGTGTAATGTTATTTTAATTAGTAAAAGAAATATAACTTATAATTATTTGAAAGAAAATATTACTGAAGATATATAAATTTTTTATATTATTATATGGAAGAAATAAATGACAGTAGAGAAATAACAAATAGTTTTAGACGTATAGTAAAATTGTTACATCTTTCAGAACTTATAGAAAATTTAAGACATTTGGTTAATATTTTAAAACTTTGACAAATTTTTAGATATTTGGTTGAGTTGTTTGATCGAATAAAATATCTTTTTGTTAAATCTAAATGAGATTTTGCTTTCTCTTAATAATTTTTATCTTTATAAATAAAAATTCACTAAATTATGTTACCTTGGAGTTTGGCAAATGCTTTAAAAGGTGGTGGTCGTTGTGATACACCTTCCTATAAATTATATAATGCCTCTGACGAAGTCAGATAATTAGTTTAAAAATTTCATTCAGATTTATAAAGCTCACAATTAACAGTTCTAGAAAATATTGGCGATATATATGAACTTCGAGGAATAGATGAGAAGCATTAGAGTATTTGAAGAAGTTAAAAAAAAAAAATGGTAGAACTTCGATAATAACGATTTCATTGAATTTATAAAAAGACACTTCGTTTCTCACTCAAATTCATTATCTTCATTGTTACCAAATTCATCATCAGAATTTTTGTATCTGAAATTTCTGTATCAGAATTTTCTAAATCCTCTTAAACAGCTGATTAATAATAACCAGATTCATCATCTGAAATAACTTAACCATAATCAGACTCGTCATCTCAACTGTCTCTGCCTGAAAAAAGAAAAGAAAATATCAAGCTCAGTTGGATCATAAACTTATTCGTCTGTATAGTTTACATAATCAATATCATCATCTAAATCGTAATCTGATATATAATCTTCAACTGGAAATCCATCGTAATCAGACTCGTGATCTGTATCTTGAAATCCATTAATTTCGAATTTTTAAAATGTGATTATTTAAATTATATATATTTTATTAAGAAAAAGTAATTTTTTGATCTGTCGACAAGCTCAATTTGAGGCGATTTTCACAGAAGTTTATAAAAAATTAAAAACGGAAAAACTGTGCATAATATAGAATTATCTTAAAATATACCAATTCTGTAAATTTTATTCCTTTTAATATTCCATTTGATTTTAGCTTAATTTGCTTGATTTTAGTCTAAATTTTGTGTTTTTAATTTGAGACAAATCCTGCACGACTGTTTTTTGGAAAATTAAAAAATTAGCTTGTTTTAAATTAAATTTGCTGTTTTTAAAATGATATAGCTATTTTGAAAATTTGATTGATTTTTTTTTTTTGATTTTGCTTGATTTTTGATTAAATGTGATTGTTTTTGAAAATCGAAGTCAAATGGGGCTTCGAGAAACTTAAAAAATTTGCTTGAAAGCAATACAATTGTTTTTTTCGGTACTTTGGTTGAAAATCGTAGGTTTTAGTGGAGTGGTCCAGAATCGGTATTTTATATATACAGAAGTATATTTTATTGATTCTCATTATGTAAATTTTACTGAAAGTACTTCACTATAGATTTGGGAGGGGAGGGACGATGTGAGTCATCCGCCATAGGGGCAGAATATGCATTACGGGAGCTCGTGGTCGGTGCGAGATACAGGACATGGCAGTATGCTAGTTGGTTCCTGCATACACCTGTCTACTAACATTCACCAGAAAATGTATTTAAACTTTATATATTTGACTTGAATGAAATGAAGAATATATTTAGTAAAGAGTTTTAATAAATTTTAATTTTCAGAAGAAGTTAGTTTTTAATGTAATTTAAATTCATCTGCAAATGTGATTTTCTGATATTATAAAAATGGAGCTATATTTCATAAACTAGAGAAAAGTAATTGTTTTTCTTAGTAAAATTTTTTTTCTTGCATGTAAATAAAATAAAAAATTAAAAAATAAATTTGCATACGATTTTTTTTTAATTCGTTGGCCAGTGTAACCTAACTGTTGGCCTTATGACAAACACGCCTACCTTCCTACATAAACGAAAGAGCCGGCAGGTAAGTCTTACTTCAAAAGCTAAGAATTATTTTTTATCCAAATCCCATAAACAAATTAAAACAGTACATAAGTACTGTTAAGTCACCCAATACAAACAAACCAAAGCATAGTACCCACATATTGCAATACATATAATACAAACAAACTGGAACATTTACACTTAAATTACAAGTCACCTCACACAAAAAACCAAACCATAATACACAAATACTGAAAATCGCCTAATACAAACATAACGACACGTACTACATGGATACTGTAAGTCATACAATACAAGCATACTGGAACACATTACACATATACTACAAATCACCTAATACAAATATAACAAAACTTAGTTCACAGATTGGACCTGCCACAAGTCACTTATGCTGACAAACCAAAACATAGTACACCAAATATTGTAAGTCACCAAATACATGCAAATAAAACTTAACACAAAGTAATAATTTTTAGGTAAAAAGGGAAGAGATTGCAGAAAATCATTGTGTTTATTTTAAGGTTCATTAATGAACTAACTCTTACTACATTTAACCTAATAACAGAGTTTATTGACGACAGCGATTAAGATATATCAATGCTGAAATTTTTTTTTTGCCATTTTCTGAGCATTATGTAAGTCTGAAATGTATTTTGGATCTCTGATTGGTATTGATCTTCTGTGCCTGGGATGAACTAATTCGGGAAGAAGACAGTCCAAGAAAAACTTCCGCAGTTTGTGTTCCATTTCTGTGAACCAGAAATTGTCGTCTCTTTTCACACGTATCACAAGAATTCCTTCAGTTGTCCAAATGGCAAAAAGGCAGTATTTCCTGTGAGAAATGTGTAACTGGCCTTGCACCTTGAAATTAAAGTAGCTTTTATCGCTGTTTCTTCGTTTTCATAGCTTCTTCAGGTAACATGTCAGCAATAGATGATAGACAGGTAATCTCTCCGATAGCGTCTTTTCCAACTACGCCATCAGGAGTAGCACCTAAGAATTCATTTATATTTTTCGACTTATGAAAACTGCTTCTATGCTTCCTTTATTCCGATATTTGTGTGGTGCATTCAGTGTTTACAACAAGCACGTATATTTTCAAACGGCACGAAAGGGACGAGGCAGGCAAAGAGCTGCCATGGTCACATTCCTCTCTTCCTCTCCCCCCTGGTACAACGATGCTGGGCTGTCGTCACACAGTGCCGTGACATGTTAGTGCAGCTTTCGGTACATTTTCAGCTCTTGAAAATATTGCCGATACATATTTTTCTCTTTTTAATAACTTTTGTGATCATGATGGCATGTGGTGGGGCACACAAAATATTTGTACTTTAGACCCGCATTCGTAGAATTAATATTCTGATCATTTTCTAACTCTCTAGTGGCATCTTCCTCATGAACTCGACCATACTTTAGTGATGGTACTAGCATGTTTTTACCATAAACAATTTTTTTTCACTAAATTTTCGCATCCAGTAGAATGTTCCAAAATATGATGCTGTCAAAAGTTTGCTTCTCTGTTCAGTTAATTACCCACTATGCCACTGCAGAACAGTAAGACGTTCCAGTGACTTACGTTCTCAACTTGTTTTTTTTTCTAAGCATTACAGAAATTCTTGCTTCCTGTTTTCGTAGTCCTCGGCAAACATGTCCGGTCATTGGGCATACGGTCGGTTATCCTGATCCGTGATTTTCCTAGCAAATAGGGAGCGAGATACTTTAGGGTGTTTTACTCGTTTTTACTTTGCTGCAGCAATTTTATTTTTCGTCCTTAGCTGAACTCTCTTGCAGAATATTCTCGAACTTTTGCCGTGAGTGTATATGTGTAAAGCATATTGTGCGGCAGCCATGTTGTGCTGTATAACTGCTGCAGTACATCTGAGTTTGTGACCGTTGGAAAAAGAGAAAATTATTCTTTTCCCTCCAATAAAATTTGCAATGATATTATTGTACTATTCAACAGCGTTGCAGTCGATGTCTTGCAAGAGGCTGTGGCTGTTTTGACTTAGATATCTGACATCAGATTGCAATTTTTCCATTAAACCTGCTTGAATGAGTTCAGGAATTATATTTGTTTTGTTCATCTTACTTTGTCCTGTGCATAAATAACCACGTTCATAGCACATGCCATGCTCTCCAAATAAATAATGAAGTCCATTAAAATTATATTTTTTTCTTAGTTGTTCTACTTTTTTATTCCACTGAAAATCTCTTGACTTTCTCTAGCCTTCGTAACAGCTGTTCTTAGCCTCATAACATTATCTCCAATTGTTGTTCGCAGCCCCACGGGGTAACGTCCGCCATTGCTAGTTTTAACTACATATCTAAGTTTGTTCATGATTTCGACGAAAATGGTTTCTGCACTCTATTTTTTTCCACAGTGATGTCTTTGTATGGCCTAGCATCAAGTAGTTTCTTGTATACGCTACTGTCGCCATCTGCTACTAACTTTCCATATTACACCCCATTCATTGCCTCACTGCACATGAATCATTCCACAATGATAGCTGCTTCCATAATCGTAGAGCTTTGGTTCCAATATTTACTGCAAGTGTGGTCGTTTTTAGTTATGCACAGTAAAGGTTGTTGTGCTAACTGAATAATTACAAAAAAAAATCCTTTAACATTGAAAACAATTTTTAATAAAGTGAAACACAGCGTTATTAAAAGAGAAAATTTGTCGCTGAAACACCTTATTTTTAGACTGGAGGATATAAATGTGTATTTCCTAAGTTTTTCATTTTCTGCAATTCCAGAAAACTTGCTCTTCCTGGAAATCGGCTGACTCGCTTGCCGGACCACTGGCTCAATGTCCCGGTTATTTCTACCTCTACAGTGCACACCCTGGCTCTCAGAGATTATATCGTCTGTATTTATTGGTTAGCTTCTTTGCCTGTTTTTCGATAAAAGTATTATTTACTCTTTGCCATATTGCATGTATCACCTAGAAAAATGCTTCCTAATTTTACTCGTTTAGCTGGGACAATGCAACCCGCTATATGTCCCACCAAATGTTTACAAAGCAGAACACGTCATTCGCTCGCTCCGTTTAGGCCTGGCTGGTTAGATAATTTTAAACCAAGATTCAGTTGCGAAAGTAAAGCTAACTATATTTTTCTTTTACACCTTGTTGCAATATGTTCTCCAGTTGTATCAAAGCACTGAAATAATTGTAACACAAGTTCTCATTTACGTGTTCGGGGATATCATTTAAAATTATTACAATAAAATTGATTAAAATAAATAAATTTGTTTGTAAAGTATTATTTCTATTAAATACATGAAGTGCGTGGGGACGGTACACTCAGTGCCCTAGCGCCTACTCGCCACTAATGTGATCCGAATTCGATCCGCAGCGGTGCCACTTACAGATTTTTGCATGTATGAATCGTACCGTTCAATATAACCAGTCGGTAGTTTTTCTCTGGAAAACACGCAACATTGATCCATTGTAACATCATCTCCTGGTATGTCCCTCATTTAGGGCAACTGGCTTCGCTTAGAGTAAATTATACCTCGGGCAGAAAGCTACTAGTCAAATATGACGCGAGGAATTACTGGCTCGGTAATTCCGAGTATAAGCTACTGACTCAGAATTCGTAACCTCGTGTCAGTTGGATAAACCGTGAATGAAATTTTTTCCTTTTTCATTTTCTTTCATCGGCATGTAATCATTGAGCTAGGAACCTAATACACTGTAAAATGTAACTCTTTGTTCCTACAGACTAGGTCCGGAAACTGCGTATTTTGCTATCTTTTCTTCTATATTATCTTCTCGAATGTCTTCAATATGTTGGAACATCTCTTGAGGCGCGAAAAACAGTGGTTCTTCATTCGGTTGTTTGCTCGGAGATTCCAGTTTTTGTCTGCAGGAAATAAAAATATTTTTTACAAAATTAATACACTATAAAATTTAATTTGCAGGACCCACAAACCTGTCATAATTTATAATAGTAAATGTTGGATAAGCAGAATATTCATGCTTTGTGGAAGTCTGTGGAGAATCACTGAACATAAAAAAGGTAATTTTTTGAACAAATACTTTAACACTGAAAATTTTACTGCATACACTGCAAAGATAACAACATTAATAATAAACGAAATATTTTGTTATTCTGTGTAATATTGTATCTAGGCTACTTAAAGCGAAACGAAAGTGGCAATTGCACGAAATATATCACTACTAAAAATACTGAACTTCCCATTCCAACAGAAGTTGGAGGTGTCATTCAAGCTTGCAGTTCCGCTTTTTTCCCCCTCGAATTTGCATTTCAAAGTCCAGAAACAGATAATAATTACTGTGAAAAATAAAGTATATTACGCCATGTCAGTGTTCATTACATCGATATTCAATGGTAGCGATATAAGCATGTCATGGCATCTCATGAATACCTTGTTTATGGTGGTGTTTTATGTTATCAAAAGCCAAAGGGAATTCGGTCAAAAGGTTGCAAATTGTTGAATACACATTTTCGTCTAAGAATTTAGTTTCTTCAAACATGCGCAAAAGCGTGTCGGCTACAACATTCTTGGTACCTTTACTGTGTTGAACCTTAAATTGTAAAGATGGATTCCTCATCACCCAATGGCCTGATCGGTGTGGATGTGCTAACAGCCAAAATAATGCTTGGTTATCAGTCTCCAACAAAAATTCGGCATGCTCAAGATATTCAGGGAATTTATCAATTACGGAATACCACGGTCAAACACTCTAACTGATAGGTATTAGATGACTTCCTTTCCTGAGAGGTCAAGTTTCGTGATGCGAAAGCTATGGCCTGGTGCACTCCATATATTTACTGTGCAAGCGCAGCCCCAATAGCCAGACTCAAGGCATTGGTCTTCAAAATTAATTGTTTGGAAAAATATTTCATTTTCAATATTGGAGCGTTGGTAATATCATGCTTCAATCTTTCAAAAGCTTTCTTTTGGTCTACACCTTACTCAGATTTAGCGTTTTTCTTACGTAACTGGTTCAAGGGTTCAGTCTTGTCTGCCAATTGAGAAATGAACTTGCCAAAATAATTGGACAATACCAATGAAATGGGCTGTGCCCTTTGCATCACTAGGTTAAGAAAGTTCCTATCTCCTTTGGTTCTTTCTGGGTCAATGTAAATGCTCTGACTAGAAATCTCGTGACCCAGAAAGGAAATTTCAGGTAAAGCAAACTTAAATTAAGCTGGATTTACAGTCAGTACTGCATTTTTCAAACTTGAGAACACTTCCTCTAAATAGTGTAAAGGTTGTTCAAAATTTTCAAAACAAACCACCAAATCACCAAGATAAATATAGACAAATTAAAATTTTATGTCATGGAAAATTTGGCCACAAGGCCTGTTAAGAATTTGGGCTCATGTTGACAGACCGAAAGGAACGTATGTAATCTGATATAGGTTCCATGGTACACATAAACTGGTTATTGGCTTAGATTATTTACTGAAAGGTATCTGGTGGTAAGCAGCATTTAAGTCAATGGCGGTAAATTTTTTTTGCCTTACCGAATCAATGAAGAGTGGAATGCAAGTCAGGTAATAAATAATAATGGTCAATAACCATACGTGGTTTTCCATTAGAACTCGGGTACAAGGAAAGTTGGACTAGAATACCGTGACGTAAACTGTTCTGTGACACCTTTTTGAATCAGGTATTGAACCTCCAAAATTATTAGTAACTCCATTTTGGGAGGGGCCAAAGATTATGGTTATCTTTTAAATGGTTCATTATCAAGTAGTTTAATTTCATACTCCAGCAGTTTGGTGAAGCCTAACACTTGAGTTAACACACCCGGAAACTTATCACAAAGTTCTTGAAACTTATTCTGCTCTTGTGTAAACAAATGTCCAAAACGGTTTGCTAAAACTTTCTTTTCACAGTCTACATTAACTCAGTAGTGGTGTTGGCAACATTATTACCTACAAAAGAAATTTTCTCTTTTGGGGAAAATTTTTATAAAAATTTGTCTCTCTTGGAAATCTAAGAATGCACCGGTCTTCCTCATGAATCTGCCTCAATAATAATAACATCTAGACCTAGCTCTTCAGCAACGATACATTTAACCATCTGTTTAAAATGTGAAATTTTTAACTCTATAACTACACAACAATAAATTGGCAATGGAGCATTTGAAGCTGTGATACATGTGAAATAATTGTCTTCAATAGAACTTATGAGATTTAATTTTTGTAAAGTTTTTAAACTTTTTTTAAAAATAATTATGTACACAGAATCTGAAACAACTAGTGCGCTAAACTAGTCGGCTGACGTCTTGCAAACCAAGAGTTGCCCATAAGTAAACCACAAGCTAGCCACTTCTTAATGAACCATCGGCTGATATCTGGCAAAATAAGAGTTGCCAATAAGTCAACCACAAGCAGGCCACTTTTAAATGAACTGTTGCATGATGTCTGGGAAACAAGAGTTGCTCGTAAGTTAACTACAAGCTGGTCCCTTCCGGCTTTCTGCTTCTGGCCTACTGTAAGTAAACCACATGTCGTTATCCAACTGTTGGTAAGCCACTTGTGGCCCACATAGACACAGCTTGCCATGCATTTTCAAAAATCTAAAAATCATTGTTTCTAACCCAAATAAAATTGATGTATTTACAATATTTATACGTGTCATCTTCAGCTTTATTTTACAATTAGTACATTTCGTTGAAGAAACGAATCGAACTCATAAACCTTTCGTTTACAGTCAAGTATGCTATGAACTACTCTACTACGACCTTTTAAGTAAATCTGGATACTTACTTCACATACATAATGCATTATTTACTTTGCTATATGGACAATGTTATTATTACGAGTCGATACTGGAATTGATGTTTTACTTTTAAAAGACTAGTATTTTACTTTCGGACTACTTTCAGGTAGAATTTAAAATGCAAAACAATTAATTTTCGTGTGTGTGTTATGCTTTGCAGGTTTCTGGTCTAAAAACTATTTTTTACTACTTCAAGCAATGCCATATGATAATTTTACTTAGTATATACATGAAATAAAAAAATCAGTTGATTACGCATAAACTAATTGCTACTGCACAACATATAGTAGGTGTGCCATATGGATTATAAGCTTGCTGATCATGTGTCCTCAGTAATAAAGAACATTTGGCATACCACAAAATGCGGTTAGTACGCTGCTATTATGTCCCCAGAAGTGAACAACAGTTGGCATGCCATAAATGGCCCATAAACATGCTGCTAATATTTTCCCAACAGGGAGTAACAGTAAGCATTTCCTTTATCATCCACCTGTGGGGAATCTGTTGAAATTTAATAATCGTCGTAAGAGCATTGGCTCACATTACCAGTATTTGCAAAATATATAGTGTCACTTTAGTTTATACTACATGATTGTCAACCATATAAGGGTTACTAACAGTCATAAATGCGAACGCGTTGACACCACTGGGAACAGTTGGCCAACAGTTAACGGCTTGTTGTTTACTACTTGGGGCCCACATGATGATGCCCAACTATCAAAAATAATTTGTTCTACTACATGAGGGCTGTATGTACAAACATGGACTTTTATTATCTACTCTTTGGCAAACATCACCCAAACATTCTCTACATACTCTAAGATGCCTGTGGGTGTTTCACAAATATTTGCTTGTGCGCCATACATGAAATTCCGTCATTCATTTCGTTTTTAAATGACCCACTATTTCTTTATCACATGATGATGCCCAACTATCAGAAATTAACCATTCTACCACGCGAGGGCTTCATGTACAAACATGATCTTAGAATCATACTCTTTGGCATACATCAGCCACACATTATTTACATGTTCTAAGATGCCTGTGGGTGTTTCACTGATGCTTGTTTGTCATATATGAAATTCTGTCAGTCATTTTGTGATAAGTGGCCCGAAATTGACCACATGGTGATGACCAACTATCAGAATTGAACATGTCTACCACGTGAGGGTTTATTTTGAAAAATTATATTACTGTCATACTCTTTGGTATGCATCAGCCACATGTATTCCATGTGTTCTAAGATTCCAGTCGGTAATTAACTGGTGTTTGCTTGTGGGCCATACATTAAATTCTGTTTATCGTTTTGTGTTTAATGGCCCACAACAAAAATATTTCCCAAGCAAATACAGGTACTATTGGTCAAATGGTCTTATCGTGTACCACATAAGAAAACACTTACAGTCATGTGGGTGAACATGTACCACGTGTGCCAACAGTTGGCCGAGTTTATTTGCTTGTTGTTTACAACTTGGGTGGTTGAGTACTTTCACTAACCGGTATCTGAGTAAGAGGGAAAATTACCTCCAACATATGAGTTTCAGGTACAGAATTACTTTGATGTAAGTGAACTATCATTTTCAAGAAAATAAAAATTTCGAGACCTCTAGTACATCTGTTATAGGCAAGTAATTTAGAATATGTTCAAGGGGGTGAAGATTTTTTCCAAAAACGGGTGAGTGGGCTTGATTCATGCTTGTGTGAACAGCAGGAGTCATGTTCACTCTGGGTACAAAAAAGAAGTGGAAGTTGGGTTAAAAGTAGAGGGAAATGTAGCCGAAATACCAAAATAAGGATTTCTTGGGTTGAGAAGTGGTTGTGGAAATTTAATAGGTAGCATTATTGTGTAAGTCTAAATTGTGATTTTGTGTGAAGTATGTGGAAGGAGGGTCAAGGGTAAGAACACCAAGTTGTTCAGAGAAATGTGAAACAGCTTTTTTTCCTCATATGCGGTAGAGTCAAACGCAAATTATTTTCAACTTTACTTACAGTGCGACTGAATACTGCCACTTGTTCAATAATGTTTTGCAGCGACGCAGTGTGCGAATCAGAAAGGGCTTCATGAGACATGCTCAACGAGTCTTTGCTTGTCTATTTAGGGTTTAACCTTTGTTTTACTATGAGTAAACTACTTTTTTCGTCCTCAAGGTTATTCAACTTACTTTAAGCAAAAAGCTTAGAGGCACATGCCTCATATACAGTTAAACTTCAAGGTCAGTTAAACGTATAACATTAATGGGCACATTGGCCTGAAAGGCCGCGCATAAGGTTTTTCTCGATTCAGTTACAGTAAGTTCAGTAGACTAAATGCTGCGCAATTTTAAATCTTAGGACAGCTCGTCCTTGACGAGCAATTCGGGTACAATAGTACCCGGCACGATGAAACCACACAAAGGGCAAAAACAAAATACAATGCACTGAAATGTTAAACTTATATAAAACCTAAATGGGGAATAGCGGCAATGCGGAGGGGTGCCAAAAACAGCTCAAAAATCACACGAGCAGAAAACAACACATTTACATTAAGTGAAACTTAATTGTAAGCACGCAAATTACGAGTGTATTGAGTCACTCCTTGGAATGAAACTGCGGACTGGAAACACCAAAGAAAGAAAAGACAGAGAAATTTCCAGAAGGGATGTTGCCCTTCTGAAGGCCTCCGATGTAAGTAGGCCCTACCAAGGTGCCCCAGAGGAGAACTAGGAAACAAACTGCTACAAGAGTGATTCTTCTGGCTCCAACACAAATCATATTCTTAAACATGTAGGCCGAGCCTGTTATAGTCTTACCATAGCAGCTTCTAGATACCTTAACCTATGCATTGGCCACATGAAGAGATAAAACCTTATTTTATATCAGTGGCTTCTAAATTTTATAAATTGTCATGCATCAACTGAACATCCTAAGTGTTATACGATATTGCTATATAAGAGGCACAATTTTTTAATTGTGATTCATTTTGATGTGTTGAACATAAGCATTAAGGTTAATAAAAATATATTCTTTGTAAAAAGCACAATTTTTGTGAATTATATAGAATAATAATTTTAATGATAATAACAATACATTTTTTTTAAGTTTATTTTTCTTGAGATGCGGTCAGTAGACCACGAAGCCTCAAAAGGAAGCCACAAAATAACAAATAACAAAGAGGCTCTTGACCTCCACATATTAAAAATAAACAAATCACTTGAGAATGTTAGAGTGTTTTGAACAATTAATAATAACATACGGTGCACACGTAACGTCTTAGATGCATTTCTTTCTTTATTTTTTAATTGTTTAACTCTACAACAAAAATTATTGTATTTTGTTTTAATTATTTAAAAAAAATTTTGTTACATAGCTTTGCAATCTGCATTTTACTTATCCTTTTAAATCAAAAAGAGTTTTGACGATTAACAGTTCGTTAAATAAATTTAGAAGTATCCAAGTTTATCTGTAACCCAACAGGATGCCATGATGCGATGACTCAAATCCGACAGAAGATGTTAAGAGGTCGTTCCAAGGAATGAAAACATGCTGACCAAGAAATTAAATGTAGATTTCGGACTTGGACACAGCAGGATACATAATTCAGATAGGCCCAGGCACAGAGCAGCCATGCAGCTATACGAATGGGCTCACGTAGTGAGCACGGCAGTACTCGGCAAAACTAACACCTCTCTGTACACAAATATCAGAAATAACCAGTAAGTGATGACTTATATTCAATGATACATTAATTGAAAGACATATACAAAAACTGCCTCGAATTTACATACCGAAAGAGGTCAAACAAAATCTATAACATCAAGAAGTAGAAAAACTCCGCAGCGAGAAAATATCATAACTTTACATCATGGCAGGTTTGAAGCAAGAAGATGCAGTAGGGACCCAGCAAATACAACCTGTCGGTAAAGTGTTGGCAAATTGTGGGGCCTGATACCTGTTCTGTCGGCAACTGTCGATTAAATACCAGAATATATCCCTCTGACAATGGCGTGATGTCTTTTTTGAGACAGATTGCTAGCCGTTTCGATTAAGATAAGGTCCGGTGTATAATTTAGGATAACAGATGGACATCACCGAAAATATGTCGGCATGTTATCGCAGATCAAACATGTTGCAAGCTATTTCTGGGCTTCTGGGTTTGAGTCGCGTCGTGGATTTCTTCTCCAACGTTTCGGCAGTCGTTGAAACTGCCGTCATCAGGGAACAATACTTGACCAATTGAGGTCAGTCCGCCGCCGATCTATCATATGCCCCGGAGGTCGTGCTGTCACATCAGGGACCAAAGTTCCCATAACTTGTATGGTGGGTTGCAACAGAGAATGCAACCCGACACACTTGGGTCAAATTATTGAGTCGGCGGTGGGCTGCAGTGTATATGTTTCAGCTGGGCACCGCACCCGTTTTTATAGCTTTTAACCATTGTTGCTAACTTAATAAATTTAAGTGTAGCTCCCCACCAGTCTCCCGACTGGCGTGTTGTAGTGTTGTTCGCTGCTCATCGCCAACCCTGCTTGGGATATCAGGCCTTGCAGCACTGAAAAGTCAGGGTCCGGCCTAGCTCTTACTTTCCGGTCGTTTCATCGTGTGTCATTTGTGAAAAAAGTTACCTGTTATTAATACACTTTTCTGGCTTCCTATGTTCCAAAGCTGGTGCCAGCACTGGTAAAAACTTGGGTTTATCAGTGTAGTTGATGTATCTGAATCAGCCTCCCGTAGGGCATCATTTGATTAAATATCCTTACAAACTAGAAAACCGACAATACAGCCTTGAATCAATCATGTTTTTGAATTTTAAAGATTTTTTTATATTTTTTCTTTGTTTTTTATTCTTTTAACTTTTTTATTTTATTTTAAAAAGTTTTCAAATTTTTATTTGTGTTGAAATATTCTTTATATGACTATTTGAATTTTTTTAAACTTCCATCTATCTTAACACTAATGCCCCCTAACCTAGTCTTGACCTCCCATGTGTGCCTCTCGGCCTGGATTCCTGACGACAGAGTGGGGCGAACACTGTCTCACAGTGCACCTACGTGAGTTGCCTTGATAGGGCGTAAGTGGTTACGAGTCGCGTGGGAGGACTCTGTCTCTCTTTCTCTGTCAGTGTGTGTGCGTGTGTGTAGTTTTGAACGCCTTCTAAGATCCGGGTAGCTCCGCTTGACTTCAGTGTTTCGTGTGTAATGAGGTAGAAATTCCTTGGTACAGCTAGTTTTGTTAAATGTGCAGAATTTTGTCTCGGACCGATCAGAGAATTCCGTCGGTCCACTAGTAGTGTAAATGTAATTTGAATTAGTATTAAGAGTTCTTGTTTTTCCTTTTTATAGGGTGGATATTTGAATTGTTTAAGAAGTTTGCGATTCCCGCTCTGTAGATCTCTCCGAAACTGGTAGTGAAGTTATCCAGACGGGCTTATTTGACACTGTGGGAGGTGATGTCAAACTAATACATAGGCAGAGAACTCTAAGGTGAGTCAATCACACACCTGCGCACTCGGGGGGTGAGTTATGATTGTGTAGTGTGGCATGGTGTAATGAATGTTAGTAAATAACCCCATTGTTTTAATGTTTTTATGCGTGGGAGTGCCAGTGTACAGAACTGATGCAGCCTTGGGTTGAAATCAGGGCTAAGATGTTAAGATAAACGCGGTTTGTTATATTTCCGTGGCTCTAGTGGGTCCTATTCAGGTATTTAATTAATGAGGGGGTTGTCATGATCACACAAATTTTCATAAAGGTTTTTGTTCCTAGAAATTATTACATCTTTAATATAGTCAATTTTTAGTAAGCGATGAATTGTTTCATTATTAGTATACCAGCCTGCATCTGATATTGCTCTTAGAAATTTATTCTGTGCTATTTGAACTGTTTGTATGTGTGACGGGGCGGTGTAACCCCACATCTCACAGCCATACACTAGTATTTGCTTAAAGAGTTGTAGCTTTTTCCTACGAGGAAAATGAGGTGCTTTGATCATTGGGTATATGTTTATTAAATTACCTGTGGCTATGTTAGTGATTCGATGAAAGGGGTTTTTTGCGCATGTAAGCTATGTGTCTAAAGTTAACCCTAAATATCTAACAGATATAACATTTGGAATATTTGTATTCAAGATTTTAATTTCCCTATCAGGCTGGGTGCGCTTTTATGTAATAATTAAAGTGGTTGATTTTGCAGCATAAATTTTATTTCTCCAGTGAGTGTACCATATATCTAATGCACTAAGTTGTCCTTGCACTCCTTCTAGGGCATATTATAAGTTTGCTAATTCTTAACAATAGCCGTGTCGTCTGCGTATATTTGCACATAAGCGTCCGCATGTGGGGTATCTGCCGTGTATATGTTATCAAAGAAAAGAGAGAGGGCAGAGCCCTGAGGTAAACCCGCCCTTTATTATCTAATTATAGATGTAGACCTATCTAGCGCCATGTAAAATTTGCGTTTCCACAAATTGTGAGCCACCAGACAACTGTACGTATCAGGGAAATTAAAGTTTATAAGATTGTGTATTAAACCCGGAATCCAGACTTTGTCAAATGCCTTCTCCGCGTCCAGCATTGTGGCAAATGTGTAAGCTTTAGGCCTATTTCACACAGGGACACCATGGCGGCAACTCCAAAAAATTTAGCTGCGCCACCATGGAGGCTTGTTACAATATTGCAGCCACCAGAGAATCACTAACAATGGGCCAGTACTGACAATGGAGTCGGAAGAGGCAATGACGCTAATTATTTTGCTTTCACGTCTACGCAGACGCAGTAAAAAACGCAGGTTTTGGTTTCATCGAATACTAAAAGATCGATCAATCAAATTTATCTTCTACACTTCATACCTACATGAAAATCCTAACAAATTTATCATGTTTACGCGAATGGGCACAACTTTTTTTGATGAGTTGCTACTTTCGTAATAAGAAATTATCAGTGGTGTGAACATTAATATATGAGGCAATGCATACCAGCAGAGGAAAAACTCATTGTCACTTTGAGGTCAGAAGAAGTTTTAAACGTATTTAGGTTTATTTCAAAAAATTTAATGCATAATATGAATGTCATCCGTTCGCACTGAGAAACATAAAATCACTAGCCGCTGAAAACACAAAATTCAGAATCACAGCTGTACTAGGTTGAGGGAGAAGTTGCCTCTGGAGACTGAAGGCAGGTGAATTCGGTCGAGGAAAAAGCTGCCTCTGGAGAATGAAGACAGCTGTATTGGGCTGAGAGAGAAATTACCTCTGGAGACTGAAGACAGCTGAACTGGGTTGAGGGGGAAACTGCTACTGGAGACTGAAGATAGCTGTACTGTGTTGAGGGAGAAGCTGCCACTTGAGACAGAAAACAGCAGTACTTGGTTGAGGGAAAATTTGACTCTGGAGACTCAAGACAGTTGTACTGGGTTGAGGGAAATGCTGCCTCTGGAGAATGAAGAGAGCTGAACTGGATTCAGGGAGAATCAACCTCTAGAGACTCAATACAGCTGTACTGGGTAGAGGGAGAAGCTGCCCTGGAGACTCAAGTCAGCTGAACTGGGTTGAAAGAGAAGCTGCCTCTGGAGAATGAAGACAACTGAACTTGGTTGAGGGAGAAACTGTCTTTGGAGACTGAAGACAGCTGAACTGGTTTGAGGGAGAAGCTGTCTCTGGAGACGAAAGACAGCTGAACTAGGATGAGGGAGAATCTGCCTCTGGATACTGAAGACAGGTGCACTCGGTCGAGGGAGAAGTTGCCTCTGGAGACTGAAGACAGCAGTCCTGGGTTCGGGGAGAAACTGCCCCAGGAGACTTAAGACAGCTGTACTAGGCCGAGGGAGAAGCTGTCTCTGACGACAAAAGGCAGTTGTTTTGGGTTGAGTGCGAAACTGCCTCTGGTAACTGAAGAGAGCTGAACTGGGTCGAGAGAGAGGCTGCATCTGGATACTGAAGACAGTTGAACTTGGTCGAGGGAAAAGCTACCTGTGGAGACTGAAGACAACTGTAATGAGCTGAGGGAGAGACTGCCTCTGGAGACAGATGAGAGCTGTACAATGTTGAATGAGAAACTGCCTCTGGAGACTGAAGAGAGCTAAACAGGGACGAGGGAGGAAATGACTCTGGCGACTGAAGGCAGCTGAAATTGGTCGAGGTAGAAACTGCCTCTGGAGACTAAAGACAACTGTACTGGGTTTCGGGAGAAGCTGCATCTGGATACTGAAGACATCTGAAATGGGTTGAGGGAGATGCAGCCTCAGAAGACTGGAGTCAGCTGTACTGGGTTGAGGGAGATGCTGACGTGAAGAATGAAGACAGCTGTATTAGAATCAGGAAAAATCTGCCTCTAGAGACTGAATACAGATGTACTGGATTGAGGGAGAAGCTGCCTGGAGACTGAAGACAATTGTACTGGGATGAGAGAGATGTTGCCTCTGGAATTGATGACAGCTCTACTGGATTCAGGGAGAAACTGATTCTAGAGACTGCATATATATGTACTGGGTTGAGGGAGATGCTGCCATTGGACACTGAAGACAGCACAACTGGAGCGAAGGAGATACTGCATCTGGAGACTCAAGACAGCCCTAATTTATTGATGGAGAAAGTGCCCTTGGTGAATGAAGACAGCTGAACAGGGCCGAGAGAGAAACTGTCTATGGAGAGTGAATACAGCTGAACAGGGTCGAGGTAGAAACTGCCACTGGAAAATGAATACAGGATATACTGTGTTGAGGGAGAAGCTGCCTTTGGAGACTTAAGATAACTGAAGTGGTTAGAGAGAGAAACAGCCTGTGGAGACTGAAGACAACTAAACAGGGTTGAGGGAGAAGTTGCCTCTGGAGACTAAAGACAGCTGAACTGAATCGCGGAGACAGATGACAAATTAATTGGATCCAGGGAGAAGTTGCCTTTTAAGAGTGAAGACGGCTGTACTGAGTAGAGGGAGAAACTGCCTCTGGAGACTCATGACAACTGTACTGTGTTGAGTGAGAAACTGCCTCTGAAAATTGAAGAAAACTGAACTGGTTCGAGAGAGAAAATGTCTCTGGCTACTGACGGCAGCTGAATTTGGTCAAGGCAGAAACTGCCCCTGGAGACTTAAGACGGCTGTACTGAATTAAGGGAGAAGCTGTCTCTGGAGAATGAAGCCAGCTGAACTGGGACGAGGGAGAAACTGCCTATGGAGACTGAATGCAGCTGAACTGGCTCGCTTTTGGAGACTGAAGACAGATGAGCTATGTTGAAGGAGAAGCTGCCTGTGTATACTGAAGACAGGTAAACTCGGTCGAGGGAGAATCAGTCTTTGGAGACTGAGGACAGCTGTTGTGGGTTGAGAGAGAAACTGCCTCTTGAGACTGAAAACAGCTGAACTGGGTTGAGGGGGAAACAGCCACTGGAGACTGATGACAGCTTTACTACGTTGGGGGAGAAGCTGCCTCTAGAGACAAAAAACAGCTGTACTGGGTTGAGGGAAAATCTGTCTCTGGAGATTGAAGGAACTTGTACTTGGTCGAGGGTGATGCTGCCTCTGGAGAATGAAGATAGCTGTATTCGATTCAGGGAGAAACAGCCCTTAGAGACTGAATAGCGATGTACTGGACCGAGGTAGAATCGGCCTCTGTAGACTGAATACAGCTGAACTAGGTTGAGGGAGAAACTGCATCTAGAGATTGAATACAGCTGTACTGGATTGAGAGAGAAGCTGCCTGGAGACTGAAGGCAACTGATCTGGGTTGAGGGAGCAACAGCCTCTGGAGACTGAAGACATCTGAACTGGGTTGAGGGAGAAAATTCCTCTGATGAATGAGGACAGCATAACTGAGTCGCGGTGGAAACTGCCTCTAGATACAAAATTAAGCTGAACTAGCTCGAGTGTGAATCTGCCTCTGAATACCGAAGACGACTGAACTGAGTCGATGTAGAAGCTGCCTCTGGAGACTCAAGAGAGTTGAAATGGGTTATGGGAGAAGCTGCCTCTGGAGACTGATGACAGCTGTACAGGGATGAGAGAGATGGTGCCACAAGAGACTGAAAACATCTGTACTGGGGAGAGGTATAAATTGCCTCTGGAAAATGAATACAGGCTGTACTGTGTTGAGGGAGAAGCTGCCTTTGGAGACTTAAGATAACTGAAGTGGTTAGAGAGAGAAACAGCCTGTGGAGACTAAAGCCATCTGAACTGATTCGAGGAAGAAACAGCCTTTGGAGACTGAAGACAGCTAATCTGGGTAAATGGAGATGTTGCCTCTAGGACGGGGGTTGAAACTGCCTCCGGAAAATTAAGACAGCAGCACTGGTTTGAGGAAGAAGTTGACTATGGAGACTGAAGACAGCTGATCTGGTACGAGGGAGTAACAACGTCTGGAGACTGAACAATTCTGTACTGTCCTGAGGGAGAAGCTGCCTCTGGAGACTCAATTTAACTGATCTGGGTTGAGGAAGAATCTGCCTCTAGAGACTTAATACTGCTCTACTGGGTCGAGGCTGAAACGGCCCCTGGAGATTGAAGACAGCTCAAATGGGTTAAAGGAAAAACTGCTTCTGGATACTGAAGTCAGCTGTACTGGGTTGAGTGAGATGCTGCCTATGGAAACTGAAGTATGCTGCACTGGGTTGAGGGATGCCATGTCTCTGGAGACTCAAGACAGCTGTACTGGGTCGAGTTAGAAACAGCCACAGGAGTCAGAAGACAGCTGTACTGTGTCGAGGTAGAAGCTGCGTCTGGAGACTGAAGACAGCTGATCTGGATCGAGGTAGAAACAGCCTCTGGATACTGAAGGCAGCTGAATATGGTGAATGGTTGAAAATGCCCCTGGAGAATGAAGACAGCTGTACTGGGTTGAGGGAGATGCTGCCTCTGTAGACTGGAGACAGCTGAACTGTGTTGAGGGAGAAGCTGTCTCTATAGAGTCTGAAGATAGCTGAATTGGGTTGAGGGTGATACTGCCTCTGGAGACTGAAGACAGCTAAACTGGGTTGAGGGAGGTGTTTCCTCTAGCAACTGAAGACAGCTCCACTGCGTTTAGGTAGAAACTTCCTCTGGAAAATGAAGACTGCTGCACTGAGATGAGGGAGAAGCTGTCTCTGGAGACTGAAGACAGCTGAACTGGTTCGAAGGAGAAACAGTCTCTGGATACTGACTGTAGCTGAATTGGGTTGATGGTAGAAAATGCATCTGGAGACTGAAGACAGCTGTATTGGTTTGAGGTAGATACTGCCTCTGGAGACAGACGGTAGCTGTACAGGGTTGAAGTAGAAGTTGCCTCAAAAGCCGGAAGTCAGTTGAACTGGGTTGAGGGAGAAGCTGCCTCTGTAGAATGAAGTCAGCTGAACTGGGTCGAGTTATAAACTGTCTCTGGAAAATGATGACAGATGTACTGGGTTATGGAAGAAGCTGTCTCTGGAGGCTGAAGACAGCTGTACTGTGTTGAGGGAGAAACTGCCTCTGGAGGCTGAAGAAAGCTGAACTGGGTCGATGTAGAAGCGGCCTTTGGAGACTGAAGAGAGCTGAACTGGGTTGAGGGAGAAGCTGCGTCTGGAGACTGAAGAGAGCTGAACTGGGCTGGGGGTGTTGCTGGCTCTGGAGACTGACGACAGCTTTACTGGGTTTTGGGAGAATTTGCCTCTAGGGACTGAAGACAGCTGTACTGGGTCGAGTTTGAAACTGCCTCTGGAAAATGAAGACAGCTGTACTCGGTTAAGCGAGAAGCTGCTTCTGGATACTGAAGACAGTTATACGGTGTTGAGGGAGAAACTGCCTATGGAGGCTGATGGCAGCTGATCTGGGTAGTTTGAGAAGTTGCCTTTAGAGACTGAAGAGAGCTGTACTGGGACGAGTTAGAAACTACCTCCGGAAAATTAAGAGAGCTGTACTGGTTTGAGGAAGCAGCTGACTATGCATACTGAAGACAGCTGATCTTGTACGAGGGAGTAACAATGACTGGAGACTGAAGGCAGCTGTACTGGGTCGGAGTAGAAACTGCCTCTGTAGACTGAACAAATCTGTACTGTCTAGAACGAGAAGGTGGCTCTGGTGACTGAATTACACTGATCTGGGTTAAGGAAGAATCTGCCTCTAGAGAATGATAACCGCTCTACAAGGTCGAGGTAGAAACGGCCTTTGGAGATTGAAGACAGCTGTACTGTGTTGAGGGAAAAACTACTTCTGGATACTGAAGTCAGCTGTACTGGGTTGGGTGAGATGCTGCCCCTGGAGACTAAAGATTGCTGTACTGGGTTGAGGGAGAACCTGCCTGTGGAGACTCAAGAGAGCTGTACTGGGTTGGGTTAGAAACAGTCACTGGAGTCAGAAGACGAACTGTGTCGAGGTCGAAACTGCCACTGGATACTTCAGAGAGTTGATCTATTCTAAGGCTGAAACTGCCTCTGGAGACAGAAGACAGTAGTCCCGGGATGCCTGAGAAACTGCTACTGGAGACTGAAGACATCTGTTCTGCATAGAGGAAGGTACTGCTTCTGGTGACTAAAGAGAGCTGGTATGCGTCAAGAAAGAAAATGCCTCTGGAAACTTAAGATAGTTGTTCTGGTTGTGGTAGAATCTGCCTCTGGTGACTGAAGATATCTGAACAGTTTCGTTGGAGAAGCTGACTCTGGTGACTGAAGACAGCTGTACTGGTTTGAGGGAGAAACCGCCTCTGGAGACTTAAGAGAGCTGTACTGTGTCGTGATAGATATTGCATCTGGAGACTGAAGGGAGCTGAAATGTGATGAGCGAGAAACTACCTCTATAGACTGAAGCCAGCTGTACTGGGTCGACGGAGAATCTGCCACTTGAGACTGACGAGAGCTGTATTGGGTTGAGGTAGAAGCTGCCTCTTGATACTAAAGACAGCTGAACTGTATTGAGGGAGAAACAGCCTCTGGAGACAGAAGATTGCTGAAATGTGTCGATGTAGAATCTGCCTCTAGATACTTAAGACAGCTGTACTGTATTGAGGGAGAAACTGCCTCTGGATACTGAAGACAGCTGAACTGATTTGATTGAGAAGCTGTCACTGGAGACTGATGACAGCTGTACTGGATTAAGCGAGATATTGCCTCTGTAGACTGAAGACAATTGTACTGGGTTGAGGGATAAATGGCCTCTGGCGACTAGTAACAGCTGTTCTGGATTGAGGGTCGAGTGAGAATCTGCTTCTGGAGACTGAAGACAGCTGTACTGGATCGAGGGAGATGCTGCCTTTGGAGACTGAAGACAGCTGTACTGGGTTGAGGTAGAAGTTGCCTCTTGAGACTGAAAACAGCTGTACTGTGTCGAGATAGAAACCGCCTGTGGAAAATGATGACAGCTCTATTAAGTTCACGGAGAAGCTGCCTCTGCAGACTGACGACAGCTGAACAGGTTCGACGGATAAAAAAGACTCTGGAAACTGAAGACAGCTGTACTTGGTTGAAATAGATGCTGTCCCTGGAGACTGACGTCAGCTGTATTGGGTTGAGGGATATTCTGCCTCTCGAGACTCAAGATTGCTGTTATACGCCGGTGTATAAACTGCCTCTATAAACAGAGGATAGCTGAACTGGGTCGAGGGAGAAGCTGCCTCTGGAGACCATATTCGGCTGTATTGTGTCGAGATAGAGACCGCCTCTGGAGACTGAAGAATGCAGTATTGGGTTGAGGTAGAAACTGCCTCTGGATACTAAAGACAGCTGAATTGGGTCGATGGTAGAAATTGCCTCTGGAGCTAACTGTGGAAACTGGATACAGCTGTACTGTGTTGAGGGAGATACTGCCTCTGGAGACTGACTGCAGCTGATCAGGTTTGAAGTTGTATATACCTCTGGAGACTGAAGAGAGTTGAACTGGTTTCAGGGAAAAGCTGCCTCTGGAGCCGGAAGACCGCTGTACTGGGTCGAGGGAGAAGCTGCCTCAGGAGACTGAAGACAGCTGAACTGAGTTAAGGAAGAAGTTGCCTCTGTAGACATAAGACAGAAGAACTGAGTTGAGGGAGAATTAAGGCTGTTGTACTGGGTCGAGGGATAAAATGACTCTAAGGACTGAAGAGAGCTGTACTGGATCGAGGGAGAAGCTGCCTCTGGAAACTGAAGACAGCTGTACTAGGTTGAGAGAAAAAATGCCTCTGGAGACTTAAGACAGCTGAACTGGGTTGTGGGATAATTTGCCTCTAGAGACTATATACAGCTGTACTTGATCGAGGGAGCAAAGGTTTCTGGAGACTGAAGACAGCATTACTGGGTCATAATGGGTTGGTGGAGATGTAACCTCTGGGGACTGAAAACAGCTGAACTGTGTTGAGGGAAGTGCTTCCTCTGGAGACTGATGAATGTTTTACTGGGTTGAGGGTGAAACTGCCTCTGGAGACTGATGACTGCTTTACTGTGTTGAGGGTGGAGCTGCCTCTGGAGACTGAATACAGCTTAACTTTATTAAGGGAGAAAATTCCCCTGGAGAATGAAGACATCTGAACAAGGTCGAGGTAGAATCTGCCCCCGGAGATTGAATACAGCTGAACAGGAGCGATGTAGAAACTGCCTCTTGATACTGAAGAGAGGTGTACGGTCGACGGTGAAACTGCCTCTGGAGACTGAAGACAGCTTTACTGGGTTAAGGGATAATCTGCCTGTGGAAACTGGAGGTACCTGTACTGTGTTGAGGGAGAAGCTGCCTCTGGAGACTGAAGGCAGCTGTACTGGGTTAAGGGAGATATTGCCTTTAAAGACAGAAGACAGTTGTACTGAGATGAGGTAGTTGCATCCTCTGGAGAATGGAGAGAGTTGTACTGGGTCGAGGGAGAAACTGACTCTAAGGACAGAAGAGAGCTGTACTGGATCGAGGGAGAAAATGGCTCTGGAGACTGAAGACAGCTGGACTAGGTTGACGGAAAAGCTGCTTCCAGAGACTTAATACAGCTGTACTGAGTCGAGGGAGAAACGGCCTCTGGAAACTGAAGACATCATTTCTGGGTTGAGTTAGAAGTTGCCTCTTGTGACTGAAGAGAGCTGTTCTAAGTCGAGGGAGAAGCTGCCATTTGAGACTGAAAACAGCTGTACTATGTTGAGGGAGACGTTGCATCTAGGGACTGAAGAGAGCTGTACTGGCCCGAGGTAGAAACTGCCCCTCGATATTGAATACATCTGTACTTTGTTGAGGGAGAAAATGCCTCTGGTAACGGAAGACAGGTGAACTGGTTCGAGGTAGAAACTGCCTCTGGAGACTTAAGGCAGCAGTAATGGGTTGCGGGAGAAGCAAACTCTGGAGACTGAAGAGAGCTGATCTGCATTGAGGGAAGTGCTGCCTCTGGATACTGAAGACAGTTTTAGTGGGTTGAGGGAGAAACTGCCTCTGGAGACTTAAGACAGCTGAACTTGGTCGACGGAGAAACTGCCTCTGGAGAGTGAAGACTGCTGTACTAGGTCGATTGAGAATCTTTCTCCGAAGAATGAAGACAGCTGAAATGGGTGGGATCAGCTGTATCTAGACTGAAAGGAAGTTTAACAGGTTCGAGGATGAAACTGCCTGTGGAGACTAAAGCTAGCAGAACTGGGTTGAGGGTTAATCTGACTCTAGAGACTGAAGAGAGCTATACTGTTTTGAGGAAGATTCTGCCTCTGGAGACTGACTACAGCTGATCTCGCCTGATGTTAATTCTGCCTCTGGAGACTGTAGACAGCTGAACTGGGTTCGGTTAGAAGCTGCCTATGGAGACTGAAGACAGCTGTACTGGGTCGAGGGAGAAACTGCTTCTATAGACTGAAGAGAGGTGTACTGGGTTGAGGGAGAAGCTGCTTCTGGATACTGAAGGCATCTGAAATATGATGAGGGAGAAATTGCCTATATAGCCTGAATGCAGCTGTACTGGTTCGAGGGAGAATCTGTCTCTTGAGATAGATGAGAGCTGTATATTGTTGAGGGTGTATCTGCCTCTAGATACTAAAACAGGTGTACTATATTGAGGGAGAAACTGCCCCTGGAGAATGAAAAGAGCTGAACTGGGTCGAGGTAGAAACTGCCACTGGAGACTGAAGATAGCTGGACTGGATTGAGGGAGAAGATACCTCTAGAGACTGAATACACCAGTAATGTGTATACGAAGAAACTTCCTCAGGAGAATGAAGACTGCTGTACTGGTTTGTGGAAGAATCTGCCTCTGGGGAATGAGGACAGCTGTATTGGGTCGAGGGAGACACTTCCTCTGAAGACTGATGACAGTAAACTGGGTAGATTGACAAGCTGGCTCTAGAGACTGAAGGCAGCTTTAAAGGGTTGAGGTAGAAACTACTTATGGAGACTGAAACAGCTGTACTTGGTTGAGGGAGAAAATGCATCTGGAGAACTAAGACAGCTGTAATGTGTCGAGGGAGATGCGGCCTCTGGAGACTAAAGACAGCTGTACCGGGTTGAGGGAGACGTTGCCACTGGAGACTGACGACAGCTGATCAGGGTTAATGTAGAATCAGGCTCTGGAGACTGAACATAGCTGAAATGGTTTGAGGGAGAAACAGCCTCTGGAGACTGAAGGCAGCTGAACTGGTTCGAGGTGGAAACTGCCTATGGAAACTAAAGGCAGCAGTAATGGGTTGCTGGAGAAGCAACCTCTGGAGACTGAAGAGAGCTGAACTGCGTTTAGGGAAGTGCTGCCTCTGGAGACTGAAGATTGTTTTACTGGGTTGAGGGAGAAAACTGCCTCTGGAGACTGAAGACTGCTTTACTGGGTTGGAGCAAAACCTCCTCTGGCGAATGAAGCAGCCGAAATGAAGTGTGGAATAAATTGCCTCTAGACTGAAGGCAGCTGATCTGGTTCGAGGTATAAAACACCTCTAGAGACTAAAGACAGCGGTACTGTGATGAGGGTGGAGCTGCATCTGATGACTGAATACAGCTTTACTTTATTGAGGGAGGAATTGCCCCTGGAGAATGAAGACAGCTGAAACAGATAGAGTTAGATTCTGCCCCCGGAGATTGAATACAGCTGAACTGGCGCGATGTAGAAACTGCCTCTGGAGACTCAAGACAGATGTACTTTGTCGACGGAAAAACTGCCTCTGGAGACTGAAGGCGGCTGTACTGGGTTGACGGAGAAACTTTCTCTGGAGAATGAAGACAGCCTAACTGGGTCATGGGATAAGCTGCCTCTAGACTGAAGTCAGTTGAACTGGTTCGTGGAAGAAACTGCCTGTGGAGACTAAAGACAGCAGTACTGCGTTGAGGGTGAAGCTGCCTATTGAGACTGTAAACAGCTGAACTGATAGTGGAAGAAACAGCCTCTGGAGATAGAGTACAGCTGAAATGTATCGAGGGAGTATCTGCCTCCGGAGACTGAAGACAGCTGAACTGCGTCGAGGGAGAAGGAGCCTCTAGAGACTGAAGACAGCTGTGCTGGGTGTAAGGAGTTGCTGCCTTTGTGGACTGAAAACAACTGTACTGGTTTGTGGGAGAAACTGCCCCTGGTACCTTAAGACAGCGGTATTGGGTTATGGTTGAAGCAACTTTTGGAGACTTAATACAGCTCTATTTTATTGCAGGAGAAACTGCCCCTTTAGAATGAAGACAGCTTTACTGGGTCGAGGTAGAAACTGCCACTGGAGACTTAATACAGCTGAACTGTGTTGAGGTAGAAAATGCCTCTGGAGACTTAAGGCAGATGTATTGGGTCGTGGGAGAAGTTGCCTCTAGAGACCGAAGACATTTGTAGTAGGTCGAGGTAGAAACTGCATCTCGTAAATGAAGACATTAGTACTGGGTTGAAAGAGAAGCTTCCTATGCAGACTGAAGACATCTGAACTGGTTCGAGGGAGAAACAGCCTCTGGAGACTGAAGGCAGCAGAACAGGGTTGAGCGAGATGCTGCCACTGGAGACTGAAGACAACAGCCTTGGGTTGAGAGATAAGCTGCCTGTGGAAACTAAAGACAGCTGTACTGTGTTGAGGGAGAAACTTCCTCTGGAGACTGACGACAGTTGATCATGGTTAATGTAGAATCAGCCTCTGGAGTCTGAAGACAGCTAAAATGGTTTGAGGGAGAAGCTGCCTCTGGATCCCGAAGACAGCTGAACTGGGTTGAGGGAGAAGTTGGCTCTAAAGACAAAATACAGCTGTACTGGGTCGAGGGAGAAACGGCTTTTGGAGTCTGAAGACAGCATTTCTGGGTTGAGTTGGAAGCTGACTCTTGTGATTGAAGAGAGCTGTTCTAAGTTAAGGGAGAAGCTGCCTCTAGAGCCTGAAGGCAGCTGTACTGGGTTGAGGGAGACGTTGAATCAAGGGACTGAATAAATCTGTTCTGTGATGAAGAAGAAACTGACTCTGGAGACTGAAGACAGCAGAACCTTTTTCGATGTAGAAGCTGCTTCTGGCGACTGAAGACTGCTGAACTGGGTTGTGGAAAAAGCTGCATCTGAAGACAAAAGAGAGCTGAACTGTGTTGAGTGTGAAGCTGCCTCTATATCTGAAACATATCAGAACTGGGTTGAGGGGGAAGCTTCGTCTGGAGACTGAAGACAGCTAAACTGGGTTGAGGGAGAAGCTGCCACTGGAGGCAGAAAACTGTTGAACTAGGTCAAGGGAGAATCTGCCTCTGGAGACTGAAGACAGTTGTACAGTTTCGGGGTAGAATCTGCCTCAGGAAACTGAAGACAGCTGAACGAGGTTGAGGAGAGAAACTGCCCCTGGAGCCATAAAACTGTTGAACTGGGTTAAGAGAGAAGCTGCCTCTGAAGATTGAAGTTGAATATACTGGGTCGATGTAGAAACATTCTCTGGAGACTGAAGACAGCTGTATTGGGTGGATGGAGAAACTGCTCTGCAGACTGAAGACAATTATACTGGGTCGAGGTAGAATCTGCCTCTTGAGACTAAAGACAGCTGTACTGTGATGATGGAGAAAATGCCTCTGGTGTCAGAAGAGCACTGAACTGGGTCCTAGGAGACTGAAGACAGCTGTACTGTGTTGACGAAGAAGCTGACTCTGGATACGGAAGTCAGTTGTACTGGGTTTATGGATATACTGCCTCTGGAGACTGAAGGCAGCTGTACTGGTTTGATGTAGATTCTGCCTCAGGAGACTTAAGACACCTGTACTCTGATAAGTAGGGAACTGCCTATAGAGAGTGAAAAGAGCTGTACTGGGTCTAGGTAGACACTCCTTCTGGATGCTGATGACAGCTGTACGTGGCGAGGGAGAAGCTGTCTCTGAAAACTGAAGACAGCTGTTCTGGAATGATAGATATGCTGCCTCTGGAGATTGAAATCAGTAGTACTGGGTCGAGGGAGAATCTGCCTCTGGAGACTAAAGACATCTGTACTATGAAAAGTAAGAAACTGCCTATTGAGAGTGAAGTGAGCTGTACTGGACGATGTAGAAACAGAATCTGGAGAAAGAAGACAGATGTGTTTAGTTGTAGTAGATGCTGTCTCAGTAGACTGAAGACGGCTGTACAGGGATGAATTATAATCTGCATCTGGAGACTTAAGACAGCTGTACTATGTCGGTTGTAGAAACTGCCTCTGGAGACAAGGGACAGCTGAACTGGTTGAAGGCAGATTCTGCCTCTTAATACTGCAGTTATCTCTACTGGGTTGTAATATAAGCTGCCTCTGCAGACTTAAGACAACAGTAATGGGTCGAGGGAGATGCTACCACTGGAGACTGAAGACAGCTATATTTGGTTGATAGAGAAGTTGCCTCTAGATACTGAAGACAGCTGTACTGGGTAGAGGAAAATCTGTCTCTGGAAATGATGACAACTGAACTGGGTCGAGGGAGAAGCTTCCTCTGGTGACTAAAGTCAGCTGTATTGGGTTGAGGGAGAATCTGCGTCCACGGACTGAAGACATCTGTATTGTGTTGAAGGAGAAACTGCCTCTGTGAAACTGAAGACAGCTTACCTGTGTCGATTTAGAATCTGCTTCTGAAGACTGAAGACAGCAGTACTGAGTTGAGGGAGACGCTGACTCTGGAGACTGAAGACCGCTGTACTGTATTGAAGGAGAAGCTGCCTCTGGAGAATGATGACAGCTGTACAGGTTCGGGGTAGTAACTGCCTCTGGAGACTGAAGAGAGCTGAACTGTGATGAAGGCGAAGCTGCATCTATAGCCGGAAGACACCTGAACTAGGATGAGGGCGAAGGTTCTTCGGAGACTGAAGATGGCTGTACTGGATCGAGGTAGAAACTGACTCTGGAGACTGAAGACTGAGGTTCTGAATCGAGGTATGAACTGATTCTGGAGACTGAAGACAGATGATGTGGGTAGACAGGGAAGCTGCACTGGAACCCGAAGATAGATGAACTGGGTTGATGGATAAGCTGTCTCTGGAGACTGAAGACAAATTAACTGTTTCGAGGTAGAACAGCCTCTTGAAACTGAAGATAGCTGGGCTGGGGGAAGGTAGATACAGCCACTGGAGACTGAAGATAGCAGTACTGGGTTAAGGGAGAAACTACCTCTGGAGACTGAAGAGAGCTATACTGGGTTGAGAAAGCAGCTGCTTCTGGTGACTGAAGACATCTGGACTGCGTCGGAGAAGAAACTGCCTCTACAGACTGAAGAAAGCTATACTGCGACCAGGAAGAAACTGCTTCTGATGACTGAAGAGAGATGTTCTGGGTCGAGGGAGGAACTGACTCTAGAGAATTAAGACAGCTGTACTGGGTTGAGGGAGAAACTGCCTCTGGGGACTGAAGACAGTTGAACTGCGTCTAGGTAGAAACTGCTTCTGGAGACTGAAGACATTAATACTGGGTTGAGGTAGATGCTGCCTCTGGTGACTGAAGACATATGGACTGCATCGAGGAAGAAACAGCCTCTACAGACTGAAGAAAGCTATACAGCGACGAGGAAGAAACTGTCTCTGATGACTAAAGAGAGCTGTTCTCGGTCAAGGGGAGAAACCACCTCTAGAGAATTAAGACAGCTGTACTGGGTCGAGGGAGGAGAAACTTCCTCTGGAGACTGAAGACATCTGTATGAGTGTCGGTGGAATCTGCCTCTTTAGGCAGACGACATTAGTACTGGTTAGAGGGAGCAGATGCTTCTGGAGATAGAAGAGATGTGAACTTGGTTGAGTGAGAAGCTGCCTCTAGAGACTGAAGACAGTTGCACTGGGATGAGGGAGAACCTGCCTCAGGTGCTGGAAGACAGCTGAAATGGGATGAGGGATAATCTGCGTCTGGTAACTGAAGACATTTGAACTGGGTAGAGATAGAAGCTGCCACTGGAGACTGAAGACAGGTGAACTGGGTTCGAGGGATAATCTGCTCTTGTAGACTGAAGAAATCTGTACTGGGTATAGAGAGAAGCTGCCTCTGGAAACTGAAGACGAGCTGAACAGGGCCGAGGGGAGAAACTTCCTCAGGATACTGAAGATATCGGATTTGGGTGTCGGTGGAAACAGACTCTCGAGGTAGACGACAGTAGAAATGGTTTTAGGGAGAAGTTACGTCTGGAGACTAAAGACACCTGAACTGAATTGAGAGAAAAGCTGCCTTTGTAAACTGAAGACAGCTGTTCTGGGTCGAGGAAGATGCTACCTCTGCAGACTGAAGACAGCTGTACTTGGCAATGGAGAAGCTGCCTTTGAAGACTGAAGGCAACTGTATTTGGTCGAGTGAGGAACTGCCTGTGGAGCCTGAAGACAGCTGTACTGGATTGAGTGAGAAACTGCCTCTGGAGATTGAAAACCGCTGTACCAGGTTGATGGAGATGCTGCCTTAGGAGGTGAAGAAATCTGAACTGGGATGATGTACAAGCTGCCTCTGTAGACTGAAGACATCTGAACTGTGTGGATGGAGAAACTGCCTCTGGAGACAGAAGACTGCTAAACTTGATCAAGGGAGAGAAACTACCTATGGAGTCTGTTGACAGTTGATCTGGGTCGAGGGAGAAAACTACCTCTGGAGACTGATGGAAGCTGAACTGTGTCGATGTATATACTGCTTCTGGAGGACGAAGACAAATGTAGTGGGGGGTTGAGGGGGATGCTGCCTCAGTAGACTGAAGACTGCTGAACTGGGTCGAGGAAGAATCTGCATTTGGGGACTGAAGCCTGCTCTACTTTGATGAGGGAGAAACTGGCTGTGGAGAATGAAGACAGCTGAACTATGTTGAGGGTGAAGCTGCCTCTTGATAATTTAGATATGTGATCTTGGTCGATCGACAAACTACATATGGAGACTAATGACAGCTGCATTGGTTTGAGAGAGAAAATGCCTCTGGAACCTGAAGTCTGCTGAACTGTATAAGGGGAGATAATGCATTTGGAGACTGAAAACAGCTGTACTTTGTTGAGGGAGAAGCTGCTTCTGGAGACTGAAGGCAGCTGTTCTGGGTTGAGGTTTAAACTGCCTCTGGAGAATAAAGTCAGCTGTACTAGATTGATGGTGATACTGCCTATGTAGACGAAGACAGCTGAGCTGGGTAGAGGGAGATTCTGCCACTGGAGATTGAAGACAGCAGTACTGGATCGAGGAAAAATCTGTCTCTTGAGACTGCATGTAGAGATTGAAGTAAGCTGTACTGGGCCGAATCTGAAACTTCCTTATGGAGACTGATCACTGCTCTACTGGGTTGAGGGAGGGAGAAAATTCCTCAAAAGACAAAAGACAGCTGGTATGGGTTTAGGGAAAAGCTGCCTTCGGAAACTGATGGCTGCAGAACTGGGTCGATGTAGAATCTGCCTCTGGAGACTGAAGACAACTGTACTGCATTGTGGGATAAACTGCCTCTGGACACTAAATACATCAGTACTGGGTTGAGGGAGGAACTGTCTCTGGAGACGGAATACAGCTGTACTTGGCGTGGCAGGAGCTGCCTCTAACGACTAAAGACAGCTTAACAGGGTCGAGGTAGAATCTGTCTCTTGAGACAGAAGACAACTGTACTGGGTTCTGCGGGAAACTGCCTCTAGACGTTGAAGACAGGTGAAGTAAGTCTAGAAAGAAAATTATTCTGGAGACTGAAGACAGCTGTACTGGGTTGAGAGAGAAATTGCCTCTGGAGAAAAAAGACAGACGTACTGGGATGAGGGAGAAGCTGCCTCTGGAGACTGAAATGAGATGTACTGGGTGGAGGAAGAAGCTGGCTCTGGAGACTGAGGACAGCCATTCTGGGTCAAGTAAGAAACTGCCTCTAGAGATTGAAGATACCTGAACATAGTAGTGGGAGAATCTGCATTTGGAGACTTAAGACAGCTGATCTTGGTCGCGGGAGAAATTGCATCTGGAGACTGAAGACAGCTCTAATTATTAGGGAGAATCTGCCTCTGGAGAATGAAGATAGCTGAACTGGGTCGAGGGAGACACTGCCTCTGGAGGATGAAGACAACTGAACAGGGTCAAGGGATTAAATGCCTATGGAGAATGAAGAGAGCTGAACTTAGATGAGGTAGAATCTGCCCCTGGTTAATGAAGACATGTAAACTCGATCGATGGAGAAGCTGCCTCTGGAGACTGAAGTCAGCTGTATTGGATTGAGAGGGAAAAAAGCCTCTGGAGACTGAAGACTTCTGAACTGTGTAATGGGAGTAACTGCATTTGGAGAATGAAAACAGCTGAAATTTTTTGAGGGAGAAGCGGCTTCTGGATACTGAAGACAGCCGTACTATGTTGAGGGAGAAGCTGCCTCTATCGACTGATGACAGCTAAACTGGGTCGAGATAGTAACTCTGTATGGGAGACTAAAGACACCAGTATTGGGTTGAGGGAGAAGCTGCCTCTGGTGACTGAATTCAGGTAAACTGGGTCGAGGAAGTAACTGTATTTGGATACCTATAGTCAGCTGAACTAGAATGAGTTAGAAACTGCTTCTGGAGACTGAAGACAGCTGAACTGGTTCGAGGGAGACACTGCCTCTGAAGGATGATGACAACTGAACTGGGTCTAGGGAAAAGCTGCTTATGAAGACTGAAGAAGGGTGAACTAGGTTGAGGGAGAAGCTGCCTCTGAATACTAAAGACAGTTGAACTCGTTCGATAGAGAAGCTGCTTCAAAGATTCAAGTCTGCTATATTGATTCGAGGGAGAAACTACCTCTGGATACTCAAGAGAGTTGTACTGGGTTGAGAGAGGTGCTGCCTCAGGAGAATGAAGATACTTGTACTGTATTTAGGGATTAACTGCCTCTAGATATTGAAAAGAGCTGTACTAGGTTGAGGGAGATGCTGCCCTATAGACTAAAGATATTTGAACTGGGTTGAGGAAGAAGTTGCCTCTGGAGACTGAAGACATCTGAACTGTGTCGAGGGAGAAACTTCCTTTGGAGACTGAAGACAGGTGAACTGTATCGAGGGAGACATTGCCTCTGGAGGATAAAGACAA
The DNA here is from genome assembly GCA_029891345.1 of Dryococelus australis. NCBI lineage: Eukaryota > Metazoa > Arthropoda > Insecta > Phasmatodea > Phasmatidae > Dryococelus > Dryococelus australis. Next base: position 115,831 of record CM057004.1, read on the forward strand.
CTGAACGGGGTCGTGGGAGAAACTGCCTATAGTGATTGAAGCTACCTGAACTATGTTGAGAGAGAAGCTGCCTCTGGATACTGTAGAATTTTGAACTCGGTCGATGCAGAAGATGCCTGTGGAGTCTGAAGTCAGCTGTATTGGTTTGAGAGAGAAACTGTCTCTGGAAACTGAAGACTGCTGAACTGTGTAAAGGAGAAACTGCATTTGAAGACTTAAAACAGCTGTACTTTGTTGAGGGAGAAGCTGCTTCTGGCGACTGAAGGCAGCCGTACTGTGTTGAGTGATAAGCCGCCTCTGGAGACTGAAGGCAGCTGAACAGGGTCTAGGTTTTAACTGCCTCTGGAGACTGAAGTCAGATGTATTGGGTTGAGTGAGAAAATGCTCTGGAGAGAGAAGACAGCTGTACTGGCTTCAAGGAGAAGCTGCCATTGGAGACTAAAGACAGCTGAACTGTTTTGCGGTATAAACTGCCTTTGGAGTCTGATGTTTGCTGAACAGGGTCGAGGTAGAACCTGCCTCTGGAGACTGAAGACATCTGAACTGGGTGTAGGTGGAAACTGCCTCTGGAGGCAGATGACAGTAGAATTTGTTTTAGGGAGATGTTGCGTCTTCAGACTAAAGACATCTGAACTGGATTGACGGAAAAGCTGCCTCTGGAGACTATAGACTGCTGAACTGTGTCGAGAGATATATTGCCTCTGGAGACTGAAGACAGTCGTACTCGTTATAGGTTTAATCTACCTCTGGAGACTGAAGACAGTTGTACTGTGTTGAGGAAGATGCTGCCTCTAGAGTATGAAGACATCTGTATTGGATTCAGAGAGATGCGGCCTCTAGAGAACGAATATAGTTGTATTAGCTAAAGGGAGATGCTGTCCTGGAGACTTAAGAGATCTGAACAGGGATGATGGAGAGACTGCCACTAAATACTGAAGACAACTGATCTAGGTCGAAGGAGAAACTACCTCTGGAGACTGAAGGCAGTAGTACTGGGTAGAGGGGTAAGCTGCCTCTCGAGACTAAATATAGCAGTACTGGGTTAAGTGAGAATGTGCCTCTGGAGACTGAAGACATCTTTTCTGTGTCGAGGAAGAAGCTACCTCTGGAGATTGAATAAAGCTGTACTGGGTTGAAGGAGAAACTGCCTCTAGTGACTGAAGACAGCTGAGCTGGGTCGATGTAGAAACTGCTTCTGGCGACCGAAGTCAGCTGAATTGGTTTGAGGAAGAAACTGCCTTTGGAGTGTCACGACAGTTGAACTGGTTTGAGGTGTAAGCTGCCTCTTGAAACGTAATACAGATGTACTGGAACGATGGAGCAATTTCCTCTGGAGACAGCTGAACTGTATTGAAGGAGAAATGCATGTAAAGATTGAAGATAGCTGTACAGGGCCGCAACTGAAACTTCCGCTGGAGACTGATCACTGCTCTATTGGGTTGACAGTGGGAGAAAATTCCTCAAAGGACAAAAGACAGCTGGTTTGGGTTTAGGGAAATGCTGCCTTCGGAGACTGATGGCTGCAGAACTGGGTCGATGTAGAATATGCCTCTTGAGAATGAAGATAGATGAAAAGGGTCGAAGGAGAAACTGCCTTTGGAGACTAAATACAGCTGAACAGGCTCGAGGTAGAAACTTCCTTTGAAGACTGAAGACATTTGAACTGGGTCGAGTTAGACACTGCTTCTGGAGGACGAAGACAACTGAACGGGGTCGAGGGAGAAAATGCCTATGGAGACTGAAGAGTGCTGAACTATGATGAGGGAGACGCTGCCCCAGGTTACTGAAGACATGTGAACTCGGTCGATGGAGAAGCTGCCTCTGGAGACTGAAGTCAGCTGTATTGGACTGAGAGAGAAAATGCCTCTGGAGTCTGACGACTGCTGAACTGTGTAAAGGGAGAAACTGCATTTGGAGAATGAAAACAGCTGAAATGTTTTGAGGGAGATGCTGCTTCTGGAGACTGACGACACCCGTACTATGTTGAGGGAGAATCTACCTCTAGAGACTGATAACAGCTAAAGTGGGTCGAGGTAGAAACTCCCCAGGGGAGACTAAAGGCAGCAGTATTGGGTTGAGGTAGAAGCTGCTTCTAGAGACTGTAGACAGCTAAACTGATTTGAAGAACAAGCTGGCTCTGGAGACAAACGACAACTGAACTGGGTTAAGTGAGAAACTGCCTCTGGACACTGATTTCAGCTAAACTGGGTAGTGGAAGTAACTGCCATTGGAGACTGAAGTCAGCTGAACTAGAATGAGTTATAAACTGCCTCTGGATACTGAATACAGCTGTACTGGGTAGAGGGAGGTGCTGCCTCTTGAGTCAGAAGACAGCTGTACTCGGTTGTGGGAGAAACTACCTCTGGAGGCTAAAGACAGCAGTAATGTGTTGACTAAGAAACTGACTCTGAAGACTGAAGACAGCTGAACTGGGTCGAGGGAGAAACTGCCTATGGAGACTGAAGAAGTCTGAACAAGGTTGAGGGAGAAGCTGCCTCTGAATACTGAAGACAGGTGAACTCGTTCGATGGCGAAGCTGCCTCAAAGGTTGATGTCTGCTATATTGATTCAAGGGAGAAAACTGCCTCTGGGGACTGAAGACAATTGTAATGGGTTGAGAGAGGTGCTGCCTCTGGAGAATGAAGACAGTTGTACTGTATTTAGGGATTAACTGCCTCTAGATATTGAAAAGAGCTGTACTAGGTTGAGGGAGATGCTGCCCTATAGACTAAAGATATTTGAACTGGGTTGAGGAAGAAGTTGCCTCTGGAGACTGAAGACATCTGAACTGTGTCGAGGGAGAAACTTCCTTTGGAGACTGAAGACAGGTGAACTTTGTCGAGGGAGACATTAACTCTGGAGGATGAAGACAACCTAACGGGATCGTGGGAGAAACTGCCTATGGTGACTGAAGAGACCTGAACTATGTTGAGTGAGAAGCTGCCTCTGGATACTGTAGATTTGTGAACTCGGTCGATGGAGAAGCTGCCAGTGGATTCTGAAGTCAGCTGTATTGGTTTGAGAGAGAAACTGTCTCTGGAGACTGAAGACTGCTGAACTGTGTAAAGGGGAGAAACTGCATTTGAAGACTGAAAACGGATGTACTTTGTTGAGGGAGAAGCTGCTTCTGGAGATTGAAGGCAGCCGTACTGTGTTGAGGGATAAGCCGCCTCTGGAGACTGAATGCAGCTGAACTGGGTCGAGGTTTTAACTGCCTCTGGAAACTGAAGTCAGATGTATTGGGTTGAGTGAGAAAATGTTCTGGAGAGAGAATACAGATGTACTGGCTTCAAGGAGAAGCTGCCGTTGGAGACTAAAGACAGCTGAACTGTGTTGCGGTATAAACTGCCTTTGGAGTCTGACGTTTGCTGAACAGGGTCGAGGGAGAACCTGCCTCTGGAGACTGAAGACATCTGAACTGGGTGTAGGTGGAAACTGCCTCTGGAGGCAGACGACAGTAGAACTTGTTTTAGGGAGATGTTGCATCTTCAGACTAAAGACATCAGAACTGGATTGAGGGAAAAGCTGCCTCTGGAGACTGTAGACTGCTGAACTGTGTCGAGAGATATATTGCCTCTGGAGACTGAAGACAGTCGTACTCGTTAGAGGTTTAATCTGCCTTTGGAGCCTGAAGACAACTTATCTGTGTTGTTGGTTCAAAAACAACTGGAATCAGAAAACAGCTGTCCTGCGATGAGGGAGCATCAGCCTCTGGAGACAGGAAAGTGTTCTACTGCGGTGAGGGAAATGTTGCCTCTGGAGACTGAAGACAGCTGTTCTGGGTCGAGGAAGAAGCTACCTCTAGAGCCTGAAGACAGCTGTACTTGGTTGAGGGATAAGCTGCCTCTGGAGACTGAAGACATATAAACCGGGCCGCGGTGGAAACTGACTCTGGAGACCGTAGAGAACTGAATTGGCTCGAGTGTGATTCTGCCTTTGGAGACTGAAGACAGCTGTACTGGTTTGAGGAAGAATCTGCCTCTGGAGACTGAAGACATCTGTACTTGATCGGGGGAGTCATTGCATCTATGGACTGAAGAGCGATCTACTGGGTCGATGGAGACGTGGCCTCTGGAGACTGAAGACAGTAGTACTGTGTAGAGGGGGAAGCTGCCTCTGGAGATTAAATATAGCAGTACTGGTTTGAGTGAGAAGCTGCCTCCGGAGACTGAAGACAGCTGTTCTGGGTAGAGGAAGAATCTGCCTCTGCAAACTGATGACAGCTGTACCTTGCTGAGGGATAAGCTGCCTCTGGAGACTGAAGTCAGATAACCTGATTCGCGGTGGAAACTGCCTCTGGAGACGTTAGAGAACTGAATTGGGTCGAGTGTGAAACAGCTTTTGGATACTGAAGACAGCTCTACTGGTTTGAGGGAGAAGCTGCCTCTGAAAACTGAAGACGGCTGTATTTGGTCGAGGTAGAAACCTGCACTGGAGACTAAAGACAGCTGTACCATTATGAGGTCGAATCAGCCACTGGATACTGAAGACAGCTGTACTTTGTTAAACGAGAAACTGCCCCTTCAGCCGGAAAAAAAGCTGAACTGAGCTGAGGGAGATGTTACCTCTGGAGACTGAAGACAGCTGTACAGGGATAAGAGAGAACCTGCTACTAAAGAGTGAAGACAGCTTAACTGGGTCGAGGAATAAATTTGTCTCTAGAGACTCAAGACAACTGGACTTGGCGAGGGAGAATTTATCTCTGGAGACTGAATACAGCAAAACTGGTTTGAGGGAGAAGCTTCCTCTGGAGACTAAAACCAACTGTACTGGGTTAGTAAGAAACTGTCTGTAGAGAGAGAAGACAGGTGAAATGGGTCGAGGAAGAAACTGTCTCTGGACACTGAAGGAAGCTGTACAGGGTCTAGGTAGAATCTACCCCTGGAGACTGAAGACAACTGTACTGGGTTAAGCGAGAAACTGCCTCTTGAGATTTAATAAAGCTGAACTTTGTTGAGGGAGAAGCTGCTTCTGGAGACTGAAGAAAGCTGATCTGGGTCGATGTAGAATCTGCCTCTAGTGACTGAAGGCAGCCGAGCTGGGTCGATGTAGAAGCTGCTTCTGGCGACCGAAGTCAGCAGCTGAATTGGTTTGAGGAAGAAGCTGCCTCTGGAGTCTCACGACAGCTGAACTGGTTTGATGGAAAATTTGCATCTATAGCCGGAAGGCAACTGAACTGGTTTGAGGGAGAAGCTGCCTCTGGTGACTTAGGGTAGCTGTACAGGGTCAAGGAAGATACTACCTCTGGAGACTCGAGACAGCTGTACTGGCTTGATGGATAATATGCGTCTGGAGACAATAGACAACCATACTGGGTCGTGGGATAAGATGCATAAAGATACTGAAGACAGCTGTACTGGGTCGAGAGTAAAACTTCCTCTGGAGACTGAGGACTGGTGTACTGCGTTGGCGGAGAATCTGCCTCTGTAAACTGAAGACAGCTGTCGCGGTTTGAGTGAGAAACAGCTTCTGGAGACTGAATACAACTGTACTGGGTTGAGGGAGAAAATTCATCTGGAGAATAAAGACAGTTGTTCTGGGTCGTGAGAAAAATATGCCTCTTGACTGAAGATAAATGAACTGGTTCGAGGTAGATACTGCCTCTGGAAACTGAAGACACCAGTACTGTTTTGAAGGAGAAGCTGCCTCTGGAGACTGAATACAGCTGTACTGGTTTGAGGGAGGTGCTGCCTCTTGAGTCTGAAGACAGCTGTACTCGGTTGTGGGAGACACTATCTCTGGAGGCTAAAGCTAGCAGTAATGTGTTGATGAAGAAACTACCTCTGGAGACTGAAGACAGCTGAACTGGTTCGAGGGAGACACTGCCTCTGAAGGATGTTGACAACAACTGAACTGGGTCTAGCGAAAATCTGCATATGGAGACTGAAGAAGGCTGATGTAGGTTGAGGGAGAAGCTGCCTCTAGATAATGAAGACATGTGAACATGGTCGATGGAGAAGCTGCCTCTGGAGACTGATGTCAGCTGTATTGGGATGAGGTAGAAAATGCCTCAGGACTGAAGACAGAGGAACTCGGTTGAGGGAGAAAATGCCACTGGAGAATGAAGACAGCAATCCTGCGTTAAGGGAGAAGCTGTCTCCAGAGACAGAAAACCGCTATACTGGGTTGAGTGATAAGGTGCCTCTGGAAACTGAAGACAGTTGTACTGGGTTGAGGGAAGTTCTGCATTTGGACAATGAAGACAGCTGTACTGGATTCAGGGATAAATTGCTTCTAGAGACTGAATATAGCTAAACACGGTTGAGGGAGTTTCTGCCTCTGGAGACTAAAGGCAGCTGCACTGGGTCGAGGTATAATCTGACTTTGGAGACTGAAGACAGATTAACTGGCTTAACTGAAAATCTGCCACTGGAGACTTCAGACAGCTGTGCTGTGTCGAGGGAGAAACGGCCTCTCCAGACTAAAGACAGCTGTTCTGGGTTGAGGGAGAAACATTCTCAGGAGAATGAAGACGGCTGATCTGAATTGAGGTAGAAACTGCCTCTAGAGACTGAAGACAACTGAACTTATTCGAGGGAGAAGCTGACTCTGCATATTGAAGACCTCTGAACTGGTTCGAGTGAGAAATTGCCTTTGGAGTCTCAATACAGCTGAACTGGGTTGACGGAGATCCTGCATCTGGAGACTGAAGACAGCTGAACTAGGTTGCGGGAGAAACTGCATCTGGAGACAGAAGACAGCTTGACTGGTTCGAGTGAGAGTCTGCTTCTGGAGACTTAATACAGCTTAAATGGGTCGGGGGGAAAACTGCCTATGGAGACTGAAGACTGCTCCACTGGGTTGAGGGTGAAGCTGCCACTGAAAACTGAAAACATCTGTAGTGGGGTAAGTAAGAAACTGCCTCTAGAGCTTGAAACAATGCTGAGCTGTGTCGATGGAGAAACTGTGTCTGGACACAGAAGACTGCTGAACTGGGTTGAGGTATAAACTGCCTCTGGGCACTTAAGACAGCTGATTTGGGTCGAGGGAGAAGCTACCGCTCGAGACTGAAGACTGCTGAACTAGGACGAGGGAGAAACTGCCTCTAGAAACCTTAGACAGCTGTTCTTGTTGAGGTGGAAGCTGCCTGTAGAGACTGAAGATGGCTAAATTGGGTTGAGTTAGAATCTAGCTTAGAAGTCTAAAGGTAGCAGTACTGCGTTGAGATTGAAGCTATCTCTGGAGACTGAAAGGCAACTAATATATTTTGATGTATAAGGTACCTCGGGAGCATGAAGACAACTGTACTGGGTTAAGTGAGAAACTGCCTCTAGATATTGAAAACAGCTGAACTGGATCGAGGTAGAAACTACATATGGAGACTGAATACAGCTGAACTGGGTGTAAGGAGACACTGTCTCTAGAGACTAAATACAGCTGAACTCGGTGTAAGGAGACACGGCCACCAGAGACTGAAGTTAGCTGTATTGTTTATAGTGAGAAGCTGCCTCTGGAGATATAAGATATCTGAACTTGGTTGAAGGAGAAACTGCCTTTGGAGACTGAATTCAGCTGAAATGCGTCGAGTGAGAAAAAGCCTTTGGAGACTGAAAACAGCTGGACTGAGTCGAAGGAGAAGCTGCCTCTGGAGACTAAAGTGAGATGAACTGCGTCGAGGTAGAAGCTGACTCAGGTGACCGAAGAGAGCTGAACTGGAACGCGAAGGAACCTGCCTCTGGAAACTGTAGACAGCTGTACTGGTTTGAGGGAGAAATGCCTCTAGAGACTGAAGACAGCTATACTGGGCTGCAACAGAAACTACCTCTGGAGACTGAACACTACTGTACTGGTTTGAGGGAGGGAGAAAATGCCTCTAGAGGCAAAAGACAATTGATTTCGGTTTAGGGAAAACCTGCCTTCGGAGACTGAAGACAGCTAAAATGGGTCGAGGGAGGAAATGACTCTGAAGACTGAATACAGCTGAACTAGGTCTATGGAGCAGCTGCCTCTGGAGACTGAACAACGCTAAAATTGGCTGTGTGAGATACTGCCTATGGAGACTGAAGACAGCTCAACTGATTCGAGGGAGAAACTGCCTCTGTTGACTGAAGACAGCTGTAGGGTTGATGGGGAAGCTGCCTCTAGAGAATGAAGTAAGGTGAACTGGGTCGAGGAAGAAGCTGCCTCAGGTCACTGATGACAGCTGTACTGGGTTGAGGCAGAAGCTACCTCTGGAGACTGAAGACAGCTGTACTGGTAAGAGGGAGAAGCTGCGTCTGGAGACTGAAAACATCTGTTCTGGGTTAATGGGGAAGCTGCCTCTAGAGACTAAAGAAAGGTGAACTGGGTCGGGGAAGAAGCTGCCTCAGAAGACTGAAGACAGCTGAACTGGTTAGAGTAGAAACTGCCTTAGGAGACTGAATTTTGCCGAACTGGGTTGAGGGAGAAAATGCCTCTAGAGACCGAAGACAGCTGTACTGGGTTAAGGAAGGAGCTGCCTTCGGAGACTGAAGACAGCTAAACTGGGTCAAAGGAGAAACTGCCTCTGAATATTGAATACAGGTAAACAAGGTCGAGGGAGCGTCTGCTTCTGGAGACTGAAGAACGCTTAAATTCGTTGCTTTAGAAACTTCCTCTGTAGACCGAAGACAGCTGAAATTTTTCGAGGTAGAATCTGCCTCTCTAGACAGAAGAGAGCTGAGCTGGGTAGAATGAGCAGCTGCCTCTGGATGCTGAAGACAGCTGTACTGGGTATAGGGACAAGCTGCCTCTGGAGATTGAAGGTAGCAGAAGAGGATCGCTGTGTAACTGCCTCTGGGGAATGAGACACCTGTAATGGGTTGAGGGAGAAGCTGCCACTGGAGACTATTGACAGCTGTACTGAGATGATGAGAAGCTGCTATTGGTGACTGAAGAAGGCTGCACTGGTTCGAGGTATAAAATTCCTCTGGGTACTGAAGACACCTGAACTTTTTCGAAAGAGAAACTATCTCTGGAGACTGAAGACAACTGATCTTAGTTGATAGAGAACCTGCCTTTGAAGAATGAAGACAGCTGGTCTGTTTTGGGGGAGAATCTGCCTCTTGGTCTGTAAAGATCTGAACTGTGTCGAGGTGGAAACTGCCTCTAAGGACTAAATACAGCTAAACTGGGTCGGTTGTGAACCTGCCTCTGGAGACTAAAGACAGCTGAACTGGTTTGATGTAGAAACTGCCTCTCGATGCTGAAGACAGCTGAACTGTGTCGAGGGAGAAGCTGGTCTCTGGAGACTGAAGTCATCAGTAATGGGACGAGGAAGAAGCTGACTCTGGAGACTGAAGACAGCTAAACTGGGTTGTGGGAGAGAAACTACCTCTACAACTGAAGACAGCTGTACTGGGTTGAGGGAGTAAACTACCTCTAGAACTGAATACATCTGTAGTGGGATAAGAAGAAGCTGCTTCTTGAGACTTAATAGAGCTGAACTGGATCGAGGGAGAAATTGCCTTTAGAGACTGAAGACTACGGAATTGGCATGAGGGAGAAGTTGCCTCTCGAGACTGAAGACAGCTGTACTGGGACGAAGAAGAAACTGCCTCTGGAGACTGAAGGCATCTGATCTGGGTTGAGGGAGAAGCTCCCTCTGGAGACAAAAGACAGCTTCACTGAGTAAAGATATAAGCTGCCTCTGGAGACTGAAGAAAGTTGAACTGGGTTGAGGGAGAAGCTGCCACTGGAGACTGAAGACAGCAGATCTGTGTTTAGGGAGAAGTTGCCTCTGGAGACTGAAGATAGCTGTACAGTGTCGAGAGAGAAGCTGCCTCTGGATACTGAATACAACATTACTGGCTCGAGGGAGTAGCTGCCTCTGTAGACAGTAGACACCTGATTTGGGTTGTGGCAGAAACTGCCTCTGGAGACTGATGACAGCTGTACTGAGTTGAGGGAGAAACTGCCTCTGGAGTCTGAAAACTGCTTATTTGGTCTGAGGGAGACACTGCCTCTGGAGACTGAAGACAGGAGAAGAAAATGCCTTTGCAGTCTGAATACACTTGAACTCGGTCGAGCGAGAAACAAACTCTGGAGAACGAAGAATGCTGATCTTGGTTGAGTGAGAAACCGCCTATGGAGACTGAAGACAGCAGAACGTGTTCGAGAGAGAAACTGCCCCTGGAGACTGAAGCCATCTGAACTGGGTCGCGAGAGAACCTACCTCTGGAGAAAGAAGAGAGCTGTACATTGTTGAAGGTGAAACTGCCTTTGGAGACTGAATTCTGCTGAAATGCGTCGAGTGAAAAAATGCTTTTGGAGACTGAAAACAGCTGTACTGGGTCGAAGGAGAAACTGTCTCTGGAGACTAAAGTCAGATGAACTGCGTCGAGGAAGAAGCTGACTCAGGAGACCGAAGAGTTCTAATGGAACGCGACAGAACCTGCCTTTGGAGACTGAAGACATCTGTACTGGGAAGAGGGAAAAGCTGCGTCTGGAGACTGAAGACATCTGACCGTGAGCGAGCTAGAAACTGACTCTGGAGGTTGAAGACACCTGAAATGGGTCGAGGAGGAGCTGCCTCTTGAGACTGAAGACAGCTGTACTAGGTCGAGGTAGAAACTGCCTCTGGAGTCTGAAGACAGCTTAACTGGGTCGAATGAGACACTGCTTCCAGAGACTGGAGATAGCTGTACTGTGTTGAGGGAGATGCTGCCTCTGGAGATTGAACACAGCTGAATTGGATTGAATGAGAAACTGCCATTGGAGACTGAATTCAGCTGAACTGTGTAGAGGGAGATACTGCCTTTGGAAACTGAAAACAGCTCCACAGGGTCGACGGAGAAAACTATTTATAGAGACTAATATGAGGTGAACTGAGTCGAAGAAGAAACTGACTCAAGAGACTTAAAACAGCTGTACTGGTATGAGGCAGAAGCTGCCTCTGGTGACTGAAGACAGATGTACTGGAAAGAGGGAGAAGCTGTACCTGTAGACTGAATGCAGCTGAAACTGGGTAGATAGAGAAACTGCCTCTAGAAACTGAAACATCTCTAATGGGTTTTGGGAGAAGCTGCATCTAGACACTGAAAACAACTGTACTGTGTCGAGGGAGAAACTGCCTCTGTAGACTGAAGACAACTGTAATGGGTCGTGGGAGAAACTGCCTCTGCAAACTGAAGATAGCTGTACTCAGTCAAGGAAGAAACTGCCTCTGGAGACTGTAGATAACTGTACTGGGATGAGGGAGAAGCTGCCCCTGGAGACTGAGACAGCTGAATAGTGTCGAGTGAGATTCAGCCTCTGGAGACTGAAAACAATTGTACTGGGTTTAGGGAGAAGCTGCCTCTGGACTCTGAAGATAGCTGTACTGTGTCAAGGGCGATAATGCCTATGGAGACTACAGACACCTGTACTAGAATGAGGGAGACACTAACTCTGTAGACTGAAGACAGCTGAACTGGGTCGAGGGTGATACTGCCTCTGGAGATTGAAAACTGCTGTACTGGGTTTAAGGAGAAGGTGCTCTGGACTCTGAAGACAACTGTACTGGATCGGGGGAGACTCAACCTCTGCAGACTGAAGACAGCTGTACTGGATGAAGGAATAACCTGCCTCTGGAGACTGAAGACAGCTTAATTGGGATGAGGGAGAAAATGCCTCTAGAGAGAGAAGACAGCTGTACTGGGTTGAAGTAGAAGCTGCCTTTGGAGGCTGAGGACAGCTGTACTGGGATGATGGAGAATCAACCTCTGCAGACTGAATACAGCTGTTCTGGATGAAGGGAGAACCTGCCTCTGGAATCTGAAAGCAGCTGTACTGGGTTGAGGGAGAAAATGCCTCTAGAGTTATAAGACAGCAGTACTGGGTTGAAGAGGAAGTCGCCTTTGGAGACTAAAGACAGCTTAACTGGGTCGAGGGAGAAACTGCTTATGGAGACTGAATACAGCTGAACTGGGTGTTGGAGACACTGCCTCCAGCGACTGAATAAAGTTGAACTGGTTTTAAGGAGATACTTCCTCTAGAGACTGAATTAGCTGTATTGGTTTGAGAGAGAAGCAACCTCATTAGACTAAAGACAGCTGAACTGGATCGTGAGAGTACCCGCCTCTAGAGAATGAAAACAGCGAACTGGTTGGAGGGAGAAGCTGCCCTTGGAGACTGAAGACAGCAGATATGGGTTGAGGGTGAAGCTGTAGTCTCGAGAATGAAGACAGATGAACTGGGTTAAGGAAGAAGCTGCCTCTGAAGACTGAAGAAAACTGAAATGTTTCGAGGGATAAAATTCCTCTGCAGACTAAAGACAGCTGAACTCTGTTGAGCGAGAAGCTGCCTCTGGAGACTGACATCAACTGAACGGCGTCGAGGAAGAAACTGGCGCTGGAGGCGGAAGACATGTATTGGGTTGAGGGAGAAGCAGCCTCTGAAAACTGAAGACAGCTGTAGTAGGTTAAGGAACAAACCGCCACTGGAGACTGAAGACAGTGGTACTGGGTCTATGGTAAAATCTGCCGCTGGAGACTGACATCATCTGAACTGTGTTGAGACAGTATCTGTCTCTGGAGTCTGAAGGGAGTTAAATTGTTATGAGGGAGAAGCTGCCTCTGGCACTGAAGGCAGTTATACTGGGTTGAATGAGAAAATGCCTCTAGAGACTAAAGAGGTCTTTATGGGCTGAGGAAGACGCTGCCTCTGAAGACCAAAGACAGCTGAACTGGGTTGAGGGAGAATATGCCTCTGGATAATGAACACAGATGAACTGTGTTGACGGGAAAACTGCCTCTGGAGACTAAAGGCAGCTGTACTTGTTCGAGGGAGAAACTGCCTTGGGAGTATGATGACAGCTGAACTTGGTTGATGTAGAATTTTCCACTGGAGACTGAATTCAGCTATACTGGGTTGATGGAGAAACTTTCTCTGGAGACTGAAGACAGCTAAACTGCTTCGAGGTAGACTTTTCGTCTGGAGTCAGACGATATGTGTACTGGGTTGAGGAAGAAGCTGACCCTGGAGACTAAAGACAGCAGAACTGTGTTGAGGGTGAAGCTGCCTCTGGAAAATATAGACAGAAGAATTGGGTTGACGGAGAAACTGCCTCTGGAGACTGAAGACAGCTGTACTGGGTTGACTGAGAAAACGTCTCTAGAGATGAAAGACAGATGTACTGGAATGAATGAGAAGCTGCCTCTGTAGACTGAAGACAGCTGTCCTGGTTTGAGGGACACTCTGTCATTGAAGACTGAAGAAAGCTCTACTGGGATAAGGAAGACGGAGCCTCTGGAGACTGAAGACAGCTAAACTGGGTCGAAGGAGAAACTGTCTTTGCATATTGTAGTCAGGTGTACTGCGTTGACATAGAAGCTGTAGCTGGAAACTGAAGTCTGCTGAGCTGGGCCGAGCAAGATGCTGCTAGTCTCCGTACGCAACACCTGTACTGGGCTGAGGGTGAATCTGCCTCTGGATATTGAAGCTGTTTCTGGAGAATGAACACAGCTGGACAGGGTCAATGTTGAATCGACATCTGGAGACTGAATGGAACTATACTGGGTCGACGCAGTCTCAAGACAGCTGAACTGGGTCGATGGAGAAACTGCCTCTGTAGACTGATGAATGCTTTACTTTGCTGAGGGAGGCACTGCCTCTGGAAACTGATGACAGAAGAACTTGGTCGAGGTAGGAACTGCTTCAGGAGGCTGAATAGATCTGTACTGGTTTGAGGTAGCAACTGACTAAAGAGACTTAAGACAACTGAACTGATTCATGGTAGCAACTGCCTCTGGAGAATGAAGACAGCTGTACTGAGTTGAGGGAGAAACTACCTCTGGTGACTGAAGACATCTGTTCTGGGTTGAGGGAGAAACAGCCTCTGGAGACTGAAGACAACTGAACTGAGTTGAGGGGGAAGATGCCTCCAGAAACAGAAGACAGCTGTAATAGGTTGAGGGAGAAGCTGCCTCTGGAGACTGGAAACAGCTGTACTAGGTTGATGGAGAAACTGCCCCTGGATGACTGAAGACAACTCAACTGGTTCGAGGTAGAACCTGCCTGTGGATTTCTAAAGACAGCTTAATTGGTTCCAGGTATAAACTGCCTCTGGAGACTGAAGACGGCTGTACTGTTTTGAGGTAGAAGCTACATCTAGGGACTGATATCAGCAGAAATGGGTCGGGGATGAACCTGCCTCTGGAGACTGATGACATCTGTACTGGGTTGAGGCAATAGTTGCATCTGGAAACTCTAGACAGCTGAACTGTGTCGAGGGCGAAGCTGCCTCTGGAGACTGAAGAATTCTGAACCTTGTCGAGGTAGAAACTGCCTCTTTAGAACGAAGACAGCATATCTGGTTCGAGGAAGAAACTGCCTCTAGAGAATGAAGATAGCTAAACTGGTTCGAGGTAGATATTCTCTCTGTAGGCTGAAGATATCTGAATATGCTTGAGGAATAAGCTGCCTCTGGAGATTGAAGACAGCTGTACAGAGATGAGGGAGAACGTGCCTCTGGTGACTGAAGACAGCTGAACTGGACCGAGGAACAAGCTGCCTATGGAGACTGACGACAGCTGTACTGGTTTGAGGTAGAAGCTGCCAATAGAGACTCAATAGAGCTGAAATGCTTCGCTGTAGAAAGTGCATCTTGAAATGTAGACAGCTGAACTGGGTTGAAGGATTTACAGCCTCTCGAGACATAAGATAGCTGCAATTCGTTGAGGGAAAAGCTGCCTCTGGAGACTGAAAAAAACTGAACTGTGTCGAGGGAATAATTTCATGTGGAGACTGAAGACAGCTGACTGTGTTGAGGGAGAATCTGCCTCTGGAAACTGAGCACAGCTGTAATGGGTCGGGAGAGAAGCTGCCTCTGGAGACTTGAGACAGCTGAATTTGTTCGAGGGTGATATTGCTTCTGGAGACTCTTAAGACAGCAGTACTGGTTTGATTGAGAAACTTAATTTGGATGACTGAAGACAGCTGTACAGGTGTGAGGAATAATCTGCCTCTGAATACTGAGAATAGCTAAACTGGTTAGTGGGAGAAACTGCCTCTGGAGAATGAATAAAACTGTACTGGGATGAGGGAGACGTTACTTCCGGCGACTGAAAATAGCTGAACTGGGTCGAAGGAGAAGCTGCCTCTAATGACTGAAGTCAGCTGTTCTTGGTCGAGGGAGAAATTGCCTCTAAAAATTGAAGCCACCTGTACTAGGTAGATTAAGAAGTTGCTCTGGATGACTGAAGACAACTTAACTGGGTCAAGGGAGAAAATGCCTGTGCATACTGAAGACAGCCGTACTGGTTCGAGGGATAAACTGCCACTGGAAACTGACGACAGCTGTACAGAGTTGAGGGGAAGCTGACTCTTGAGACAGAAGACAGCTGTAATGGGTAGAGGGAGAAGCTGCCTCTCGAGACTGAAGACAACTGAACTGGGTGGAGGTTTAGGCTGCCTCTGGATGACTGAAGACAGCTAAACAGGGATGTGGGAGAAACTGACTCTGGAGATTGAATACAGCTGTACGGGTTTGAGGGAGAAATTGCCTCTAGAGACAGAAGACAGCTGTACTAGGCTGATGAAGAAACTGCCCATCGATGACTGAAGACAACATAATTGTTTCGAGGTAGAACCTGATTGTGGATGACTAAAGACTACTTAACTGGTTTGAGGTAGAAACTGCCTTTGGAGACTTAAGACATCTTAACTGGTTCGAGGTAGAAACTGCCTCTGGAGACTGAAGACATCTATTCTGAGTTGAGGGAGAAACAGCCTCTGGAGACTGACGACATCTGAACTGGGTCGAGGTAGAAAATGTGTCTAAGGACTAAATACAGATAAACTGGGTCGCGGGAGAAACTGCCTCTGGAGACCGAAGACAGCTGTACTGGATTGATAGAGATGCTACCTCTAGAGACGGAAGGTAGCTCATCTGACTCGATGGAGAAACTGCCTCTGGAGATTGAAGACAGCTCTTCTATAGTAAGTAGAAACTGCCTCTGGAGACAGAATACAGCTGTACTGGGTTGAGGGAGAAGTTCCCTCTGGAGACTGAAGACAGCTCTACTGTGTTAAGAGAGAAGCTGACTCTGGAGAATGAAGACAGATGACCTGGTTTGAGGGAGATACTGACTGTGGAGAGTGAACACAAGACAGAAAAAACAGGGTCGAGAAAGAAGCTGCTTCTGCAGACTGAAGACAGCTGAACAGATTCGAGGGAGAAAATGCTTCTGGAGACTGAATTCAAGTGTACTGGTTTGAGGTAGAAGCTGCCTTTGGAGACTGAAGACATGTTTATTGGGTTGAGGGAGAAACTGCCTCTGGAGACTGAAGACAGCTGTACTGGTTCGAGGGATAAACTGCCTCTGTAGACGGAAGACAGCTGTACTGAATTGAGGGGGAAGCTGCCTCTAGAAACAGAAGACAGCTGTAATGGGTTGAGGAAACAGCAGCCTCTGGAGACTGAAGTCTTATGAACTAGGTCGAGGTAGAAGCTGCCTCTGGATGACTGAAGACAGCTAATCTGGGTCGTGGGAGAAACTGCCTCGGGTGATTGAAGACATCTCTACTGGTTTGAGGGATATATTGCCTCTAGAGACTAAAGACAGCTGTACTAGCTTGATGGAGAAACTGCCCTTGGATGACTGAAAACAACTTAACCGGTTTGAGGTAGAACCAGCCTGTGGATGACTGAAGATAGCTTAACTGGTTCGAGGTATAAACTGCCTCTAAAGACGGCTTAACTGGTTCGAGGTAGAATCTGCCTCTGGAGAATGAAGAGAGCTGTACTGGGTTGAGGAAGAAGCTGCTTCTGGAGACTGAAGACAGCTGTACTGGTTTCTTGTGTAGAAGCTGCATCTGGGGACTGATGTCAGCAGAAATGTTTCGGGGATGAACCTGCCTCTGGAGACTGATGACAGCTGTACTGGGTTGAGGGAGAAGCTGCTTCCGGCGACTAAATACAGCTGAGGTGGGTTGACGACGAATCTACCTCTGGGGACTGCAGATTGCTGTACTGGGTTAAGGGAGAAACCACCTCTGGAGACTGAAGACAAGACTGAAAAAACTGGGTCGTGTAAGAAGATGCCTCTGAAGACTGAAGACAGCTGGTCTGGTTCGAAGGAGTATCTGCTTCTGGAGACTGAATTTAGGTGCGCTGGGTTGAGGTAGCAGCTGCCTCTGGAGACTGAAGACAGCTGTACTGGTTTGAGGTAGAAGCTGCATCTGGAGACTGATGTCAGCCGAAATGGGTCGGGGATGGACGTGCTTCTGGATACTGATGGCAGCTGTATTGGGCTGAGGGAGAAGCTGCCTCTGGATGATTGAACACAGCTGAACTAGGTTGAGGCAATAGCTGCATCTGGAAACTCTATACAGCTGAAATGTGTCGAGGGAGTAACTGCCTCTGGAGTCGGATGACAGCTGAACTGGGATGAGGTTGAAATTGCCTATGGAGACTGAAGACAGCTGTAATAGGCACGTGGGAGAAACTCCCTCTGGAGACTGAAGACAGCTGTACTGGGTTGAGGGAGAAGCTGCTTCCGGCGACTGAATACAGCTGAGGTGGGTCGACGGAGAATCTTCCTCTAGGGACTGAAGATTGTTGAACTCTGGATTGTTGAGGGTTGAAACCGCCTCTGGAGACTGAAAACAAAACAGAAAATACTGTATCGAGGAATAAGCTGCCTCTGGAGACAGAAGAGAGCTGAATGGGTTTCAAGAAAAAGCTGCCTCTGGAGGCTGAAGACAAATGAACTTGGTCAAGGAGCAACTGCCTCTGGAGAATGAAAAGAGCTGTACTGGTTTGAGAGAGAAATTTCCTCTGGAGACTAAAGACGGATGAAGTGGGCCGAGGGTTAAGTCTGATGACAGCAGAACTGGGTCGAGGTAGAAACTGCCTCTGGAGACTGAAGATAGCTATACTATATTGAGAGAGAAGCTACCTCTAGAGACTAAAGGCAGCTGATCTGGCTCGATGGAGAAACTGCATCTGTAGTTTGAAGACAAGTCTACTTTACTGAGGTAGAAACTGGCTCTGGGGACTGAAGGCAGCTGTACTGGTTTGAAGAAAAATCTGCCTCTGGAGGCTGAAGACAACTGATATAGGTAGGGGATGAACCTGCCTCTGGAGACAGATTACATCTGTACTGGTTTGAGGCAGAAGCTGCCTATGGAAACAGAAGACAAATGTACTGCGTTGAGGAGACGCTGCCTCTGGAGACTGAAGACAGCTGTTCTGGGTTAAGGGAGAAGCTACCTCTGGGTACTGAAGACAGATGTACTGAGCTGAAACAGAAACTACATCTGGAGACTGAAGTCAGCTGTACTCTGTTGAAGGGAAAAATGCATCTGGAGTCCGAAGACAGCTGTACAGGGGCGATGGTGAAATTACTTCGGCAGAAATTTATACAGCTATTCTGTGTTGAGAGCGAAACAACCTCAAGATGCTGACGTCAAATGAACTGGGTCGAGGAAGAAGTTGGCTCTGGAGAATGAAGATATGTGTATTAAGTTGAAAGAAAAGCTGCCTCTGAAGACTGAAGACAGCTGTATTAGGTTGAGGAATAATCTGCCACTGGAGACTGAGGAAAGCGCTACTGGGTCGAGAGAGAAGCTGCCGCTAGGGGACTGACGTCATCTGAACTGGGTTGAGACAGAAACTGACTCTCGAGACTAAAGGGAGCTTTATTATTATGAATGAGAAGCTGCCTCTGGCACTGAAGACAGATATATTGGATTGAATGAGAAAATGCCTCTTGAGACTAAAAAGAACTTTATGGGTTAACGGAGAAGCTGCCTCTGGAGACTGAAGACAGCTGTACTGGGTTGAGGAAGGAACTGTCGCTTCAGACAGAAGACAGCTGGACTGGGTTGAGGTAGAAACTGCCTCTGGAGACTGAAGAAAGCTTAACTGGCTTGATGGAAAAAACTGCCTCTGGAGACTGAAGACAGCTGAATCGGCTTCAGAAAAAAGCTGCCTCTGGAGGCTGAAGACAGCTGAACTGGTTCGAGGGAGATGCTGTCTTTGGAGACTTAAGACAGCTGAACTGGATCGAGGTAGAAATTGCCTCCGGAGACTGAAGTCAGCTGTACTGGTTTGTGGGAGTAGCAGCCACTGCAGACTGAAGACAACTGAACTAGTTAGAGGTAAAAGCTTCCTCTGGGGACTGAAGACAGCTGTATTGGTTGGAGAAAGAAGCAGCCTCTGGAGACTAAAGATAGCTCTACTGGGTAGAGTGAGAAGCTGCTTCTGGAGACTGGAGACAGCTGAACTGGGTTGAGGGAGAAACTGCCTCTGGAGACTGAAGACAGACGTACTGGTTAGAGGTAAAAGCTGTCTCGGCAGACTGAAGACAGCCGAATTGGCTGGAGGAAGAAGCTGCCTCTGGAGACTGAAGAAATTGTATTGGGATGAGGGAGAATGTGCCTCTTGAGACTGATGACAGCTGTACTGTGTCGAGGTAGAAACTGCCTCTAGAGACTGAAGACAGCTTAACTGGCTAGACGGAGAAACTGCCACTGGAGACTGATGATAGTTGTACTGGGTTGCGGGATAAGCTGCCTATGAACACTGAACACAGCTACACTGTGTTGAGGGAGAACCTGCTTCTGGAGACTGAAGTCAGCTGTATTCTGATGAGGGAGAAAAAGCCTTTGGAGGCTGATGAAGGCTGACCTAGATCGAGGGTGATATTACATCTGCAGACTGAAGAGAGCTATACTGGGTTTAGGTAGAAACTTCCTCTGGAAAATGAAGACAGTTGTACTTCATTGGTGGCTAAGCTGTCTCTGGAGACTGAAGACTGCTGATCTGGGTCGAGGGATAAATTGCCTATGGAGACTGAAGACAGCTGAATTAGTTCGACGAAGAATTTTCCT
Source organism: Dryococelus australis (assembly GCA_029891345.1). Lineage (NCBI taxonomy): Eukaryota > Metazoa > Arthropoda > Insecta > Phasmatodea > Phasmatidae > Dryococelus > Dryococelus australis. The sequence continues at coordinate 135,604 of CM057004.1, forward strand.
CTGGCAACTGAAGATGGTCTGTACTGGGTTGAGGGAGAAATTTATTCTGGAGACTGAAGACATCTGTACTGAGTTGAGGAAGAAGCTGCCTCCGGAGACTGAAGACAGCTGAACTAGGTTGTGGGAGAAACTGCCTCCGGAGACTGAGGACAGCTGTACTGGTTTGAGGGATAAACTGCCTCTGGAGACTGAAGACTACTGTTCTGGGCTGAGGGAGGTCTTGCTTCTGGAGACTGAAAACAGCTGTCCTTGGTCGAGGTATAAACTGCCTCTGGAGACTTAATACCGCTGTATTGGTTCTCGGTATAAACTGCCTCTGGATACTGAGGACAGCTGTACTGGGTTAAGGGAGAAGCTGCCTTTGGAGACTGATAGTTGATACGCTTGGCAGCGTGGCTGTTGCTGGTCGCATTCATTCTGCAGGTTTGATTGATGGTGCTGATTTCCTATTAACTGAGAGGACGTGTATTACATTTGTTAAGCATTTTCCGTTTCCCTCATTATTTGCATACGTACTGAACATTTCAAGTGCACTGAAATTTGTTTCATAGTTTTTAGTAGTGACAGTAAAAACAATCTCTCAGTCTACTCTTGACCTTTCTCTTCGTTCTCTTGATTGGATGGTAGTTTTAAGCACATCTAACAGTTTATCAACATCGGAAGATACCTTTTCTGTTCTCCTCCTTTTGCAAGTATTTTCCATAAAGAGTTCAGATGTACTTGCTGTTGCCTTTTCGCAGCCGGAAATGGTCTCATCAGCAATAGCAGCACTTTCTTCAATGTTACTCGGTTTTTTTTTAGAGTTTACGATTTTTTTATGAATGAAAGTTGTTCGTAGAACACATACGGATTTTTCCTTGATGTAGTTCAGGCACTTTTCTTATTTGTTAATCTTTGACACTACCTGGGAGAGCAGTCTTTCAAACTTTTCCACTTGTGTTGCAAAATCCAACCTGTAACAATAAGAACGAATTCGTACATAATATATGATAGTGGAGGGGTTTGACGCCAAAGGTATTGAAATACAATGAAAATTAAATGAGGATGGTTATATAGGAGCGCCGAAATGCAAGGATTAGGAAATTGGAAGATCCCGAGAAAACCCGTCGAGCAGAAGTAATATCGAGCACAATTCTCACATATGAAAATTTGAGAATGGGCGTGCCCAGGATCGAGCCCGCATTTATTTGGTAGGAGGTTAGTGCTTTAGCCGCTAGAACACCATGGTCCCAACATAATTGAAAAATACCTAATTATATGTACCAGATACAGAAAAGTGGACATTTATCACAGGAAATCTTCATGAGAGCAAATTATCGATATTGCATAGGTGTGCTCGATGGTAAACATGTACGCATGATCAAACCTTAACATAGTGGTTCAATGTTTTATAGTTACAAGAACTTTTTTTCTGTCATTTTGTTAGCCATGTGTGATTCAAACTATTTGTTTATCTATGTTGACATTGGTGAATATGGCAAAAAAAATGATTGATGAGTTTTTAAGTACAGTAACTTATGGGAAGCAATCAAAAACGAGTTACATCTACCCACAGCAACACCTTTAATCCAATGTGACGATACAGTTTTGCCATAATTCATAGTTGCATATGAAGCCTTTGGACTTTCTGATCATGTAATGCGCCCTTTCGGCAAGAAACACTTGAGAGAAAAACTAAAGGTATACAAATACCGTAATTCCCAAGCTCGAAGGTACGTATAGTGTAGGTACATTTGGAATCATGAGTAATAAGTGGATGATTTTTCGTCGTCCTATGAATGTGGGTATTTCCTTAGTCGAGGGGACATCATCAAGGCATGCTGTATCTTGCACAATTGCGTCAGGAGTACAGACGGCTTCAGATTCGAGGAAACCCTTAACATTTATGGGTTGCAAGATGTGAATACCGATTCGGAAAGCAGGGGAACAAGTGCAGCAATACGCATCCAGGACGAATTTGCCGACTTTTGTGAGTGAGGAAGGTGCTACACAACTTGTCGGCAAATTGTCGGCCCAATACCTGTACTGTCAGCAACTGCAATTTCATTGCCAGATGATAGTCATCTGAAAATGGCGAGACGTCGTTTTTGAGACAGTATGTTTGCAGTTAGAAAAAAGGCAACAGTTCACTGCATTTTTTGGATAACATATGGATATCACCTAAATCATGATATCTCACAGCCAACATGTCGCCAATAGCAAAAATTATATTCTGGCCCGATATATTTGTTTTTTCGTTTCTCTAGTCATCCTATTTATTCCGGCCCGCTAACATTTTCGAGGCGTCTATTTATAACAAAAAAGATTCAAATATGATGCATTTTTTGCCGACAAATCATGGAAAGTGTTTTTTGAATAGGCAAGTGTTAGCTAACTTTTAATGGCATCATGTCTTTATTGAGACCATGTGTTAACCGTTGCCATGTTTTTTTCATGATTATATACGTGACACAAAGTAGCTCACGGCAATTTTTTACTTCGAAATTTTTTTAATTTGTACAACCATCTGACAGATTTATCAAAAACTAACAAAACTATTTTGTTTGCAAGCATTTGAAGAAACTAAGTAACAGTTTTAAATAATAAGTGTTTTTAAATTATTTGTAAAATTTTAATGGAATATATAAATTCATTTATAATAATTTGTGTCATGATAAATTTGAAATTACTGGATAGTATCAGTAACTTACCCTGTGGTGTATAGGTTAGCATGCTGGACTGTCAACTCAAGATTCTTAGGTCCGAATCCCACACTCGGCAAAAAAAGATTTTTATATCATATAATGTGTTGAGAAGTAAATGAAATGAATATACGTAAAGAGGAAATAACAATTACTAAAAATTTTAATCAAAAAGTTAAGGTTTTTTCATGGTTATACTGCTTATTTCCGGACATCATGCCGCTGCAGGCCTGACATCTTAACAGCATCCAGCCGTCGCAGGCTCGGCATCTTGCCGCAATCCAGCCGCTGCAAGCCCGCAGCATCTTGCCGCCATTCAGCAGCTGCAGATTCCGAAACTTGTAGGCTATCTTTAACCGGCCCGTTTCCGGTTTTTTTTTTTTTTTTTTTTTTTTTTTTTTCGCACTACACGGAAAAATCTTGTCATTTAGTTTTTTCACACATATTTTGTGGACCTACCACTTATAATAACAACGTTAACATTGTACTGAGGTTTTTAAAAATATGGTCTCCCTATCAGAATTTTCACTTAAATATTATATGACATATGCCGTGTTTCTACATGCTAGTATTATATAAAATTGCTTCAAATTTATCAAGTTAATGATGACCTGTGATCGAACACGCGCAGCCTTTCTCCAGACTTAGATTTCAGCATAATACTATTATTAGGAGTGTGTATGTAAGAAACAAAATTAATTTAATTCTGCTACAATGTTTCTGTAAGTATTTATAATTAAAAATTATATATATTTTTTTAAATCTCGCACAAAGATTAATAATGGAATAAAAGTTCCATATTAATTCACAAAAGTAACTACCTCATAAAATATATATTTTTTTACTTAGCGTAAAAAATGTTTGTGTTGTAAATGTACTTTTTTAAAAATGAAGAATAGAGACTGTTAAAAGTTTTCACTTCTCAAAAGCCGTTTCCTTTTTTAATGCCTCATGTCTGTGCAATTACTTATATATTAACCATGATTCTACAATAAATTTCTTTGAATATGCTGTATAGATATTTAAATGAATTTGATATTTATTTATTACGTGGTACATTTAATCGATATAGTCTGTCTCTCTGCTTTTCTATGGTGATACATATGAAGAAACACGAAGAATTTGTGTTTCTATTAATTTAGTAAGACTATGAATGAATTTAGATATTAAAGCGAGATGACTTTGAGGAGTAATAACAATATTGCTTATGATATTTTGTAACTTTGTATTCAGCGTTCATGACTATGTTATAATTGAATTATAGTTTGATGCTAATATTTGAGTTTCGTTATCTAAGTATGGGCAACAATACTTGGAAAAGACCATAGAAATACGATTATCAGACCCTCTATCGAAAAGTATACAATATCATAAACAATAAATTCACAAAATACATAATGATTTTTACACTGACAAAAAATGTATCGATATAGATAACAGATTATACACATATAATAAAGTACACAATAATAGCCTATTGCATGCCAAACTTACCATACTCATTTTTCCCTGCAATCGTGGCTTCTTTTTTAATGAAAATATTCAATAGATCTTCCCAGCTCTTCCTCTTCATCTCTTTTCATAATCTCTGCAGTATTCATGTCCCATAGTGGCGCCCTTGAATGAACTTAAACAATAAATCTTTCCGTATCACAGTCTGAAAGCACTTGAGGCATTTTGCGAAAAATGTGTCACACAGTCCTGGGAACTCACAGACACAGAGCTGATGAATGACTGGTTGTGCGCCTCGAAGCGTCCTGTGTGAATAGTTTCATTTAAAACAATGGTGCGGCACGGTGGCCCGTGTGGTTGCGATCACATTTCTGGCACCGCGGCCAGAGATGTGGTTGCGATCACCCCTACCACATTTCTGGCAGCGCGGCCAGAGATGTGGTTGCGATCACCTGCTATCACATTTCTGGCAGCGCGGCCAGAGATGTGGTTGCGATCACACCTACCACATTTCTGGCAGCGCGGCCAGAGATGTGGTTGCGATCACCCGCTATCACATTTCTGGCAGCGCGGCCAGGGATGTGGTTGCGATCACCACTACCACATTTCTGGCAGCACGGCCAGAGATGTGGTTGCGATCAGCCGCTATCACATTTCTGGCAGCGCGGCCAGAGATGTGGTTGCGATCACCACTACCACATTTCTGGCAGCGCGGCCAGAGATGTGGTTGCGATCACCCGCTACCACATTTCTGGCAGCGCGGCCAGAGATGTGGTTGCGATCACCCCTACCACATTTCTGGCAGCGCGGCCAGAGATGTGGTTGCGATCACCCGCTACCACATTTCTGGCAGCGCGGCCAGAGATGTGGTTGCGATCACCCGCTACCACATTTCTGGCAGCGCAGCCAGAGATGTGGTTGCGATCACCCCTACCACATTTCTGGCAGCGCGGCCAGAGATGTGGTTGCGATCACCCGCTATCACATTTCTGGCAGCGCGGCCAGAGATGTGGTTGCGATCACCCGCTACCACATTTCTGGCAGCGCGGCCAGAGCCGCCACCAACGTCCCGTCTAAAAGTTTCCATTCAAACCGGTGGCCCCGTGTGGTATAGGCCTATGTTTTATCATTAAAACTCTCGGAGGATTGCTCGACGATGTGTAAAAGTGGGTGTGATGTGAAATGGCCTGCCCTGAATTCAAATTGAAAATCGAGGATTATATTGTGTTCATAGGCGTGTTTTTGGAGCCGAGTTAATAATGCTTTTTTCAAATATTTTGCTCATACTATTTAGCGAATTAATTGGTCGTCGGTTTTGTGGGAATGTCGGTTTTTCTCCAGGTTTGGGAATAGCAATTACTGTAGCTGTTTGCCAAAGGTCAGGATATACTATATATGTTAAAATAGCATTGAATATAACTTATAAATAATGCAATGCTTCTAGGGGGTGTTTTTTTAAGTGTTTCTTAATTTATTTTATATATTCCGCCAGCATAGTCGCTGGTTTTTTAGCGACTGTGTTAACAGGATTCCCAAATTTATTTATTTTCTGTTATTAACTTTACGTCTAACAAGGACTTTGAATCTATTGTATACAGTCCTAGCCTGGGGGAGTTCATGTTCTCTGTGCCTTATTGCGCGCCTGTCTTTTTAAAGTAATTAGATAATTAATATCAGGATGTATTTGCCTCATATATTGTGTTTTATTTATAAACTTTGTATGTTTAAATTGGGTATATTAGAGTATCTGGCAAAAGTTTAATGTGTAGGTTAATGTCGCCAGCTTCCTTTATTACTGGCAGCTGTTCAAATGCGTCTATAAGGTCCTACTGAAAACGCTCCCAGTCTGTTGTAAGTTTTTGGCTGAAAATATTATTAGTGAGAATGGCATTAAATTGTATCTGTGTTAAAACTGGGAGGAGATCTGAATATAATTCATTAATAGTTTCTATATTAATATGTGTGCCCCTAATATTAGTAAGTGCTGTATCTGGAATATCAGGCACACCTACTGAGTTTGGAAAACATGTTTGTGTGTCTGGGGCGAAAATAACATCATTATTATTAGATGCATGCGTTTTTAAAACTCTACCATTAGCGTTTGTTATCCTATAGCCCCAGTCTGTATGTTTGCTCTTTAAATCACCTGCAATGAAAAATTCCCTTTCTACCCGCATTAATTTCTCGAGGTCTTGTGGAAGTAGCGGTGTATGTGATGCTTTATATGCTGCTGTCATGCAGACATGCGTGTTATTTTTACGTACATTTATGCCGGTGGCGTCAATCTGCATAAGCCCTGTAATATTAACTGGGTGATGGTATATCCCATGCTTAATTAGAATTGCATTTCCACCTCCATGAGTGGGGCGATCTGTTCTATAAACTGTGTATCCACATATGCTAAATCTATGTTGCGGTATAAGAGAACTTTCTGTAATGAATGCTATATCAATACTGTACGTGGCAGGCATTGTTCTAGCTCATATGTGTTATTTTTAATTCCGGCGGCGTTGTAGATTAGTGTCAGAAGTGATTTGTTTTGATTTGTAGACATTTTATTTACCAAGGTGGCTTATGACTTCATTAAGAGTGGCTTGTTTTGATTCAAGTGTTGGTACATCGCAGATTGGTTGATAATAGAGTTTGAGTTTCTTTATTAAATTGGCATAGTTGTACATTTGTAACATTTCAACACGTTCTATAATGCTGGAGATGTAATTAAACATTTCTTGTGCTGGAGTATGTTGTGTTGTATTACTAGTTGTGTGTGTTTCCTACTACAGTTGCACCAGTTTTTGCGCGTACTGTACTGAAGTTTCCTACTACAGTTGCTGCAGTTTTTGTGAGAACTGTACTGAATGCTGTGTGTGTGTGTGTGTGTGTGTGTCACATTCTTGGGGGCGTGCGGCTGTTTGCGAGTGTATAACGGCGCTTGCGTGGTTCATGCAGGGGAGGGGGAATTTTCCCCGGCTGGTTGTCAGGCACGCCCTGCATGCGTGATATTTGCGTATTTGTTACTACATTAGCATTCTGTCTGGTTTCCCTCGTGCTTTCCACCAGTTTTTAGAACTGGTGGAAAGCACGTATGCCGCAGTATGCCCCGCTGTATTGCAGTTTGAGTAGTGTTTTTTCTGCTGTGTCTGGCAGTGTGCATTCTGCTCGCAAATGTGGCCTGCGCTACAAATGCATTTTGGAGGTTGGTAGCATCGCGTGTGAGTGTGGCCAAAATCACCGCATATTTTTCATTGAGGCAGGTCTTCGGGCAGTGATTTGTATTTATCTACTCTGTTTTTGGACCAGTGTAGTGTTTTTAAATAAAAATATGCCTGTAGCTGTGGGGCAGACTACCACACAGAATATCCCTGTCCCTTTGTAGGTCACAGTTCCATCTGTGTTCTTCTGTGGCCGGTTAAACTGGCGAATGTCTAAGGCTTCGATGCCATTTGACTGCAGCTCCTCCAGAATGTTGTCTCCTGGCGCGTATTCGCTAAGGCCTTTGGTGAAGGCCTTTATGTTGCGCTCGTCTGCATAGGCATGAGTGTAAAATGGTATTTGCTATGTTTTTAACCAGACTGCTGCTTTTTTATAGTCAGATCTGGTGTCAAAAGTGAGACGTAGTTTGCGTTGGCGTGTAATTGTATTCCTGAATACAATATTTTGTGCCTGGAAATTAGTCGCGATATCGCGAAGTTTGCGCGTGGCTTTTGTAGCGAGGTGTGTTTTGTGTGTCAATGCCTGTTTGTGCCTCCTGAGGCAAGTTAGAAAATTTGTTAGGTATGCTTACTGAGGTAGGCAGCAAACGAGCACTCGACCTGCCAGCCTTACACTCAGAAATGACAGTAAAGTCTGCTTTCGTTTCTGTGTTATGTGTCTTTCCGAGTCGTCATATCCTTCACTTGTGCGCTTCATGGAGGCAGTTTCTGCCTCCATCTTCTACGTGACATTGGTGTTCTCCATTTGTGAGTGAAAATCAAATCCTAAAAAACGAACGGCTATTGCAAAGAAAGTGAATGCTAGATATTCCCTGGGACTAGTTAGCCTAGATCAAGCTCGGCCGAAGGGGAGCTGCTCCTCACATGGCTCCTTGCGTGTTTAGGAACCCGAGTACTCTAGTGCGAAGACGCCCTCCCACGACAACTGGCATTCGGCATAGATTTTTTTTATTTTACTGCCCCTCCTTGCAGTAAATGGTGATCCTCGGCCTACATTCTTGCTTGCTGGGACCTCCCGGATTATTAGCGGGATTGATTTTAAGAGGGAGAAATGGTGCGTGTAAGTCGATTAGACTGTACGCATTCGATTATTCATATAAATTGCCAAAATCCCCCCCCCCCCCCGCCATCTAATGTTGAGGGTGGGGGGGGGGGAATTCGTGTTCACCGACAAGAGGTGCGTCTGTGCGCTAGGGTATCGGACTATCAATACCGCCAATTAAGCCGTAGTAGTCCTTATGCAATGCGTTTGGGAAACATTAGTAAATCAGCGACGCACTGGAGGAAATTTGATGCCCGGTAGTAAGTAATGCAAGGATGTTTGGCATTTAAGAACCCGAGTGCAAGAAATGTCGGAGCACTATTTATTGGGGCTGTAATATTAGCATGGTTTAATGAGTTTCCTGGCGGCGTATAGACAGTTTACTTTGAATATGAATTTGAATCGCCACTGCTTCTAGCTTTTCTAATATTTCTGAGTCCGGTAGTTGAAAGATTTGGTGCTTAATACTGGCATGCACTGCAAGGGCGACACCTCCTCCTTTTTGTTCCCCTGGGCAGTCGTTTGTGTAATACAAAATTATTTATGCGGAGTGTATCACCAGCCTTCAATTGTGTCTCGGTGAGGGCCATAATCTGAATTTGTTTCCGCTGTAGGAATTCGCTAAGTTCCTGTTCGTGTTGTTTCACGCTCCTGGCGTTCCAGGTTGCCATGAATTTAAGTTGTACCTGCTTATTGTGTACTGGCATTATCGAGATCGATAGAGAATTTGGCGACTATTTGAATGTGGTGCTACCCATGCAGTGAGCAATTTGCACAGGTCCATTGCGAGTGACATATTGAAGGGCTTGTTTGTTTTAGTGGCTTCGGCCAGAAGTTGTAATCATGCTGCTGAGGAGTCGTTCTGGAGTAGAATAACCCTCTCTGGAGAGATGGTGGTGGGTGGAACTGGCAGGTTTAGGGTCTGTACCTATATAATAGGAGCCACAAGGGGCTGTATGGCAGCTGCTTGCAGAGTAGTTGGTGCCGGGACGACTGGAAGTTGCATCTCGATTTCTGTATTGGTCTCATGTCTGTGCTCTTGCTGCGAGACTACGTGTTGTGGCTGTTGCCTGGGAGTACAGTTTGTGTGGAATGCTGCGGCGGGCCGGACTTGTTGCCTGGGAGTACAGTTTGTGTGGAATGCTGCGGCGGGCCGGACTGACGCAGACAGGATACTTGTGTTTAATGCTGTGGGTCGGGTTCGCACTTCCTTCCCTGTCGCTGTGGCATCGGTCTGCGAGGTCCTGGGTTCCTTGGCTGCCAGGACCACTATGGTGGAAACTCTTCGTCTGGTTTCAATGCATTAAAATGATTTTCACAATCATAACTTTCATAGGGTTGTTGTACGTAATGTTGCTCGTACACGTATTCAGTTTGTCGCTGGTTTTCTCGGTGCTGAGGCCACCCACTTGATTGTACTGCCTCTCCTGGGGAGGGCTTTGTCCACTGTTGTGGGCAGGTCGTGAGTAGGTCTGCCTCCGACCTGCATTTGTTTGCCTGCGGCTTGGTAAGCGAACTTGCGCTTCGTGACCATAAACTGGGCAGTTCCTGTATTGTTGTCCGCAGTTTATACCCTGCTGGGGCCGGGAGCAGTTGTGGATCTCCGCAGTGTCTGCAAATAGACCCTGCGAGGTGACGTGCTCGATTAGGAAAGATTTTCCGCACTGGAGTGGGGCTGAATGGCTCAACGCCAATTTCCAAGCTGGGAATTTTTTTAAGTCGTTTTAACTTTTCCTCCTGACCTTGGGGGAAATCGGCTTGAAATAAATTGACAGGCTGGCGCATTCGGTTATACATTTGGTGTACAACAAGTAGAACAAGGCCTTGGCGCTGTAAGTCGTCAACAATCCGCGCAGGTGAAGTACCTGCGGGGATGTCATTGAGTGTGACATTCGGTTATACATTTGGTGTAAAACAATTACAGCAAGGCCTTGGCGCTGTAAGTCGTCAACAATCCGCGCAGGTGAAGTACCTGCGGGGATGTCATTGAGTGTGACATTCAGTGGTTTTTCCGCGCTGGAACGGGACAGCAAAAATTTTAGTCCCTCGTGCTCGATGATCTTTAAAGCCGCATGATACTGTCCAATGGAAGGGAACGTGTACATCGTTCCCCTCTGTGTGTTTCGTTCACTGACAGTGAAACTGTCATTAATAATTTATCACAGAGCACGTGGTATGTTCGCGCCATTGTGCACATTACTGTTATGGTAACCGACACAAAGGGCTTAGGTGGCTGCACCTGGCTGCCATTCGCATTTATTGCTGTTGTATTGACAGCTGTGCCGTCTTGATGGCATAGGTAAAACCACGTAATTCAGCTTGTAATCCCATTTTCTGTCAAAGTATTGGTTAAGTTTAAAGTACTTATTAAGTATTAGTTACTGTGCAAACTTAATTCTTTAATGATTTTTTTATATAATTGTGCCTTGATTTATTCTGCCTCATGTTCATATTTCAGTCAGAAGATCATTAAATTATTTTGGAAAACTTTTTTGAATTTTATGTACAACAACTTCATAATACTTATGTCAACTTTGTCATCTGATAAATAAGTGAGTGGTGTATTAACTATCACCAATATTCTTTGTGTTTTGAAGACTTAAGTAATATTTTGTTTGCTTATGTAATATTTATCTGAGGTTAAAATTTACGTTTGTTTTATAAAATACATTTTCAAACTAGGCCAACCAGTATGTGAAAGATTTGACTTTTATCAAAAAAAACGAGTACTTACTCTTTGTAAAATTAGTATTTAATATAATTTAGTATTTTTTTAAATTAACAACTAATTCTGTTACCTCTATAACTTGGTTTTACTTGAAATGTTTGAAATGTAATATTTGTGAGCTACGTTGTAAAAGTCGTGAAATGTAACACGATCTATGCTGGTACTCATCCTCTCGAATCAATCTTACTCTGTGACGACTTCCGGTACGTCAATTTCCTTCTTATTAATCTACATGATCTGAATTGTGATATCTTGTTTCTTCTTAAAATTGTAATTTAACAATCTTGATGTGATAACATCAATTTTACCGCGACAGGTATGTTTATTGTGTAACTGATTTACCGTGTCTCTTGTTTTACTTTGTGTTTGCCTCGGAAACCATTAATTTTGCCCTTAAACTGTGATTTAACGGTTCTCCAGCATGGCCCTAAGATGACGACCTGAATTTGGCTTCGGAGTTGAGGCATGGTCGTTCTCGGATGATTTTCCTCGCCGCCCTTTCTCCATTGATTTAACTTCTCGATCGTAGACGGGTTCCTGATCTGCTTTCATGCATCACTAGGCCAAAATTTATTTTCATTTTTATGTAGATTCCGCTTGCAGTGATACTAACAATCTTATTGAACTAACCTTCGAATATTTAATTATCTTGAAACATTTAAAATGTTAATTTAGTCATGGTTGTTTGACCAATGCCTTAGTGACAGTACTAGACTAAATGTGAATTAATGTTGAATTGAATGCCTAAGAAAATAAAGGTGACTTTGTGTGTGTGCGTTAATTTTCTTGACCAAAATGACCACTTACGATAAAAAATTTAAGTATCTTCAAATTCGTACGGGATCCCAAAGTAATATGGTAGTAAAAAAATAAAAGGCAAATAAAAAAACCAAAAAAAAATATCAAACAAAAATACTCATTTTAATTGACGTTAATTTCTAGATGTATTTTTATACCCTTTGTTTTCAGAGTTTTGGTTGATTGTTGAAAGTGATCAGATATTTTTAAATTAACATAATGATGTCACCTGAGATGAACTGATTTTTTTTTTTTTTTTTTTTTCATAAATATCGAAGCTATATCAAACACCTCAGTTGCATAAACCCTAAGTTTCTACATGTACTTACCAAGTGAATATTGTTTTGTTTAGTGATATATATGTTTTAAAAAAGCTGAATTTTGGGTTATGCCTTTCCCTATCCTTTACTAACATCCAAATATGCACAAATGCACCGCAACCTGGCCCTCGAGTGTTTCCTCTCTTGTGGTGTTGTCGAGGGGAGAATGCTATTGGTAGATTAACCCCTGCTAAATGTCTTGCCCCATAAATACCACCACACAGCTTGTTGTGGTTGGAAGTGAGCATTTAGTCCATTGTTCGCAGGTTGTTGCGGAACATAATTAACAAGCTGCGAGTTGGCTAAGTTGTTTTTGGTCGTGTTTGTAGGCGCGTTGGTGGCTTCGCTAAATGACTGCACTCTTGTTTTAGCCTCGAGCTGCTCTGGGGCTCCTCGTTTGTGTTTACTGAGCTGCAGGGAGCTCACTTCCGCCATCGTGGCCTCATCTTCATCTTCGAGTGCCGACATTTAAGAGACAGTTATACGACGGTCTCATAGCAGAAAAAGTTTAATTATGTTGTGTAACCCACTGACCAAGAAGCCCGGAACTAGTTACCGAAGCTCGAGGCTAGGCAGCGAGATGCTGCACCCTCTGGGTGGTTCAACGCGTTTTAGTTCCTACGTTGTCCCGATATCGCGGAAGATCAAAACGTTGATGGGGAGGGGGGCAAATTTAAACCATGCAGGGGCGCATCCGTTCACCTGCGTTTCTAAAGTGAGACTCCACTGTCATCTCGAAACTGAGCACAGCAGAAGGAAGAGGGCCTTCTACATTCTGATTTATGGAGGGCGGTTTCCTGATTGGCTGGGCTCTTCGACCTATTGCAGTCAATTTTCATGCAAGACGTTTGATATTGGAGCCCATATTTTTGAGCTTTATACTTCGTCGTGAAATACTGTAGTATCCAGAATCTCAGACATTTATGGTTCCTTCCGTCTCTGTTACTAGCAATCATATCGGCTTAAACTAAATTTTCAATTGCGGTTTTCACCCCTTCGAAATAGAATTTGGCTATATGTCTTGCATATGGTTTTGATTTATTTCATGGCGATGGATCCTCTGGGTAAGTTTGTCGCAAAGTGTCCAGTGCCATTCTGTATAATAAAAAAGGAGAATATAACATAAATTTTAAAAGAACGAATGCATGACAGCAAAAGATATATCAAAAGTGTATAAAGAGTTCGGATTGTAAATGGTTTTACTGTATGTAATGGTAGTCTACTATAGGAATGACATCGTAAACTTGCAGTAGTTTGCGCTAGAAATATTAAAAGCGAATAGAGAGTTCGGATTGTAAATGGTTTGACAGTAGGTAAAGGTAGTCTACTATAGGTAAGACATTGTAAACTTGCAGTAGATTGCGCTAGAAATATTAAAAGTGTATAGAGAGTTCGGATTGAAAAAATGTTTTGGCTGTAGTTAATGGTTGACTACTGTAGGTATGACATCGTAAACTTGCAGTAGCGGGCGAATGAAATATTAAAAGTGATAGAGAGTTCGGATTGTAAATGATTTGACTGTAGGTAATGGTATTCTGATATAGGTATGACAATGTAAACTTGCAGTAGATTGCGCTAGAAATATTAAAAGTGTATAGAGAGTTCGGATTGTAAATGGTTTGACAGTAGGTAATGGTACTCTTCTATAGGTATGACATCGTAAATTTGCAGTAGTTTGTGCTAGAAATATTAAAAGTGTATAGAGAGTTCGGATTGTAAAAAGTTTAACGGTAGGTAATGGTAGTCTACTATAGGTATGACATCGTAAAATTAAAGTAGATAGCGTGAGAAATATTAAAAATGTATAGAGAGTTCGGATTGTAAATGGTTTGACTGTAGGTAATGGTAGTCTTTTATAGGAATGACATCGTAAACTTGCAGTATATTTCTCTAGAAATATAGAAAGTGTATAGAGACTTCGGATTGTAAATTGTTTCACTGTAGGTAATGGTAGTCTACTATAGGTATGACAAGGTAAACTTCCAGTAGATTCCACTAGAAATATTAAAAGTTAAAGGGAATTCGGTTTGTAAATGGTTTAACTGTAGGTAATGGTAGTCTACTATAGGTATTACATCGTAAACTTGCAGTAGATTGCGCTTGAAATATTGAACGTGTATAGAGAGTTCGGATTGTAAATGGTTTGACAGTCGGTAATGGTAGTCTACTATAGGTATGACAAGGTAAAGTTGCAGTAGATTGCGCTAGAATATATTAAAAGTGTATAGAGTGTTCGGGTTGTAAATGGTTTGACTGTAGGTAATGGTAGTCTATTATAGGTATGACACCGTAAACTTGCAGTAGATCGCGCTAGAAATATTGAAAGTGTATAGAGAGATCGCATTGTAAATGGTTTGACTGTAGGTAATGGTAATCTCCTATAGGTATGAGAAGGTAAACTAGCATGAAAATTACTCTAGAAATATTCAAAGTGTATAGTGAGTTCGGATTGTAAATGGTTTGACAGAAGAGGTAATGGTAGTCTACTATAGGTATGACATCGCAAACTTGCAGTAGATTGCGCTAGAAATATTAAAAGTTTATAGAGAGTTCGGATTGTAAATGGTTTGACTGTAGGTAAAGGTAGCCTACTATAAGTATGACTTCGTAAACGTTCAATAGATTGCGCTCGAAATATTAAAAGTGAATAGAGAGTTCGGATTGCAAATGGTTTGTCTCTACATAATGGAACTCTACTATAGTTATGTCATTGTACACTTGCAGAAGATTTCGCTAGAAATATTAAAAGTGTATAGAGAGTTCGGATTATAAATGGTTTGCCTGTAGGTAATGGTAGTCTACTATAGGTATGACATCGTAAACATGCAGTAAATTGCGATTGAAATATTAAAGTGTATAGAGAGTTCGGATTTTAAAAGGTTTGACTGAAGGTAATGGTAGTCTACTATAGGTATGACAAGGTAAAGTTGCAGTAGATTGTGCTAGACATATTAAAAGTCTATACATAGTTCGGATTGCAAATGGTTTGACTGTATGTAATGGTAGTCTACTATAGGTATGACATCGCAAACTTGCAGTAGATTGTACTAGAAAAACTAAAAGTGTATAAAGAGTTCGGATTGTAAATGGTTTGACTGTAGGTAATGGGAGTATTCTATAGGTATGACAAGGTAAACTTGCAGTAGATTGCGCTAGAAATATTATTGGTGTATAGAGAGAGCGGATTGTAAATGGTTAGAGTGAAGGTAATGGTAGTCTACTATAGGAATGACTTCGGAAACTTGCAGTAGATTGCGCTAGAAATATTAAAAGTTAATAGAGAGTTCGGATTGTAAATGGTTTGACTGTAGGTAATGGTATTCTACTATAAGTATGACTTCGTAAACTTGCAGTAGATTGTGCTGGATATATTAAAAGTGAATAGAGAGTTCGGATTGTAAATGTTTTGTCTCAACGTAATGGTAGTCAACTAAAGGTATGTCATTGTACACTTGCAGAAGATTGCGCTAGAAATATTAAAAGTGTATTGAGAGTTCGGATTGTAAATGGTTTGCCTGTAGGTAATGATAGTCTACTATAGGTATGACATAGTAAACATGCAGTAAATTGCGCTTGAAATATTAAAAGTTTATAGAGAGTTCGGATTGTAAATGGTTTGACTGTAGGTAATGGTATTCTACTATAAGTATGACTTCGTAAACTTGCAGTAGATTGCGTTAGAAATATTAGAAGTGTATAGAGGGTTCGGATTTTAAGTGGTTTGAATGTAGGTAATGATAGTCTACTATAGGAATGACTACTTAAATTTGCAGTAGTTTGCACTACATAATTTAAAAGTGTATAGAGAGTTCGGTTTTTAAAAGGTTTACCGGTTTGTAATGGTAGTCTACTATAGGTGTGACACCGTAAACTTGCAGTAGATTGTACTAGAAAAACTAAAAGTGTATAAAGAGTTCGGATTGTAAATGGTTTGACTGTAGGTAATGGGAGTATTCTATAGGTATGACAAGGTAAACTTGCAGTAGATTGTGCTAGAAATATTAATGGTGTATATAGAGAGCGGATTGTAAATGGTTTGACTGAAGGTAATGGTATTCTACTATAGGAATGACATCGAAAAATTGCAGAAGATTGCGCTAGCAATATTAAAAGTTTATAGAGAGTTCGGATTGTAAATGGTTTGACTGTAGGAAATTGTAGTCTACTATAGGTGTGACACCGTAAACTTGCAGTAGATTGCGTTAGAAATATTAAAAGTGTATAGATAGTTCGGATTGTAAATGGTTTCTCTGTAGGTATTGAAAGTCTACTGTAGGTAAAACATTGTTAACTTGCAGTAGAATATGCTAGAAATATTAAAAGTGTATAGAGAATTCGGATTGTAAATGCTTTAACTGTAGGTAATGGTAGTCTACTATAGGTATGACATCGTTAACTTGCAGTATATTGCGCCAGAAATTTTAAAAGTCTATAGAGAGTTCGGATTGTAAATGGTTTGACTGTAGGTAATGGTAGTCTTCTATAGGAATGACATCGTAAACTTGCAGTAGATTGCGTTAGAAATATTAAAAGTGTGTAGAGATTTCGTATTGTAAATTGTTTGACCGTAGGTAATGGTAGTCGACTATAGGTATGACATCTTAAACTTGCAGTAGATTGCGCTAGAAACATTAAAAGTGTATCGAGTGTTCGGGTTGTAAATGGTTTGACTGTAGGTAATGGTAGTCTATTATAGTTATGACATCGTAAACTTGCAGTAGATTGCGCTAGAAATATTGAAAGTGGATAAAGAGATCGCATTGTAAATGGTTTGACTGTAGGTAAAGGTAGTCTACTATAGGTATGACAAGGTAAACTTGCAGTAGATTGCTAGGGAAATATTAAAAGTGATAGAGAGTTCGGATTGTAAATGGTTTGACAGTAGGTATAGATAGTCTGCTATAGGTATGACATCGCTAACTTGCAGTAGATTGCGCTAGAAATATTAAAAGTTTATAAAGAGTTCGGATTTTAAATGGTTTGACTGTAGTTAATGGTAGTCTACCATAGGTATGATAAGGAAAACTTGCAGAAGATTGCGCTAGAAATATTAAAAGTGTATAGAGAATTCGGAATTTAAATGGTTTGACGGTAGGTAATGGTAGTCTACTATAGTTATGACATCGTAAACTTGCAGTAGATTGCACTAGAAATACTAAAGTGTATAGAGAGTTGGGATTGTAAATGGTTTGTCTCTTCGTAATGGTAGTCTACTATAGGTATGTCATTAACACTTGCAGAAGATTGCGGTAGAAATATTAAAGTGTATAGAGAGTTCGGATTGTAAATGGTTTGCCTGTAGGTAATGGTAGTCTACTAGAGGTATGACATCGTAACCTTGCAGTAGATTGCGCTAGAAATATTAAAAGTGTATAGAGAGTTCGGATTGTAAGTGGTTTGAATGTAGGTAATGATAGTCTACTATAGGAATGACATCATAAATTTGCAGTAGTTTGCGGTACAAATGTTAAAAGTGTATAGAGAGTTCGGTTTTTAAAAGGTTTTCGTTTGGTAATGGTTGTCTACTATAGGTGTGACATCATAACCTTGCAGTAGATTGCGCTAGAAATATTAAAAGTGTATAGAGAGTTCGGATTGTAAGTGGTTTGAATGTAGGTAATGATAGTCTACTATAGGAATGACATCATAAATTTGCAGTAGTTTGCGGTACAAATGTTAAAAGTGTATAGAGAGTTCGGTTTTTAAAAGGTTTTCGTTTGGTAATGGTTGTCTACTATAGTTGTGACATCATAACCTTGCAGTAGATTGCGCTAGAAATATTAAAAGTGTATAGAGATTTCGGATTGTAAGTGGTTTGAATGTAGGTAATGATAGTCTACTATAGGAATGACATCTTAAATTTGCAGTAGTTTGCGCTACAAATATTAAAAGTGTGTAGAGAGTCCGGTTTTTAAAAGGTTTAACGGTTTGTAATGGTAGTATACTATAGGTGTGACAAAGTAAACTTGCAGTAGATTGCATTAGAAATATTAAAAGTGTGTAGAGTGTTCGTATTGTAAATTGTTTGAATGTAGGTAATGGTAGTCTACTATAGGTATGACAATGTAAACTTAAAGTAGATTGCGCTAGAAATATTAAAAGTTTATAGAGAGTTCGGAATGTAAATGGTGTGACTGTAGGAAATGGAAGTCTACTTTTGGTATGACATTGTATACATGCAGTAGATGGCGCTGGAAATATTAAAAGTGTATAGAGAGTTCGAATTGTAAATGGTTTGACTGTAGGTAATGGTATTCTACAATAGGTATGACAAGGTCAACTTGCAGTAAATTGCGCTAGAAATATTAAAAGTGTAAAGAGAGTTCGGAATCTAATTGGTTTGACTGTACGGAATGGTAGTCTACTATAGTTATGACATCGAAAACTTGCAGTAGATTGCGCTAGAAATATTAAAAGCGAATAGAGAGTTGGGATTGTAAATGGTTTGACAGTAGGTAAAGGTAGTCTACTATAGGTAAGACATTGTAAACTTGTAGTAGATTGCGCTAGAAATATTAAAAGTGTATAGAGAGTTGGGATCGAAAATGGTTTGCCTGTAGGTAATGATAGTCTACTATAAGTATGAATTCGTAAAATTGCAGTCGATTGCGCTGGAAATATTAAATAAAGAATAGAGTGTTCTGATTCTAAATGGTTTGACTAAGAAATGGTAGTCTTCTATAGGTATGACATCTTAAAGTTGCAGTAGATTACGCTAGAGATATTAAAAGTATATAGAGAGTTCGGATTGAAAAAATGTTTTGGCTGTAATTAATGGTTGACTACTGTAGGTGTGACTTCGTAAACTTGGAGTAGCGGGCGCTAGAAATATTAAAAGTGATTGAGAGTTCGGATTGTAAATGGTTTGACTGTAGGTACTGGTATTCATATATAGGTATGACAATGTAAAGTTGCAGTAGATTGCGCTAGAAATATTAAAAGTGTATAGAGAGTTCGGATTGTAGATGGTTTGACAGTAGGTAATGGTACTCTTCTATAGGTATGACATTGTAAATTTGCAGTAGTTTGCGCTAGAAATATTAAAAGTGAATAGAGAGTTCGGATTGTAAAAAGTTTAACTGTAGGTAATGGTAGTCTACTATAGGTATGACATCGTAAAATTTCAGTAGATAGCTCTAGAAATATTAAAAGTGTATAGAGAGTTCGGATTGTACTTGGTTTGACTGTAGGTAATGGTAGTCTACTATAGGTATGACATCATAAACTTACAATAGATTTTGCTAGAAATATTTAAAGTGCATAGAGAGTTCGGATTGTAAATGGTTTGACTGTAGGTAATGGTAGTCTACTATAGGTATGACATCTTAAACTTACAATAGATTGCACTAGAAATATTTAAAGTGTGTAGAGTGTTCGGATTGTAAATGGATTTACTGTAGGTAATTATAGTCTACTATAGGTATGACAAAGAAAACTTGCAGTAGATTGGGCTAGAAATATTAAAAGTGTAAAGAGAGTTTGGATTAAATGGTTTGACTGTAGGAAATGGTAATCTACTATAGTTATGACATCGTAAACTTGCAGTAGAATGCGCTGGAAATGTTACAAGTGTATAGAGAGTTCGGATTGTAAATGGTTTGACTGTAAGTAATGGTAGTCTACTATAGGTATGACATCGTAACCTTGCAGTAGCTTGCACTAGAAATATTAAAAGTGTATAGGGAGTTCGGATAGTAAATGGTTTGACTGCAGGTAATGGTAGTCTTTTATATGTATAACATCGTAAACTTGCATTAGATTGCGCAAAAAATATTAAAAGAGTATAGAGAGTTCGGATTGGAAATGGTTTGACTGTAGGTATTGGAAGTGTATTATAGGTATGAAATCGTAAAATTGAAGTAGATTGCGCTAGAAATATTAAAAGTGTATAGAGAGTTCGGATTGTAAATTGTTTGACTAAAGTTAATGGTAGTCTACTATAGGTATGACATCGTAACCTTGCAGTAGATTGCGCTAGAAATAATAAAAGTGTATACAGAGATCGAATTGTAAATTGTTTGACTGTAGATAATGATAGTCTAATATAGGTATGAAATCGTAACTTTGCAGTAGATTGCGCTAGAAATATTAAAAGTGTATATAGAGTTCGGATTGTAAATGCTTTAACCTTAGGTAATGGTAGTCTACTATAGGTATGACATCTTAAACTTGCAGTAGATTGCGCTAGAAATATTAAAAGTGTATAGGGAGTTCGGATTGTAAATGGTTTGACTGTAGGGAATGGAAGTCTACTTTAGGTATAACATTGTAAACTTGCAGTAGATTGCACTAGAAATATTAAAAGTGTATAGAGAGTTCGAATTGTAAATGGTTTGACTGTAGGTAGTGGTAGTCTTCTATAGGTATGACATCTTAAACTTGCAGTAGATTGCACTAGAAATATTAAAAGCGAATAGAGAGTTCGGATTGTAAATGGTTTGACTGTAGGTAATGGTAGTCTACTATAGGTATGCCATCTTTAACATTCAGTAGATAGCACTTGAAACATTAAAAGTGTATAGAGAGTTCGGTTTTTAAAAGGTTTTCGGTTGGTAATGGTAGTCTACTATAGGTATGACACCGTAAACTTGCAGTAGATTGCGTTAGAAATATTAAAAGTTTGTAGACAGTTCGTATTGTATCTTGTTTGACTGTAGGTAATGGTAGTCGACTATAGGTATGACATCTTAAACTTGAAGTAGATTGCACTAGAAATACTAAAAGTGTATAGAGAGTTGGGATTGTAAATCATTAGTCTCTTCGTAATGGTAGTCTACTATAGGTATGTCATTAACACTTGCAGAAGATTTCGCTAGAAATATTAAAAGTGTATAGAGAGTTCGGATTGTAAATGGTTAGCCTGTAGGTAATGGTAGTCTACTAGAGGTATGACATCGTAACCTTGCAGTAGATTGCGCAAGAAATATTAAACGTGTATAGAGTGTTCGGATTGTAAGTGGTTTTAATGTAGGTAATGATAGTCTACTATAGGAATGACATCTTAAATTTGTAGTAGTTTGCGCTACAAATATTAAAAGTGTATAGAGAGTCCGGTTTTTAAAAGGTTTAACGGTTTGTAATGGTAGTATACTATAGGTGTGACACCGTAAACTTGCAGTAGATTGCGTTATAAATATTAAAAGTGTGTAGAGAGTTCGTATTGTAAATTGTTTGACTGTAGGTAATGGTAGCCGACTATAGGTATGACATCGTAAACTTGCAGTAGATTGCGCTAGAAATACTAAAAGTGTATAGAGAGTTCGGATTGTAAATTTTTTGACTGCAGGTAATGGTAGCCTACTATAAGTATGACTTCGTAAACGTGCAGTAGATTGCGCTGGAAATATTAAAAGTGAATAGAGAGTTCGGATTGTAAATGGTTTGTCTCTACGTACTGGTAGTCTACTAAAGGTATGTCATTGTACACTGGCAGAAGATTGCGCTAGAAATATTAAAAGTGTATAGAGAGTTCGGATTGTAAATGGTTTAACTGTAGGTAATGGTAGTCTACAATAGGTATGACGAGGTAAATTTGCAGTAGATTGTGCTAGAAATATTAAAAAGTGTATTGAGAGTTCGGAATGTAAATGGTTTCACTGTAGGTAATGGTAGTCTATTATAGGTATGACAAGGTCAACTTGCAGTAGATTGCGCTAGAAATATTAAAAATGTATAGAGTGTTCGAGTTGTAAATGGATTGACTGTAGGTAAGGCAGTCTATTATAGTTATGACATCGTAAACTTGCAGTAGATTGCGCTAGAAATATTGAAAGTGGATAAAGAGATCGCATTGTAAATGGTTTGACTGTAGGTAAAAGTAGTCTACTATTGGTATGACAAGGTAAACTTGCAGTATATTGCTAGGGAAATATTAAAAGTGATAGTGAGATCGGATTGTAAATGGTTTGACAGTAGGTATATATAGTCTGCTATAGGTATGAAATCCAAACTTGCAGTAGATTGCGCTAGAAATATTAAAAGTTTATAAAGAGTTCGGATTGTAAATTATTTGACTGTAGGTAATGATAGTCTACCATATGTATGATAAGGTAAACTTGCAGTAGATTGCGCTAGATATATTAAAAGTGTATAGAGAGTTCGGAATTTAAATGGTTTGACGGTAGGTAATGGTAGTCTACTATAGTTATGACATCGTAAACTTGCAGTAGATTGCGCTAGAAATATGAAAAGGTAAAGAGTGTTCGGATTGAGAAAATATTTTGGCTGTAGTTAATGGTATTCTACTATAGGTATGAAACCGTAAACTTGCAGTAGCGGGCGCCAGAAATATTAAAAGTGTATAGGGAGTTCGGATTGTTAATGGTTTGAATGTAGGAAGTGGTAGTCTACTATATGTATGACATCGTAACCTTGCCGAAGATTGCGCTAGAAATTTTAAAAGTGTATAGGAAGTTTGGATTGTAAATGGTTTGACTGTAGGTAATGGTAGTCTACTATAGGTATGACATCGAAAACTTGCAATAGAATGCGCTAGAAATATTTAAAGTGAATAGAGAGTTCGGATTGTAAATGGTTTGACTGTAGGCAATAGTAGTCTACTATAGGTAAGACAAGGTAAACTTGCAGTAGAGTGCAATAGAAAATTAAAAGTGTATAGAGAGTTCTTATTGTAAATGGTTTGACTGTAGGTAATTGGTTGTCTACTATAGGAATGATATCGTAATCGTGCGGAAGATTGTGCTAGAAATAATAATAGTGTATAGAGAGTTCGGAATGTAAATGTTTGACTGTAGGTAATGGAAGTCTACTTTAGGTATAACATTGTAAACTTGCAGGAGATTGCGCTAGAAATATTAAAAATGTATAGATGGTTCGGATTGTAAATGGTTTGACTGTAGGTAACGGTACTTTACTATAGGTATGACAAGGTAAACTTGCAGTAGATTGCACTAGAAATATTAAAATTGTATAGAGAGTTCGGATTGTAAATGGTTTGACTGTAGGTAATGGTAGTCTACTAAAAGTATGACTTCGTTAACTTGCAGTAGATTGCGCTGGAAATATTAAAAGTGAATAGACAGTTCGGATTATAAATGGTTTGACTGTATGTAATGGTAGTCTACTATAGGTATGCCATCTTAAACTAGCAGTAGATTGTGCTAGAAATATTAAAAGTGTATAGAGAGTTCGGATTGTAAATGGTTTGACTGTAGGTAATGGTAGTCAACTATAGGTATGACTTCGTAAACTTGCATTACATTGCGCTATAAATATTAAAAGTGTATATAAGGTTCGGATTGTAAATGGTTTGAGTGTAGGAAATGGTAGTCTACTGCAAGTATGACATCGTAAATTTGCAGTATATAGCGCTAGATATATTAAAAGTGTATAGAAAGTTCGGATTATAAATTGTATGACTGTAGTTATTGGTAGTCTACTATATGTATGACATTGAAAACTTGCATTAGATTGCGCTAGTAATATTAAAAGTGTATAGAGAGTTCGGATTGCTAATGGTTTAGACTGTAGGTAATGGTAGTCCTTTATAGGTATGACAACGTAAACTTGCAGCAGATTTCTCTAGAAATATTGAAGAGTATAGAGAGTTCGCATTGTAAATGTTTTGACTGTAGGTAATGGTAGTCTACTATAGGTATGACAAGGTCAACTTGCAGTATATTGGTCTAGAAATAATAAAAGTGTATAGAGAGTTCGGATTGAAAATGGTATGAGAATCTAATGGTAGTCTACTATAGGTATGTTCATCGCAAACTTGCAGTAGATTACGCTAGAAATATTAAAAGTGTATAGAGAGTTCGGATTGGAAATGGTATGACTGTAGAAAATGGTAGTCTACTATTGGTATGACATTGTAAACTTGAAGAAGATTGAGCTAGATATTTTAAAAATGTATGCGGAGTTCGGATTGTAAATGGTTTGACTGTAGGTAATGGTATTCGACTATAGGTATGACATCGTATACTTGCAGTAGAATGCGCTGGATATATTTAAAGTGTATAGAGAGTTCCAATTGTAAATGGTTTGACTGTAGGTAATGGTAGTCCTATATAGGTATGACATCGTAAGTTAGCAGTAGATTTCTCTATAAATATTGAAAGGGTATAGAGAGTTCGCATTTTAAATGGTTTGACTGTAGGTAATGGTAGAGTACTATATGTATAACAAGTTAAATTTGCAGTTGATTGCGCTAGAAATATTAAAAGTGTATATAGAGTTTGGATTGTTAATGGTTTAACTGTAGGTAATGGTAGTCTACTACAGGTATTACATCGTAAACTTGCAGTAGATTGCGCTTAAATATTGAAAGTGAAATGAGAGTTCGGATTGTAAATGGTTTTACAGTCATTAGTGGTTTTCTACTATAGGTATGACAAGTTAAATTGCAGTATATTGCGCTAGAAATATTAAAAGTGCATTGAGAGTTCGGATTGTTAAGGTTTGCCTGTAGGTAATGGTAGCCTCCTATAAGAATGAATTCGTAAACATGCATTAGATTGCGGTGGAAATATTAAAAGTGAAGGGAGAGTTCGGATTGTAAATGGTTTTACAGTCTGTAATGGTTTTCTACTTAGGTATGACAAGTTAAATTGCAGTATATTGCGATAGAAATATTAAAAGTGCATTGAGAGTTCGGATTGTAAATGGTTTGCCTGTAGGTAATGGTATTCTCCTATAAGAATGAATTCGTAAACATGCATTAGATTGCGCTAGAAATATAGAAGTGCATATAGAGCTCGGATTGTAAATGGTTTGACAGCAGGTAATGGTAGTCTACTATAGTTATTACATCGTAAAATTTAAGTAGAATGTGCTAGAAACATTAAAAGTGTATAGAGAGTTAGAATTGTAAATGTCTTGACTGTAGGTAATGGTAGTCTACTATAGGAATGACATCGTAAATTGCAGTAGAAAGCGAAAAATATATTAAAAGTGTATAGAGAGTTCGTATTATAAACGGTATGACTGTAGGTAATGGTAGTCTACTATAGGTATGATATCGTAATTATGCGGAAGATTGTGCTAGAAATAATAAAAGTGTATAGAGAGTTCGGATTGTAAATGATTTGACTGTAGGTAATGGTAGTCTACTATAGGTATGATATCGTAATCTTGTTGAAGATTGTGCTAGAAATATTACAAGTGTTTAGAGAGTTCGGATTGTAAATGGTTTGTCAGTATTTAATGGTAGTCTACTATAGATATGACATTGAAAACTTGCATTAGATTGCCCAAGAAATATTTTAATTTTATAGAAGGTTCGGATAGTAAATGATTTGACTGTAAGTAATATTAGTCCTTTATATGTATGACATCGTAAATATGCAGTAGATAGCACTAGATATATTAAAAGTGTATAGAGAGTTCGTATGTAAATGGATTGACTGTAGGTAATGGTAGTCTACTACAGGTACGTTATCGAAATCTTGTGGAAGATTGTTCTAGAAATAATAAATTGAATAGAGAGTTCGGATTGTAAATGGTTTGACTGTAAGTAATGGTAGTCTACTATTGGTATGACATCGTAAACATTCCGTAGTGGGCGCTAGAAATATTAAAAGTGTACTGAGAGTTCAGATAGTAAATGGAATAGCTATAGGTAATGGTTTTCTACTATAGGTATGACAATATAAATTTGCAGTAGCTTGCGCTCGAAATATTAATAGTAAATTGAGAGTTCGCATTGTAAATGGTATGATTGCAGGTAATGGTAGTCTACTATAGTATGAAATTGAAAACTTGCTTTAGATTGCGCTAGAAATTTTAAAATTGTATAGAGAGTTCGGATTGTAAATGGTTTGACTGTAGGTAATGGTAGTCCTTTATAGGTATGACATCGTAAACTTGCAGTAGATTTCTCTAGAAATATTGAAAGAGTATAGAGAGTTCGCATTGTAAATGGTTTGACTGTATGTAATGGTAGTCTACTATAGGTATGACAAGTTAAACTTGCAGTAGATTGCGCTAGAAATAATAAAAGTGTATAGAGAGTTTGTATTGTAAATGGTTTAACTGTAGGAAATGGTAGTCTATTATAGTTATGACAACGTAAACTTGCAGTAGATTGCGCTAGAAAAAATTGAAAGTGAATAGAGAGATCCCATTGTAAATTGTTTGACTGTAGATAATGGTAGTCTACTATAGGAATGATATCGTAAAATTGCAGTAGTTAGCGCTAGATATATTAATAGTGTATAGTGAGTTCGTATTGTAAATGGATTAACTGTAGGTAATGGTTGTCTACACAAGGTACGTTACGAAATCTTGCGGAAGATTGTGCTCGAAATAATAAAATTGAATTGCGAGTTCGGATTGTAAATGGTTTGACTGTAGGTATTGGTAGTCGCCTATAGGTATGACTTCGTATATTTCCAGTAGATTGCTCTAAAAATATTAAAAGTGCATTCAGAGTTCGGATTGTAAATGATTTGCCTGTAGGTAATGGTAGTCTCCTTTAAGTATGAATTCGTAAACATGCATTAGATTGCGCTGGAAATATTAAAAGTGAATAGAGAGATCGGTTTGAAAATGATTTGACTGTAGGTAATGGTAGTCTACTATAGGTATGGCAATGTAAACATGTAGTAGATTGCGCTAGAAATATAGAAGTGTATATAGAGCTCGGATTATAAATGGTTTGACAGCAGGTAATGGTATTCTACTATAGGTATGACATCCTAAACTTTCAGTAGTGGGCGCTAGAAATATTAAAAGTTTATAGAGAGTTCCGATAGAAAATGGTTTGACTGTAGGTAATGATAATTCTACTATAGGTATGACAAAGTAATCTTGCAGAACATTGTGCTAGAAATATAAAAGTGGATAGAGAGTTCGTATTGTAAATGGATTGACTGTAGGTAATGGTCGTCTACTATAGTTACGATATCGTAATCTTGCGGAAGATTGTGCAAGAAATAATAAAAGCGTATAGAGAGTTCGGATTTTAAAAGGTATGACTGTAGGTAATGGTAGTCTACTGTAGGTATGCAACCGTAAACTTTCAGTAGTGGGCGCTAGAAATATTAAAAGGGTACAGAGAGTTCAGATTGAAAATGGTTTGACTGTATCTAATGGTAGTCTACTATAGGTATGTGCATCGCAAACTTGCAATAGATTACGCTAGAAATATTAAAAGTGTATAGAGAGTTCGGATTTAATATATGGTTTGACTGTAGGAAATGGTAGACTACTATTGGTATGACATCGTAAACTTGAAGAAGATTGCACTAGAAATTTTAAAAATGTATGCGGAGTTCGGATTGTAAATGGTTAGACTGTAGGTAATGATATTCGACTATAGGTATGACATCGTAAACTTGCAGTAGAATACGCTGGATATAATAAAAGTGTATAGGGGGTTCGGATTGTTAATGGTTTGACTGTAGGTAATGGTAGTGTACTATAGGTATGACATCGTAAACTTGAAGAAGATTGCACTAGAAATTTTAAAAATGTATGCGGAGTTCGGATTGTAAATGGTTAGACTGTAGGTAATGATATTCGACTATAGGTATGAAATCGTAAACTTGCAGTAGATAGCGCTAGATATATTAAAAGTATATCAAGAATACGTATTGTAAATGGCTTGACTGTAAGAAATGGTTGTCTACTATACGTATGATATCGTAATCTTGCGGAAGATTGCGCTAGATATATTACAAGTGTATAGAGAGTTCGAATTGTAAATGGTATGACTGTAGGTAATGGTAGTCTACTATAGATATGACATTGAAAACTTGCATTAGATTGCGCTAGATAGATTTTAAGTGTATAGAGAGTTCGGATTGTAAATGGTTTGACTGTAGGTAATGGTAGTCTTTTATAGGTATGGCATCGTAAATTTGTAGTAGATTTCTCTAGAAATATTGAAAGAGTATAGAGAGTTCGCATTGTAAATGGTGTGACTGTAGGTAATGGAGTCTACATAGGTGTGACAAGTTAAACTTGCAGTAGATAGCGCTACATACATTAAAAGAGTGTAGAGAGTCGTATTGTAATGGTATGACTGTAAGGAATGGTAGTCTAATATAGGTATGATATCGTAACTTGCGGAAGATTGCGCTAGATAATTTACAGTGTATAGAAGTTCGATTGTAAATGGTTTGACTGTAGGAAATGGTAGTCTATATAGGTATGAAATCGTAAGTTTTCAGTAGTGGGCGCTAGAAATATTAAAGTGTACTGAGAGATCAGATTGTAAATGGTTTGGCTGTAGGTAATGGTAGTCTACTATACGTATGACAATGTAAATTTGCAGTAGATTGCGATTGAAATATTAAAAGTGTATGAGAGTTCAGATTGTAAATGGTTTGACTGCAGGTAATGGTAGTCTACTAAATGTATGACATGTAAAACTTGCTTTAGATTAGATGCAGAAATATTAAAATTGTATAGAGTGTTCGGATTGTAAATGGTTTGACAGTATCTAATGGTAGTCTACTATAGGTATGATCATCGCAAATTTGCAGTCGATTACGCTAGAATATTAAAATGTTATAGAGAGTTCGGATTGTAAATGGTTTGACTGTAGGTAATTGAGTCTTCTATAAGTATATATCGTAAATTTGCAGTAGATTGCGCATAGTAATATTAAAAAGTGTTAGAGAGTTCGGATTGTAAATAGATAAAAGTAGGTAATGGTAGTCTACTATAGGCATGACATCGTAAACTTTGCAGTAGAATGTGCTAAGAAATATTTAAAGTGTAAAGAGAGTTCGGATTGTAAATGGTTATACTGTGGGTAATGGTAGTCTACTATAATGTATGACATCGTAAACTTGCATAGATTGCGCAAGAAATATTAAAAGGTAAAGAGAGTTCGGATTTGTACTTGGTTTGACTGCTGGTATTTGTAGGATATTATAGGAACGATATGGAAAATGTATAGATTGAGCTAGAAATATTGAAAGTGTTTAGAGAGTTCGGTTTGTAAATGGTTTAACTGTAGGTAATGGACGTCTACTATATTAATGACCAGTAAAACTTTAGTAGATTGCCCTAGAAATATTAAAAGTGTATACAGATTTCGGATTGTAAATGGTTTGACTGTAGGAAATGGTAGTCTACTATTGTTATGACATCGTAAACTTGCATTAGATTGCGCTGGAAATATTAAAATTGAATAGAGAGTTCGGATTGTAAATGGATTGACTGTAGGTAATGGTTGTCTACTATAGGAACGACATCGTAAATTTGCAGTAGATAGCGCTAGATATATTAAAAGTGTATAGAGAGTTCGGATTATAAATGGTATGGCTGTAGGAAATGGTAGTCTACTATAGGTATGATATCGTAATCTTGCGGAAGATTGTGCTAGAAATAATAAAAGTGTATAGAGGGTTCGAATTGTAAATAGTATGACTGTAGGTAATGGTAGTCTGTTATAGGTATGACAACATAAACTTGCAGTAGATTGCGATAGAAATATTAAAAGTGTATAGAGAGTTCATATTGAAAAAATGGTTTGGCTGTAGTTAATGGTATTCTACTATAGATATGACATCGTAAACTTGCAGTAGCAGGCGCTAGAAATATTAAAAGGGTATGGAGAGTTCGGTAATGTAAATGGTTTGACTGTAGGTAATGGTAGTCTACTATAGGTATGACAATGTAAACTTGTAGTAGATTGCGCTAGAAATATCTAATGTATATAGAAAGTTCGGATTGTACATGGTTGACTCTAGGTTTTGGTAGTCTACTATAGGTACGAAAACGTAAACTTGTAGTAGATTGCGATAGAAAATTAAAGTTGGATTGAGAATTCGAATTGTAAATGGTTTGACTTTACTTAATAATATTCGACTATAGGTATGACATCGTAAACATGCAGTAGATTGCGCTAGAAATATGAAAAATGTATAGAGAGTTCGGATTGTAAATGTTTTGACTGTAGGTAATGGTAGTCTACTATAGGTATGACATTGGAAACATGCAGTAGATTGCGATAGAACTATTAAAAGTGTATAGAGAGCTTGGATTGTAAATGGTTTGACTGCAGGTAATGGAAGTCTTCTATAGGTATGACAAGGTCAACTTGCAGTAGATTGCTCTAGTATTATTAAAAGTGTAGAGAGAGTCCGGATTGTAAATGGTTTGACAGTATCTAATGGTAGTCTACTATAGGTATGTTCATCGCAAACTTGCAGTAGATTACGCTAGAAATATTAAGAGTGTATAGAGAGTTCGGATTGTAAATGGTTTGACTGTAGGAAATGGTAGTCTACTATTGGTATGACATCGTAAACTTGAAGAAGATTGCACTAGAAATTTTTAAAATGTATGCGGAGTTCGGATTGTAAATGGTTTGACTGTAGGAAATGGTAGTCTACTATAGGTACGACATCTTAAACTTGCAGTAGATTGCGCTAGAAATATTAAAAGTGTATAGAGTGTTCGTATTGTAAATGGTATGACTGTAAGTAAAGGTAGTCTAATATAGGTATGATATCGTAATCTTGCAGAAAATTGTGCTAGATATATATTACAAGTGTATAGACAGTTCGGATTGTAAATGGTTTGACTGTAGGTAATGGTTGTCTACTATAGATATGACAATGAAAACATGCATTAGATTGCGCTAGAAATATTAAAAGTGTATAGAAAGTTCGGATTGTAAATGATTTGACTGTAGGTAATGGTAGTCTATTATGAGTATGACATCGTAAACTTGCAGTAGATTGCGATAGAAAATTAAATATGTATTGAGAGTTCGAATTGTAAATGTTTTGACTGTAGGTAATAATATTCGCGTATAGGTTTGACATCGTAAACATGCAGTAGATTGCGCTAGAAATATGAAAAATGTATAGAGAATACGGATTGTAAATGTTTTTACTGTAGGTAATGGTAGTCAACTATAGGTATGACATTGGAAACATGCAGTAGATTGCGCTAGAAATATTAAAAGTGTATAGAGAGCTTGGATTGGAAATGGTTTGACTGCAGGTAATGGTAGTCTTCTATAGGTATGACAAGGTCAACTTGCAGTAGATTGCTCTAGAATTATTAAAAGAGTAGAGAGAGTCCGGATTGTAAATGGTTTGACTTTAGGTAATGGAAGTCTACTATAGGTATGACCAGGTAAACTTTTAGTAGATTGCCCAAGAAATATTAAAATGTATACAGAGTTCGGATTGTAAATGGTTTGACTGTAGGAAATGGTAGTCTACTATTGTTATGACATCGTAAACTTGTTGTAGATTGCGTTAGAAATTTTAAAAATGTATACGGAGCTCGGATTTTAAATGGTTTGACTGTAGGTAATGGTAGTCGACTATAGGTATGATATCGTAAACTTGCTGTAGAATGCGCTAGATATATTTAAAGTGTATAGAGAGTTCGGATTTTTAATGGTTTGACTGTAGGTAATGGTAGTCTTCAATAGTTATGACATCGTATATTTGCTGTAGATTGCTCTAGAAATATTAAAAGATTATAGAGAGCTCGGATTTTAAATGGTTTGACTGTAGGTAATGGTAGTCTTTATAGGTATGACATCGTAAATTTGCAGTAGATTTCACTAGAAATATTGAAAGAGTATAGAGAGTTCGCATTGTAAATGTTGTGATTGTAGGTAATGGTAATCTACTATAGGTATGACAAATTAAACTTGCAGTAGATAGCGTTAGATATATTAAAAGTGTATAGAGAGTACGAATTGTAAATGGTATGACTCTAAGAAATGGTAGTCTAATATAGGTATGTTATCGTAATCTTTCGGAAGATTGTGCTAGATATATTACAATTGTATAGAGAGTTCGGATTGTAAATGGTTTGACTGTGGGAAATGGTAGTCTACTATAGGTATGAAATCGTAAGCTTTCAGTAGAGGGCGCTAGAAATATTAAAAGTGTACTGAGAGTTCAGATTGTTAATGGTTTGGCTGTCGGTAATGGTAGTCTACTATAGGTATGACAATGTAAATTTTACAGTAGATTGCGCTTGAAATATTAAAAGTGTATAGAGAGTTCGGATTGTAAATGGTTTGACTGCAGGTAATGGTAGTCTACTATATGTATGACATCGTAAACTTGCAGAAGAATGCGCTAGAAATATTAAAAGTGTATAGAGAGTTCGGATTGTAAATGGTTTGACTCTAGGTTTTGGTAGTCTACTATAGGTACGAAAAGGTATAATTTCAGTAGATTGCGATAGAAAATTAAAGGTGTATTGTTCGAATTGTAAATGGTTTGACTGTAGGTAATTTTAGTCGACTATAGGTAAGACATCTTATATTTGCTGTAGATTGCAATAGAAATATTAAAAGTCTATAGAGAGTTCGGATTGTAAATGGTTTGCATGTTTGTAATGGTAGTCTACTGTAAGTATGACATCGTAAACTTGCATTAGATTGCGCTTAAAATATTAAAATTGAATAGAGAGTTCGGATTGTAAATGGTTTGAAAGTAGGTAATGGTATTCTACTATAGGTACGACATCTGAAACTTGCAGCAGATTCCTCTAGAAATATTAAAAGTGTATAGAGAGTTTGGTAATGTAAATGGTTGACTGTTGGTAATGGTAGTCTACTATTGGTATGACAATGTAAACTTGTAGTAGATTGCACTAGAAATATTAAAATCTGTATAGAGAGTTCGTATATGGTTTGACTTTAGGTAATGGTAGTCTACAATAGATATGACATTGAAAACTTTCATTAGATAGAGCTACATAGATTTTAAGTGTATAGAGTGTTCGGATTGTAAATGGTTTGACAGTAGGTAATAGTAGTCTTTTATAGGTATGACATCGTAAATTTGCAGTAGATTTCTCTAGAAATATTGAAAGAGTATAATGAGTTCGCATTTTAAATGGTTTGACTGTAGGTAATGGCAGTCTACTATAGGTATGACAAGTTAAACTTGCTGTAGAATGCACTAGAAATATTTAAAGTGTATAGAGAGTTCGGATTGTTAATGGTTTGACTGTAGGTAATGGTAGTCAACTATAGGTATGAAATCGTAAACTTGCAGAAGATTGTGCTAGAAATATTAGAAGTGTATAAAGAGTTCGGATTGTAAATGGTTTGACTCTAGGTTTTGGTAGTCTAATATAGGTACGAAAAGGTAAACTTGCAGTAGATTACGATAGAAAATAAAAGGTGTATTGAGAGTTTGAATTGTAAATGGTTTGACTGTAGGTCATAATAGTCGACTATAGGTAGGACATCGTAAACATGCAGTAGATTGCGCTAGAAATATGAAAAATGTATAAAGAGTTCGAATTTTAAATGGTTTGACTGTAGGTAATGATAGTCTACTATTGATATGACATTGAAAACTTGCATTAGATTGCGCTAGATAGATTTTAAGTATATTGAGAGTTCGGATTGTAAATGGTTTGACTGTAGGTAATGGTAGTCTTTAATAGGTATGACATCGTAAATTTGCAGTAGATTTCTCTAGAAATATTGAAAGAGTATAGAAAGTTCGCATTGTAAATGGTGTGACTGTAGGTAATGTTGGTCTACTATAGGTATGACAAGTTAAACTTGCATTAGATAGCGCTAGATATATTAAAAGTGTATAGAGAGAACGTATTGTATATGGTTTGACTGTAAGAAATGGTAGTCTAAATTAGGTATGATATCGTAATCTTGCGGAAGATTGTGCTAGATATATTACAAGTGTATAGAGAGTTCGGATTGTAAATGGTTTGACTGTAGGAAATGGTAGTCTACTATAGGTATGAAATCGTAAGATTTCAGTAGTGGGCGCTAGAAATATTAAAAGTGTACTGAGAGTTCAGATTGTAAATTGTTTGGCTGTAGGTAATGGTAGTCTAATATAGGTATGAAACCATAAGCTTTCAGTAGTGGGCCCTAGAAACATTAAAAGTGTACTGAGAGTTCAGATTGTAAATGGTTTGGCTGTAGGTAATGGTAGTCTACTATAGGTATGACAATAAAATTTGCTGTAGATTGCGCTTGAAATATTAAAAGTGTATAGAGAGTTCGGATTGTAAATGGTTTGACTGCAGGTAATGGAAGTCTACTATAGGTATGTCATTGTAAACTTGCAGTAGATTTCGCTATAAATATTTAAAGTGTATAGAGAGTTCGGATTGTATATGGTTTGCCTGTAGGTAATGTTAGTCTACTATAGGTATGACATCGTAAACTTGCAGTAGATTGTGCTAGAAATATTATAAGTGTATTGAGAGTTCGGATTGTAAAGGGTTTTACTATAAGTAATGGTAGTCTTCTATAGGTATGACAAGGTAAACTTGAAGTAGATTGCGATAGAAATATTAAAAGCGTATATAGAGTTCGGATTGTAAATGGTTTGACTGTATGTAATTGTAGTCTACACTAGATATGACATCGTAAAGTTGCAGTAGATGGAGCTAGAAATATTTAAAGTGTATTGAGAGTTGGGATTGTAAATGGTTTGACTGTAGGTAATTGTAGTCTTCTATAGGTATGACATCGTAAACTTGCAGTATATTGCGCTAGAAATATTAAAAGTGTATAGAGAGTTCGGATTGTAAATGGTTTGACTGTAGGTATTTGTAGTCTACTATAGGAATGACATCGTAAATTTGCAGTAGATAGCGCTATATATATTAAAACTGTATAGAGAGTTCGGATTGAAAAAATGGTTTGGCTGTAATTAATGGTATTATACTATAGGTATGACACCGTAAACTTGCAGTAGCGGGCGCGAGAAAAATTAAAAGTGTATAGAGAGTTCGGATTGTAAATGGTTTGACTGTAGGAAATGTTAGTCTACTATAGGTATGACATCGTAAACTTGCAGTAGATTGCGCTAGAAATATTAAAAGTGTATAGGGAGTTCGGATTATAAATGGTTTGACTAGAGGTAATGGTAGTCTACTATAGGTATGACATCGAAAACTTGCAGTGGAATGCGCTAGAAATATTAAAAGTGAATATAAAGTTCGAATTGTAAATGGTTTGTCTGTAGGTAATAGTAGTCTTCAATAGGTATGACATCGTAAACTTGCAGTTGATTGCGCTTGAAATATTAAAAGTGTATAGAGAGTTCAGATTGTAAATGGTTTGACTGTAGGTAATGGTAGTCTACTATAGCTATGATATCTTAAACTAGCAGTAGATTGTGCTAGAAATATTAAAAGTGTATAGAGAGGTCGGATTATAAATAATTTGACTTTAGGTAATGGAAGGCAACTATAGTTATTACAATGTAAAATTACAGTAGATAACGCTAGAAATATTAAAAGTGGATAGAGAGTTCGGATTGAAAATGGTATGACTGTAGGTAATTGTAGTCTACTATAGGTATGACATCGTAAACTTGCAGTAGATTGCGCTAGAAATATTAAAATTGTACAGAGTATTCGTATTGTAAATGGTATGACTGTAGGTAATGGTATTGTACTATAGGTACGACATCTTAAACTTGCAGTAGATTGCGCTATACCTTTTAAAAGTCTATAGAGAGTTCGGAAATAAATGGATTTACTGTAGGTAATGTTAGTCTACTATAGGTATGACAAGGTCAACTTGCAGTAGATTGCTCTAGAATTATTAAAAGTGTAGAGAGAGTCCGGATTGTAAATGGTATGACAGTATCTAATGGTAGTCTACTATAGGTATGATCATCGCAAACTTGCAGTAGATTACGCTAGAAATATTAAAAGTGTATAGAGAGTTAGGATTGTAAATGGTTTGACAGTAGGTAATAGTAGTCTTTTATAGGTATGACATCGTAAATTTGCAGTAGATTTCTCTAGAAATATTGAAAGAGTATAGAGAGTTCGCATTTTAAATGGTTTGACTGTAAGTAATGGCAGTCTACTATAGGTATGACAAGTTAAATTTGCAGTAGATTGCGATAGAAATATTAAAAGTGTATAGAGAGTTCGGATTCTATTTGATTTGACTGTAGGTAATTGTAGTCTATTATAGGTATGACATCGTAAACTTGCAGTAGAATGTGCTTGAAATATTTAAAGTGTAAAGAGTGTTCGGATTGTAAATGGTTATACTCTGGGTAATGGTATTCTACTATATGTATGACATCGTATATTTGCTGTAGATTGCACTAGAAATATTAAAAGGCTATTGAGAGTTCGGATTGTAAATGGTTTGCATGTTGGTAATGGTAGTCTACTGTAAGTATGACATCGTAAACTTGCATTAGATTGCGCTGGAAATATTAAAATTGAATAGAGAGTTCGGATTGTAAATGGTTTGACTGTAGGTTATGGTATTCTACTATAAGTGAGACGTCTTAAACTTGCAGTAGATTGCGCAAGAAATATTAAAAGTTTATAGAGAGTTCGGATTGTAAATGGTTTGACTGTAGGTAATGGTAGTCTACTAAAGGTATGACATCGTAAACTTGCAGTTAATTGCGCTAGAAAAATTAAAAGTGTATAGAGAGAGAGGATTGTAAATGGTTTGACTGTAGGTAATGGTTGTATACTATAGCAACGACATCGTAAATTTGCAGTAGATAGCGCTAGATATATTAAAAGTGTATAGAGAGTTCGGATTGTAAATGGTTTGACTCTAGGTTTTGGTAGTCTACTACAGGTACGAAAAGGTAAACTTGCAGTAGATTGCGATAGAAAATTAAAGGTGTATAGAGAGTTCGATTTGTAAATGGTTTGACTGTAGGTAATAATAGTCGACTATAGGTATGACATCGTAAACATGCAGTAGATTGCGCTAGAAATATGAAAAATGTATATAGAGTTCGGATTGTAAATGTTTTTACTGTAGGTTATGGTAGTCTACTATAGATATGGCAAGTTAAACTTGCAGTAGATTGCGTTAAAAATTATAAAGTGTATAGAGAGTTTGGAATGCTAATGGTTTAACTGTAGGTAATGGTAGTCTACTATAGGTATTACATCATAAACTTGCAGTAGATTGCGCAAGAAATTATAAAGTGTCTACGGAGTTCGGATTGTAAATGGTTTGACTGTAGGTAATGGTAGTCGACTATAGGTATGACAACGTAAACTTGCAGTAGATTCCGCTAGAAATATTAAAAGTGTATAGAGAGTTCGGATTGTAAATGGTTTGACCTTAGGTTTTGGTAGTCTACTGTAGGTATGAAAAGGCCAACTTCTAGTAGATTGCGCTAGAAAATTAAAGGTGTATAGAGAGTTCCGATTGTAAATGGTTTGACTGTAGGTAATGGTAGACTTCTATAGGTATGACATCGTAAACTTGCTGTAGAATGCGCTGGTAAAATTTAAAGTTTAAAGAGAGTTCGGATTGTTAATGGTTTGACTGTAGGTTGTGGTAGTCTACTATAGCTATGAAATCGTAAACTTGCAGAAGATTGCGCTAGAAATATTAAAAGTGTATAGAGAGTTCGGATTGCAAATGGTTTGACTCTTGGTTTTAGTAGTCTACTATATTCACAAAAGGTATACTTGCAGTAGATTGCGATAGAAAATTAAAGGTGTATTGTGAGTTTGAATTGTAAATGGTTTGACTGTAGGTAATAATAGTCGACTATAGTTATGTCATCGTAAACTTGCAGTAGATTTCGCTAGAAATATAAAAAATGTATAAGGAGTTCGGATTGTAAATGGTTTGACTGTAGGTAATGGTAGTCTTCTATATGTATGACATCGTATATTTGCTGTAGATTGCACTAGAAATATTAAAAGTCTATTGATTGTTCGAATTGTAAATGGTTTGCATGTTGTTAATGGTAGTCTACTGTAAGTATGACATCGTAAACTTGCATTAGATTGCGCTTAAAATATTAAAATTGAATAGAGTTCGGATTGTAAATGGTTTGCCTGTAGGTAATGGTATTCTACTATAGGTACGACATCTGAAACTTGCAGCAGATTGCGCTAGAAATATTAAAAGTGTATAAGAGTTCGGTAATGTAAATGGTTGACTGTTGGTAATGGTAGTCTACTATTGGTATGACAATGTAAACTTGTAGTAGATTGCACTAGAAATATTAAAATCTGTATAGAGAGTTCGGATTGTAAATGGTTTGACTGTAGGTAATGGTACTCTTCTATAGGTATGACATCCTAAAAATTTTAGTAGTTTGCGCTAGAAATATTAAAAGTGTATAGAGAGTTCGGATTGTAAATCGTTTGACTCTAGGTAATGTTAGTCTACTATAAGTATGACACTCTAAACTTGCAGTAGATTGCGTTAGTAATATTAAAGTGTATAGAGAGTTCGGAATATAAATGGTTTCACTGTAGATAATGGTAGTCGACTATAGGTAAGACATCGTAAACTTGCAGTAGATTGCGCTAGAAATATTAAAAGTGTATAGAGAGTTCGAATTGTAAATAGTTTGCCTGTAGGTAATAGTAGTCTACTATAGGAATGACATCGTAAATTTGCAGTAGATAGCGCTATATATATTAAAACTGTATAGAGAGTTCGGATTGAAAAAATGGTTTGGCTGTAATTAATGGTATTATACTATAGGTATGACACCGTAAACTTGCAGTAGCGGGCGCTAGAAAAATTAAAAGTGTATAGAGAGTTTGGATTGTAAATGGTTTGACTGTAGGAAATGTTAGTCTACTATAGGTATGACATCGTAAACTTGCAGTAGATTGTGCTAGAAATATTAAAAGTGTATAGAGAGGTCGGATTGTAAATGGTATGACTGTAGGTAATTGTAGTCTACTATAGATATGACATTGTAAACATGCAGTATATTGCGCTAGAAATATTAAAAGTGTATAGAGAGCTCGGAATGTAAATGGTTTTACTGCAGGTAATGGTAGTCTACTATAGGTATGACAATGTAAACTTACAGTAGATTCCGCTAGAAATATTACAAGTGTATAGGATTTTCGGATTGTAACTGGTTTGACTGTAGGTAATGGTAGTCTACTATAGATATGACATTGAAAACTTGCATTAGATTGCGCTAGATAGATTTTAAGTGTATAGAGAGTTCGGATTGTAAATGGTTTGACTGTAGGTAATGGTAGTCTTTTATATGTATGACATCGTAAATTTGCAGTAGATTTCTCTAGAAATATTGAAAGAGTATAGAGAGTTGGCATTGTAAATGTTGTGACTGTAGGTAATTGTAGTCTACTATAGGTATGACAAGTTAAACTTTCCGTAGATAGCGCTAGATATATTAAAAGTGTATAGAGAATACGTATTGTAAATGGAATGACTGTAAGAAATGGTAGTCTAATATAGGTATGATATCGTAATCTTGCGGAAGATTGTGCTAGATATATTACAAGTGTATAGAGAGTTCGGATTGTAAATGGTTTGACTATATGAAATGGTAGTCTACTATAGGTATGAAACCATAAGCTTTCAGTAGTGGGCGCTAGAAACATTAAAAGTGTACTGAGAGTTCAGATTGTAAATGGTTTGGCTGTAGGTAATGGTAGTCTACTATAGGTATGACAATAAAATTTGCTGTAGATTACGCTTGAAATATTAAAAGTGTATAGAAAGTTCGGATTGTAAATGGTTTGACTGCAGGTAATGGTAGACTACTATATGTAAGACATTGAAAACTTGCTTTAGATTACGCTAGAAATATTAAAAGTGTAAAGAGAGTTCTAATTGTAAATGATTTGACTGTAGGTAATGGTAGTCATTTATAGGTATGACATCGTAATCTTGCAGTAGATTGCGGTAGAAATATTGAAATTGTAAAGAGAGATCGCATTGTAAATGGTTTGACTGTAGGTAATGGTAGTCTACTATAGGTATGACAAGCTCAACTTGCAGTAGATTGCTATAGAAATATTAATAGTGTATAGAGAGTTCGGATTGCAAATGGTTTGACTCTAGATTTTGGTAGTCTTCTATAGGTATGACATCGTATATTTGCTGTAGATTGCACTAGAAATATTAAAAGTCTATTGAGTGTTCGGATTGTAAATGGTTTGCATGTTGGTAATGGTAGTCTACTGTAAGTATGACATCGTAAACTTGAATTAGATTGCGCTGGAAATATTAAAATTGAATAGAGAGTTCGGATTGTAAATGGTTTGCCTGTAGGTAATGGTATTCTACTATAGGTACGACATCTTAAACTTGCAGCAGATTGCGTTAGAAATAGAAAAAGTGTATAGAAAGTTCGGTAATGCAAATGGTTGACTGTAGGTAATGGTAGTCTACTATAGGTATGACAATGTAAACTTGTAGTAGATTGCGCTAGAAATATTAAAATGTGTATAGAGAGTTCGGATTGTAAATGGTTTGACTGTAGGTAATGGTACTCTTCTATAGGTATGACATCGTAAAATTGTAGTAGTTTGCGCTAGAAATATTAAAAGTGTATAGAGAGTTCGGATTGTAAATCGTTTGACTCTAGGTAATGGTAGTCTACTATAGGTATGACACTCTAAACTTGCAGTAGATTGCGTTAGTAATATTAAAAGTGTATAGAGAGTTCGAATTGTAAATAGTTTGCCTGTAGGTAATAGTAGTCTACTATAGGTATGACATTGTAAACATGCAGTATATTGCGCTAGAAATATTAAAAGTGTATAGAGAGCTCGGATTGTAAATGGTTTTACTGCAGGTAATGGTAGTCTTCTAAAGGTATGACAATCTAAACTTACAGTAGATAACGCTAGAAATATTAAAAGTGGATAGAGAGTTCGGATTGAAAATGGTTTGACTGTAGGTAATGTTAGTCTACTATAGTTATGACATCGTTAACTTGAAGTAGAATGCGCTAGAAATATTAATAGTGTATAGAGAGTTCGGATTGTAAATGGTTTAACTGTAGGTAATGCAAGTCTACTATAGGAATGACATCGTAAACATGCAGTAGATTGTGCAAGAAATATTAAAAGTGTATTGACAGTTTGGATTGTAAATGGTTTGACTTTATTTAATGGTAGTCTACTATAAGTATGACTTCGTAAACTTGCAGTAGATTGAGCTGGAAATATTAAAAGTGAATTTAGAGTTAGGTTTGTAAATGGTTTGTCTGTAGGTAATGGAAGTTTACTATAGGTATGTCATTGTAAACTTGCAGTAGATTTCGCTATAAATATTTAAAGTGTATAGAGAGTTCGGACTGTATATGGTTTGCCTGTAGGTAATGTTAGTCTACTATAGGTATGAAATCTTAAACTTGCAGTAGATTGCGCTAGATATATTAAAATGGTATTGAGAGTTCGGATTGTAAATGGTTTTACTGTAAGTAATGGTAGTCTTCTATAGGTATGACAAGGTAAACTTGTAGTAGATTGCGATAGAAATATTAAAAGCGTATATAGTTCGGATTGTAAATGGTTTGACTGTATGTTATTGTAGTCTACACTAGATATGTCATCGTAAAGTTGCAGTATATGGAGCTAGAAATATTTCAAGTGTATTGAGAGTTGGGATTGTAAATGGTTTGACTGTAGGTAATTGTAGTCTTCTATAGGTGTGACATCGTAAACTTGGATTATATTGCGCTAGAAATATTAAAAGTGTATAGAGAGTTTGGATTGTAAATGGATTGACTGTAGGTAATGGTATTCTACTACAGGTATGACATCGTCAACTTGCAGTAGATTGCGCTAGAAATATTAAAAGTGTATATGGAGTTCGTATTGTAAATGGTTTTATTGTAGGTAATGGTAGTCTACTATAGTTATGACATTGTAAACTTGCAGTAGAATGCGCTAGAATTAATACAAGTGTATAGAGAATTTTTTATTGTAAATGGTTTGACTGTAGGTAATGGTAGTCTACTATAAGTAAGACATCGTAAACTGGCAGTAGATTGCGAAAAAAATATTAAAAGTGTATAGTGAGTTCGGATTGTAAATGCTTTGACTGAAATATTAAAAGTGTATGGAGTCGTCGGATTGTAAATTGTTTGACTGCAACTAATGGTAATCTACTATAAGTATGACTTCGTAAACTTGCAGTAGATTGTGCTAGAAATATTAAAAGTGTATAGAGAGGTCGGATTGTAAATAGTAAGACTGTAGGTAATTGTAGTCTACTATAGGTATGACATCGTAAACTTGCAGTATATTGCTCTAGAAATATTAAAAGTGTATAGAGATTTCGGAATGTAAATGGTTTGACTGTAGGTATTTGTAGTCTACTATAGGAATGACACCGTAAATTTGCAGTAGATAGCACTAGATATATTAAAACTGTATAGAGAGTTCGGATTGAAAAAACGGTTTGGCTGTAATTAATGGTATTATACTATAGGTATGACACCGTAAACTTGTAGTAGCGGGCGCTAGAAAAATTAAAAGTGTATAGAGAGTGTGGATTGTAAATGGTTTGACTGTAGGAAATGTTAGTCTACTATAGTTATGACATCGTAAACTTGCAGTAGATTGCGCTAGAAATATTAAAAGTGTATATGGAGTTCGGATTGTAAATGGTTTGACTGTAGGTAATGGTAGTCAACTATTGCTATGATATCTTAAACTAGAATTAGATTGTGCTAGAAATATTAATAGTGTATAAAGAGGTCGGATTATAAATAATTTGACTTTAGGTAATGGAAGGCAACTATAGGTATTACAAAGTAAAATTACAGTAGATAACGCTAGAAATATTAAAATTGGATAGAGAGTTCGGATTGAAAATGGTATGACTGTATTTAATGGTAGTCTACTAAAGGTATTACAAGGTTAACTTGCAGTAGATTGAGTTAGAAATTTTAAAAGTGAAAAGAGAGTCCGGTTTGAAAATTGTTTGACTATAGGTAATGGTAGTCTACTATAGTTATGACATCGTTAACTTGCAGTAGAATGCGCTGGAAATATTAATGGTGTATAGAGAGTTCGGATTGTAAATGGTTTGACTGTAGGTAATGGTAGTCTACTATAGGAATGACACCGTAAACTTGCAGTAGATTGTGCAAGAAATATTAAAAGTGTATTGAGAGTTCGGATTGTAAATGGTTTGACATTAGGTAATGGTAGTCTACTATAGGTATGACATCGAAAACTTGCAGTAGATTGCGCTAGAAATATTAAAACTGTATTGAGAGTTCGGATTGTAAAGGGTTTTACTGTAAGTAATGGTAGTCTTCTATAGGTATGACAAGGTAAACTTGGATTAGATTGTGCTAGAAATATTAAAAGTGTATATGGAGTTCGTATTGTAAATGGTTTTATTGTAGGTAATGGTAGTCTACTATAGTTATGACATTGGAAACTTGCAGTAGAATGCGCTAGAAATAATAAAAGTGTAGAGAGTTTTTTTATTGTAAATGGTTTGACTGTTTGTAATGGTAGTCTACTATAAGTAAGACATCGTAAACTTGCAGTAGATTGCGAAAAAAATATTAAAAGTGATATTGAGTTCGGATTGTAAATGGTTTGACTGAAATATTAAAAGTGTATGGAGTCGTCGGATTGTAAATTGTTTGACTGTAACTAATGGTAATCTACTATAAGTATGACTTCGTAAACTTGCAGTAGATTGTGCTAGAAATATTAAAAGTGTATAGAGAGGTCGGATTGTAAATGGTATGACTGTAGGTAATGTTAGTCTACTATAGGTATGAAATCTTAAACTTGCAGTAGATTGCGCTAGAAATATTAAAAGGGTATTGAGAGTTCGGATTGTAAATGGTTTTACTGTAAGTAATGGTAGTCTTCTATAGGTATGACAAGGTAAACTTGTAGTAGATTGCGATAGAAATATTAAAAGCGTATATAGTTCGGATTGTAAATGGTTTGACTGTATGTTATTGTAGTCTACACTAGATATGTCATCGTAAAGTTGCAGTATATGGAGCTAGAAATATTTCAAGTGTATTGAGAGTTGGGATTGTAAATGGTTTGACTGTAGGTAATTGTAGTCTTCTATAGGTGTGACATCGTAAACTTGGATTATATTGCGCTAGAAATATTAAAAGTGTATAGAGAGTTTGGATTGTAAATGGATTGACTGTAGGTAATGGTATTCTACTACAGGTATGACATCGTCAACTTGCAGTAGATTGCGCTAGAAATATTAAAAGTGTATATGGAGTTCGTATTGTAAATGGTTTTATTGTAGGTAATGGTAGTCTACTATAGTTATGACATTGTAAACTTGCAGTAGAATGCGCTAGAAATAATAAAAGTGTATAGAGAGTTTTTTATTGTAAATGGTTTGACTGTAGGTAATGGTAGTCTACTATAAGTAAGACATCGTAAACTGGCAGTAGATTGCGAAAAAAATATTAAAAGTGTATAGTGAGTTCGGATTGTAAATGGTTTGACTGAAATATTAAAAGTGTATGGAGTCGTCGGATTGTAAATTGTTTGACTGCAACTAATGGTAATCTACTATAAGTATGACTTCGTAAACTTGCAGTAGATTGTGCTAGAAATATTAAAAGTGTATAGAGAGGTCGGATTGTAAATGGTATGACTGTAGG
Source organism: Dryococelus australis (assembly GCA_029891345.1). Classification (NCBI taxonomy): domain Eukaryota; kingdom Metazoa; phylum Arthropoda; class Insecta; order Phasmatodea; family Phasmatidae; genus Dryococelus; species Dryococelus australis. Next base: position 180,116 of record CM057004.1, read on the forward strand.
TAATTGTAGTCTACTATAGGTATGACATCGTAAACTTGCAGTATATTGCTCTAGAAATATTAAAAGTGTATAGAGATTTCGGATTGTAAATGGTTTGACTGTAGGTATTTGTAGTCTACTATAGGAATGACACCGTAAATTTGCAGTAGATAGCACTAGATATATTAAAACTGTATAGAGAGTTCGGATTGAAAAAACGGTTTGGCTGTAATTAATGGTATTATACTATAGGTATGACACCGTAAACTTGTAGTAGCGGGCGCTAGAAAAATTAAAAGTGTATAGAGAGTGTGGATTGTAAATGGTTTGACTGTAGGAAATGTTAGTCTACTATAGTTATGACATCGTAAACTTGCAGTAGATTGCGCTAGAAATATTAAAAGTGTATATGGAGTTCGGATTGTAAATGGTTTGACTGTAAGTAATGGTAGTCTACTATTGCTATGATATCTTAAACTAGCATTAGATTGTGCTAGAAATATTAATAGTGTATAAAGAGGTCGGATTATAAATAATTTGACTTTAGTTAATGGAAGGCAACTATAGGTATTACAAAGTAAAATTACAGTAGATAACGCTAGAAATATTAAAATTGGATAGAGAGTTCGGATTGAAAATGGTATGACTGTAGGTAATGGTAGTCTACTATAGGTATTACAAGGTAAACTTGCAGTAGATTGCGTTAGAAATTTTAAAAGTGAAAAGAGAGTCCGGTTTGAAAATTGTTTGACTATAGGTAATGGTAGTCTACTATAGTTATGACATTGTAACCATGCAGTAGAATGCGCTAGAAATAATAAATGTGTATAGAGAGTTTTTTATTGTAAATGGTTTGACTGTAGGTGATGGTAGTCTACTATAAGTAAGACATCGTATTCTTGCAGTATATTGCGAAAAAAATATTAAAAGTGTATAGTGAGTTCGGATTGAAAATGGTTTGACTGAAATATTAAAAGTATATGGAGTGGTCGGATTGTAAATTGTTTGACTGTAGGTAATTGTAGTCTTCTATAGGTGTGACATCGTAAACTTGGATTAGATTGCGCTAGAAATATTAAAAGTGTATAGAGAGGTCGGATTGTAAATGGTATGACTGTAGGTAATTGTAGTCTACTATAGTTATGACATTGTAAACATGCAGTAGAATGCGCTAGAAATAATAAAAGTGTTTAGAGAGTTTTTTATGTAAATGGTTTGACTGTAGGTGATGGTAGTCTACTATAAGTAAGACATCGTAATCTTGCAGTATATTGCGAAAAAAATATTAAAAGTGTATAGTGAGTTCGGATTGAAAATGGTTTGACTGAAATATTAAAAGTATATGGAGTGGTCGGATTGTAAATTGTTTGACTGTAACTAATGGTAATCTACTATAAGTATGACTTCGTAAACTTGCAGTAGATTGTGCTAGAAATATTAAAAGTGTATAGAGAGGTCGGATTGTAAATGGTTTGACTGTAGGTAATTGAAGTCTACTATAGGTATGACATCGTAAACTTGCAGTATATTGCTCTAGAAATATTAAAAGTGTATAGAGATTTCGGAATGTAAATGGTTTGACTGTAAGTATTTGTAGTCTACTATAGGAATGACAACGTAAATTTGCAGTAGATAGCACTAGATATATTAAAACTGTATAGAGAGTTCGGATTGAAAAAATGGTTTGGCTGTAATTAATGGTATTATACTATAGTAATGACACCGTAAACTTGCAGTAGCGGGCGCTAGAAAAATTAAAAGTGTATAGAGAGTTTGGATTGTAAATGGATTGATGTAGGTAATGGTATTCTACTACAGGTATGACATCGTCAACTTGCAGTAGATTGCGCTAGAAATATTAAAAGTGTATATGGAGTTCGTATTGTAAATGGTTTTATTGTAGGTAATTGTAGTCTACTATAGTTATGACATTGTAAACATGCAGTAGAATGGGCTAGAAATAATAAAAGTGTATAGAGAGTTTTTTATTGTAAATGGTTTGACTGTAGGTGATGGTAGTCTACTATAAGTAAGACATCGTAATCTTGCAGTATATTGCGAAGAAAATATTAAAAGTGTATAGTGAGTTCGGATTGTAAATGGTTTGACTGAAATATTAAAAGTATATGGGGTGGTCGGATTGTAAATTGTTTGACTGTAACTAATGGTAATCTACTATAAGTATGACTTCGTAAACTTGCAGTAGATTTTGCTAGAAATATTAAAAGTGTATAGAGAGGTCGGATTGTAAATGGTTTGACTGTAGGTAATTGTAGTGTACTATAGGTATGACATCGTAAACTTGCAATAGAATGCGCTAGAAATATTAAAAGTGAATATAAAGTTCGGATTGTAAATGGTTTTCTGTAGGTAATGGTAGTCTTCAATATTTATGACATCGTAAACTTGCAGTTGATTGCGCTTGAAATTTTAAAACTGTATAGAGAGTTCGGATTGTAAATGGTTTGACTGTAGGTAATGGTAGTCTACTATAGCTATGACATCTTAAACTAGCAGTAGATTGTGCTAGAAATATTAAAAGTGTATAGAGAGGTCGGATTGTAAATGGTTTGAGTGTAGGTAATGGTAGTCTACTATATTAATGACATCGTAAACTTGCAGTAGATTTCGTTAGAAATATTAAATTGTTTAGCGAGTTCGGATTGTAAATGGTTTGACTGTAGGAAATGGTAGTCTATTATAGTTATGTCATCGTAAACTTGTAGTAGATTGCTCTAGAAATATTAAAAGTGTATAGAGATTTCGGATTGTAAATGGTTTGACTGTAGGTAATGGTTGTCTATTATAGGTATGACATCGTAAACTTGTAGTAGATTGCACTGGAAATATTAAAAATATATAGAGAGTTCGGATTGTAAATGGTTTGACTGCAGTTAATAGTAGTCTACTAGTGGAATGACATCGTAAACTTTCATTAGATTGTGCTAGAAATATTAAAAGTGAATAAAGAGTTGGGATTGTAAATGGTTTGATTGTAGGTAGGTAATGGTAGTCTACTATAGGTATGGCATCTTAACCTTGCAGTAGATAGAGCGAGAAATATTAAAACTATAAAGAGAGTTCGGATTGTAAATGGTTTGACTGTAGGTAATTGTATTCTACTATAGGTATGACATCGTAAACTTGCAGTAGATTGCGCTTGAAATATTGAAAGTGTATAGAGAGTTCGGTTAGTAAATGGTTTAACTGTAGGTAAATGAAGCCTACTACTATGGGTATGGCAAAGTAATCATGCAGTAGTTTGTGCTAGAAATAATTAAATGTATAGAGAGTTCGGATTGTAAATGGTTTGACTGTAGGAAATGGTAGTCTTCTATAGGTATGACAAGGTGAAATTGAAGTAGATAGCGATAGAAATATTAAAAGTGTATAGAGAGTACGGATTGTAAATGTTTTGACTGTAGGTAATGGCAGTCTACTATAGGTATGACAAGGTAAACTTGCAGAAGATTGCACTAGAAAATTTAAAAGTGTAAAGAGAGTTCGGATGGTAAATGGTTTGACTGTAGTTAATGGTAGTATACTATAGGTATGATAAGTCAAACTAGAAGTAGATTGCGCTAGAAATATTAAAAGTGGATAGAGAGTTCGGATTGTAAATGTTTTGATTGTAGGTAATGGTAGTCACTATAGGTATGACATCGTTAATTTGCAGTTGATAGCGCTAGATATATTAAAAGTGTACAGAAAGTTCGGATTGTAAATGGTAAGACAGTAGGTAATGGTAGTCTACTTTAGGTATTATTTCGTAATATTGAGGAAGATTGCGCTACAAATAATAAAAGTGTATAGTGAGTTCGGATTGTAAATGGTTTGACTGTAGGTAATATAGCCCACTTTAGGATTGACATCTTAAACTTGCATTAGATTGCGCTAGAAATATGAAAAGTGAATAGAGAGTTCGTATTGTAAATGGTTTGTTTATAGGTAATGGTAGTCTACTATAGGTATGTCATTGTAAACTTGCAGTAGATTGCGCTAGAAATATTAAAAGTGTATAGAGAGTTCGGATAGTAAATGGTTTGCCTGTAGGTAATGTTAGTCTACTATAGCTATGACATCGTAAATTTTCAGAAGTTTGCGCTAGAAATATTAAAAGTGTATAGAGAGATCGGATTGTAAATGGTTTGACTGTAAGTAATGGTAGTCTTCTATAGGTATGACAATGTAAATATGAATGAGATTACGATAGAAATATTAAAAGTGTATAGAGAGATCGGATTGGAAATGGTTTGACTGTAGGTAATGGAAGTCCACTATAGGAATGACGTCGTAAACTAGCAGTCGATTGCGTTGCAAATATTAAAAGTGGATAGCGAGTTCGGATTGTCAATGGTTTGACTGTAGGTAATGGTAGTCGACAATAGGTATGACATCGTACACTTGCAGTAGATTGCGCAGGAAATATTAATAGTGTATAGAGAGTTCGGATTGTAAATGTTTGACTGCAGGTAATGGTATTCTACTGTAGGTATGACATTGGAACTTGCAGTAGAATGAACTAGAAAAATTATAAGTGTATAGAGAGCTCGGATTGTAAATGGTTGGACATAATTTAATGATAGATTACTATAGGTATGACATCCTAAACTATCAGTAGATTCCGCTTAAATATTAAAAGTTTAGAGAGTTCGGATTGTAAATGGTTTGACTGTAGGTAATGGTAGTCCTCTATAGGTATTAGATCGGAAATTTTCAGTAGAATTCGATAGAAATATCAAAAGTGTATACAGAGTTCGGATTGAAAATGGTTTAACGTTAGGTAATGGTAGTCTACTATAGGTATGCCATCGTAAGCTTGCAGTAGATTGCGCTATAAATATTAAAAGTGTATAGAGAGTTCGGATTGTAAATGGATTGACTGTAGGTAATGGTAGACTACTATAAGTATGACTTCGTAAACTTGCAGTAGATTGCGCAGGAAATATTTAAAGTGTATTGAGAGTTCGGATTGTAAATGGTTTGTCTGTAGGTAATGGTAGTCTACTATAGGTATGTCATTGTAAACTTGCAGTAGATTGCGCTAGAAATATTAAAAGTGTATAGAGATTTCGGATTGTAAATGGTTTGCATGTTGGTAATGGTAGTCTACTATAGGTATGACATCGTAAACTTGGAGAAGTTTGCGCTAGAAATATTAAAAGTGTATAGAGAGTTGGGATTGTTAATGGTTTGACTGTAAGTAATGGTAGTCTTCTATAGGTATGACAAGGTAAACATGAGGGAGATTGCGATAGAAATATTAAAAGTGTATAGAGTGTTCGGTTGGAAATGGTTTGACTGTAGGTAATGGTAGTCACCTATAGGAATGTCATCGTAAACTTGCTGTAGATGGCACTATAAATATTATAAGTGTATAGGGAGTGCGATTGTCAACGGTTTGACTGTAGGTAATGGTAGTCTTCTATATATATGAGATCGTAAATTTGCAGTAGAATGCGCTAGAAATATTAAAAGTGTATAGAGAGTTCGGATTGTAAATGGTTCGACTATAGGAAATGGTAGTGTACTATATGTATGACAACGTAAACTTGCAGTAGATTGCGTTAGAAATGTTAAAAGTGTATAGAGAGTTCGGATTGTAAATGGTTTGACTGTAGGTAATGGTACTCTATTATAGGTGTGACATCGTAAAATTGTATTAGATTGCGCTAGAAATATTAAAAGTATATAGAGAGTTCGGATTATAAATGGTTTGACTGCAGGTAATAGCAGTCTCCTATAGGAATGACATCGTAAACTTGTAGTAGATTCTGCTAGATATATTAAAAGTGTATAGAGAGTTCGCAATACAAATGGTTAAACGTTAGGTAATGTTAGTCTACAATAGGTATGACATCGTAAACTTGCAGTAGAATGCGCTAAAATATTAAAAGTGTATAGATAGTTCCGATTGTAAATGGTTTGACTGTAAGAAATTGTAGTCTACTATAGGTATGACATCGAAAACTTGCAGTAAATTGCGTTAGAATTATTAAAAGAGTATAGAGAGTTCGGTTTGTAAATGGTTTGTTTGTAGGTAATGGTAGTCTACTATAGGTATGACATCGTAAACTTGCAGTAGATTGCGTTAGTAATATTAAAAGTGTATAGATAGTTCGGATTGTAAATGTTTTGACTGTAGGTAATGGTAGTCAACAAAATGTATGACAAGGTAAACTTGCAGTATATTGCACTCGAAATATTAAAAAATGTATAGAGAGTTCGGATGGTAAATGGTTTGACTGTAGGTAATGGTAGTCGACAATAGGTATGACATCGTACACTTGCATTAGATTGCGCTTAAAATATTAAAAGTGTATAGAGAGTTCGGATTGTAAATGGTTTGACTGTAGGTAATGGTAGTCAACTATAGGCAAGACATCGTAAACTTGCAGTAGATTGTGCTAAAAATATTAAAAGTGTATAGAGAGTTCGGTTTGTAAATGGTTCGACTGCAGGTAAATGTAGTCTACTATAGGTATGTCATCTTAAATTTGCAGTAGATTGCCCTAGAAATATTACATGTTTATAGAGAGTTCGAATTGTAAATGGTTTGACTGTAGGTAATGGTAGTCTACTATAGGTATGACATCGAAAACTTGCATTAGATTGCACTAGAAATATTAAAAGTGTATAAAGAGTTCGGATTGTTAATGTTTTGACTGTAGGTAATGGTAGTCTATTATAGTTATGACAAAGGAAACTTGCAGTAGAATGCGGTAGAAATATTAAAAGTGTATAGAGAGTTCGGATTGTAAATGGTTTGACTGCAGTTAATAGAAGTTTACTATTGGTATGACATCATAAACTTGCAATAGATTGCGCTAGAAGTATTAAAAGTGAATAGACAGTTGGGATAGTAAATAGTTATATTGTAGGTAATGGTAGTCTACTATAGGTATGACATCGTAAACTTGCAGTAGATTGAGCTAGAAATATTTAAAGTATTAAGAGAGTTCGGATTGTAAATCGTCTGACTGTAGGTAATGGTATTCTACTATAGGTATGACATCGTAAACTTGCAGTAGATTGCGCTTGAAATATTGAAAGTGTATAGAGAGTTCGGGTTTTAAAAGGTTTAACTGTAGCTAAATGAAGCCTACTACTATCGGTATGACATAGTAAACATGCAGTAGATTGTGCTAGAAATATTAAAAGTGTATAGAGAATTCGGATTGTAAATGGTTTGACTGTAGGTAATGGTAGTCTAATATAAGCATGACATTTTAAATTTGCAGTAGATTGCGCTATAAATATTAAAAGTGTATAAAGAGTTCGGATTGTAAATGGTTTGACTATAGGTAATGTTTGTCTACTATAGGTATGATACAGTTAACTTGCAGTAGATTGCGCTAGAAATTTTAAAAGTGTAAAGAGAGTTCGGATTGAAAATGGTTTGACTGTAGGTAAAGGTAGTCTACTATAGGTATGACATCGTAAATTTGCAGTAGATTGCGCTAGAAATATTACATGTTTATAGAGAGTTCGAATTGTAAATGGTTTGACTGTAGGTAATGGTATTCTACTATAGGTATGACAATGTAAACTTGCAGGAGATTGCGCTAGAAATATTAATAGTGTATAGAGAGTTCGGATTGCAAATGGTTATACTTTAAGTAATGGTAGTCTACTATAGGTGTGACAACGTTAACTTGCAGTAGATTGTGCATGAAATATTAAAAGTGTATAGAGATTTCCGATTGTAAATGGTTTGACTGTAGGTAATGGTTGTCTTCGTTAGTTATGACATCGTAAACTTGCCGTACATTACGCTAGAAATATTAAACGTGTTAAGACAGTTCGGATTGTGAATGTTTTGCCTGCAGGTAAATGTAGTTTTCTATAGGTATGACATCGTAAACTTGCAGTAGATTGCGCTAGAAATATTAATAGTGTATAAAGAGTACGGATTGTAAATGGTTTGAATGAAGGTAATGATAGTCTACTATTGGTATGACATGGTTAACTTGCAGTATATTGCGCTAGAAACTTTAAAGTGTATAGAGAGTCGGATTGTAAATGGTTTGACTGTAGGTAATGGTAGTCTACTATAGGTATGACATAGTAAATTTGCAGTAGAATGAGCTAGAAATATTAAATGTTAATAGAGAGTTCGGATTGTAAATGGTTTGACTGTAGGTAATGGTAGTTCTTCATAGGTATGACATCGTAAACTTGCAGTATATTGCGCTAGAAATATTGAAAGTCTATAGAGAGTTCGAATTTTAAATGGTTTGACTGTAGGTAATGATAGTCTACTAAAGGAATGTATGGTTAAATTATAGTAGATTGCGCTTGAAATATTAAACATTTATTGAGTTCGGATTGTAAATTTTTTGACTGTAGGAAATGGTAGTCTACTATAGGTATGACATCGTAAACTTGCAGTAGATTGCGCTAGAAATATTAAAAGTGTATAAAGAGTACGGATTGTAAATGGTTTGACTGTAGGTAATAATAGTCTACTATAGGTTTGACGTGGTTAACTTGCTGTATATTGCGCTATAAATTTTAAATGTGTATAGAGAGTTCAGATTTTAAAATATTTGACTGTAGGTAATGGTAGTCTACTATATGTATGACATCGTAAATTTGCATTAGATTGCGGTAGAAATATTAAAAGTGTATAGAGATTTCGGATTGTAAATGGTTTAACGTTAAGTAATGGTAGTCTACTACAGGTATGACTTCGTTATCTTGCAGTAGAATGCGCTAGAAATATTAAAAGTGTATAGAGGGTTCGGATTGTAAATGGTTCGACTGTAGGAAATGGTATTATACAATAGGTATGACATCGTAAACTTGCAGTAGATTGCGATAGTAATATTAAAAGTGTATAGAGAGTTCTGATTGTAAATAATTTGACTGTAGGTAATGGAAGTCTTCGTTAGGTATGACATCGTAAACTTGCAGTAGATTGCGACAGAAATATTAAAAGTATATAGAGAATTCGGATTGTAAATGGTTTTACTTTAAATAATGTCGGTCTACTATAGGTATGACTTGGTAAACTTGCAGTAGATTGCACTAGAAATATGAAAGAGTGTAGAGAGTTCGGATTGTAAATGGTTTGACTGAAAGTAATGGTAGTCTTCTTTAGTTATGACAAGGCAAACTTGCAGCACCTTGCGCTAGAAATATTAAAAGTAAATAGATAATTGGGATTGTAAATCGTTTGACTGTAGGTATTGGTAGACTACTATAGTTATGACATCGTAAACTTGCAGTAGTTTGAGCTAGAAATATTAATAGTATAAAGAGAGATCGGATTGTAAATGTTTCGACTGTAGGAAATGGTAGTCTACTATAGTTATGACATCGTAAACTTGCAGTAGAATGCGCTAGAAATATTAAAAGTGTATAGAGAGTTAGGATTGTAAATGGTTTGACTGCAGTTAATAGTAGTTTACTATAGGTATGACATCGTAAACTTGCAGTAGATTGCTCTAGAAATATTAAAAGTATATAAGAGATCGGATTGTAAATGGTTTGACTGTAGGTATTGGCAGTCTACTATAAGTATGACATTTTAAATTTGCAGTAGATTGCGCTATAAATATTAAAAGTGTATTAGGAGTTCGGATTGTAAATGGTTTGACTGTAGGTAATGGTAGTCTACTATAGGTATGACATAGTTAACTTGCAGTAGATTGCGCTAGAAATTTTAAAAGTGTATAGAGAGTTCGGATTGTAAATGGTTTGACTGTAGGTACTGGTAGTCTACTATAAGTATGACATCTTAAACTTGCTGTAGATTGTGCTAGAAATATTAAAAGTGTATAGAGAATTCGGATTGCAAATGGTTGGACTGTAGGTAATGGTAGTCTACTATAGGTGTGACACCGTAAACTTGCAATAGATTGCGCTAGAAATATTAAAAGTGTATAGAGAGTTCGGATTGTAAATGGTTTGCCTGTAGGTAATGGTAGTCTTCGTTAGGTATGACATTTTAAACTTGTAGTAGATTGCGCTAGAAATGTTAAAAGTATATAGAGAGTTCGGATTGTAAATTGTTTGACTGCAGGTAATACTATTCTACTATAGGTATGACATCGTAAACTTGCAGTAGATTGAGCTAGATATATTAAAAGTGTATAGTGTGTTCGGATTGAAAATGGTTTGACTTTAGGTAATGGTAGTCTACTATAGGTATGAGATCGTAAACGTGCCGTAGATTGTGCTATAAATATTAAAAGTGTATAGACAGTTCGGATTGTGAATGGTTTGACTGCAGGTAAATGTAGTTTACTATAGGTATGGCATCGTAAACTTGCAGTAGATTGCGCTATAAATAGTAAAAGTGTATAAAGAGTTCGGATTGTAAATTGTTTGACTGTAGGTAATGATAGTCTACTATATTTATGACATGGTTAACTTGCAGTATTTTGCGCTAGAAATTTTAAAAGTGTATAGAGAGTTCGGATTGTAAATGGTTTGACTGTAGGTAATGGTAGTCTACTATAGGTATGACATCGTAAACTTGCAGTAGATTGCGCTAGTAATATTACAAGTGTATAGAGAGTTCGGATTGTAAATTGTTTGACTGCAGGTAATGGTAGTCTACTATAGGTATGACTTCGTAAACTTGCAGTAGATTGCGCTAGAAATATAAATTTAGCATTCAGGACGAAATTTTAAATGTTTCATCTGTTAGAAAACTTTCCTCCTGGCCTGAAACACACTATTGCATACTACTTTGAGCTACAATAACCGCTGGCATGGTAGTTAAGAGATCGCCAGACAGCGATACAACGTGTACATGCACACAGATATAAATAGCTGTTTTTGGAACCACAGCTCTCTCCATATAGTATATCTGTAGAGAAAATTGACAACGCATAGCAGTTTTCTTTTTGAAAACTAACACTGAAGTATTAACTAAGTACTTCAAAGTTGTTAAATTCTTGCTTATCGTTTTGTTCTTATTATCTCTCACAGCTGCGAATCTGTCGCATGTGTATGTATTGCAATATCTTTATTTGTTAAAGGTGAGGATTCCATAACCATATGTGCGAGAAATGTTTGTTTCAGACAACCAAATATTGTTTTGTATAGGGTGAGAAATTTATTTATTTGCCCCAACAAAATATTTCGTTGGGTAAGCAAAATTTAAAAAACCAACAAAATTAATAATGTTCATTAAAAAAAGTTTACGCTAGATTAAACAAAACTTTGCTTTGGGCCTAAGGAAATAAGATTGCCAAAAAAATATTTGGTTGAATAAACTGTATACACATGATAGTTATTCTAATTTGAACACCCTGGGATATCTCCGGAACGGTTACATATAACGAAATGCCGTTTTCGCTAAATGGAGATTAATACGGAGGAAGGTATAGATAGAAATAATTAAACCACATATGATTTTTCCCCTGAAAACATGCAATCATTTCAACGGTATCTGAAAGTACGTGGAAAGAGGAATTCAATGATTTAGCTAATGCAATGGAATAATGTGCAAAAATGATTAACTGGGTCGGCAGCACGGGGCAGGGGTCCCCTGCCCCGTGCTACCGACCCAGTTGTACTCACAGCTGTAAACTAGCAACATGCGCCGAGACTCATCCTAGCGGGCTCGCTTCCAAATAGCAGCGTAGTGCTTACATTATAGTGCCAAGGTGCACGGAACACGATATTGTACAAAGGGGAGAGAGGTGTTGTGAGTGCCAACCTGATATAAATACATTATATTATATTAAGGAACCTACATAATTCAGTAGGCCTACATTTGTTTCTTAGTCATTAATTAACTAATGAGTAACGAGTGCGTGAAGATGTACAACAAAAATATAACACACCAACCTAAGAATAAATGCAATCGCATACGCATGCATAGTACAAAAGAGCACAATTATGGTTGAAACGCTTCACATGAAGTATTTTCACAGCATGTGCTCGATGTGTTTACCATCGACAGCGATACACATATGTAAACGCACATGTAGCGAGCGACGAGCGACCTGAAGTGTTTCTAGCGTAATGCCCCTGCAAGCTGCCACAATGTGTGTATTGTGGCGTCGTAGGATCGTGTAGTACACCATACCTGTCAGTGATCCCCACAGGAAAATATCGAGAGGTGTGAGGTTGGGATAGCCCTCTTACAATACCACCACGTACTAACGTTTCATATAACACTTGCCTCGCCACCAAAGCAAAATGCGCAGGACAATCATCATTCGGAAACCACATATCACGACGCATTTCGAGCAGTATGTCTTCCAGAATTGCCTGTAAGTTCTCTCTGAGGAAATGGAAGTACAGACAGTCGGTCATTTTCCCCTGAATGAAGTTTGGCTCTATGATGTATGTATTCAGTCGTAAGGAAAGTGAGACTTAGGCGCAAGGGATTGGGGAATCGCAGCCTCGGAGCCGGGAGCCGCCATCTTGTGATGTCACCGTCCACTATCTTTGGCCCATATGACTTTGTACTCGACCTTTGACCCTTCACATTGATCCCATTGACCTCTAACCCCAAAAACCCAAAACTTGCTTAAAATTATTTAAAAATTATGAAAAATGTGTTACAAATACTGCTATTTACAAATAGTTTATAAATTTATAAGAACATACATAAAAACTTATTTAAACTTTATCTTAAAATAATTAAAAGCCATTTATAAAAATTAAGAATTTTGTTCCCCTTCTACAATTTTCCCTCACAATTCCCATATTTCCTTTAAGATTTTCCCTATTTTTTCAATTAAAATGTATCTTTTAACTTCAAAAAATTCTAAAAAAATAAAAAAATAAAAAAATAAAAAAATCCCGAAAAATTTATAAAACTTATTGAAAAATTAATTTAAAAATGTTACAGTTCCGGAGGTCCTCCCGGCACCGCATCCAGCAGACGACTGACTCCCACGCCCACACTGCTGCACCCACACTCCCTCACCTACACTCCCCCACCTTTTTACATTCTATCCTATGACGCCATATTAGTTTTTTCGTATATCATTTGTCGATATGTTACTGGACAGTGTCATATATATTTTTTCGTTCGTAATTTGTTTATACGTGCTATTGGAGGCAGCCACATTTGTTTTTAGTTCGTCACTTGTTTATATATGTTACTGAAGGCTGCTATTTTGGGATGCAGTCATCTTGCTAGGTGTAACTCTCCATGTTTGTTTTTTATTGAAAATTGTTTTAGTGTTTGTGTCTCACCTTCATTCGATTACCATATTATATTTCATATGTTTGGATCACCTATGTGCGATCAGGTGACAGCCATATTTTTTATGTGTTTAAATGATAGGTTGCATTGATTAAATCTGCCAATGTTTTTATTGGATGAAATTAGTGTTTAGTCGTGATGATTCCGCCCCCTTCGTTCCTTCCCCTTCATGTTAGATAATATACCACCTGCTATCGGGTTGTACCAAAGTACTTAAATTTTGGTATTTATTTTTTATTCGTAAATGGGAATATTTTTAATTAAAATGTATTTCACTAAAAATATTACTTACATAATTGGCAGGGAGTAATTTGACATAAAACAGCATCTTTTTACATTAAATATATTGTACACATAATAAAATGTACAGGTTTTTTTGTCTTCTTCGACATTCACCTCTCGATGTCCACCATGGCGACCCAGGAATTGAAGCGGACAGGGAAACACCACAATTTAAAGCGTGCCCTTCCGTTTCGTGTGTTTCAGCACCTCCTTGGACCTTGAAGCTGGCGATTCTCAAAGACGACTACACAGTTATAGTGTGTGAATAGTCAGCTGCGCTCACGACAATGTTTTGATGGTCTTGTCTTGGCAGTTCTAAGATGCAAGCTGGTCGTGAATAATAAGGCAGAATGTGTATACGTTTGCAGGAATATTTCCATGTGTAGAGAATTCGATCCTGTAGTCGATCACATTGGTGGTAATGCACTCGTCCTGTTTACTTACATCGAATACAATGAACTAAGCCAAACTCTTAATATCGAGGATTGGGCGCGGCCATTATATGCTATTTGGATTTGAGCGTACATTTGTGCAAATAAAGATAAATCTATCATTTTGTTTGCTGTTTCCTAGTGATTGTACATGGTGAATAAAAATGCAGTCTTGTGTTTTAAGCTAACTGCCACAGTTTTTGATCAATTAATTCATAACCTTGAAGGTGACATGGGATGGTGATGGAGCAATGACGAAATTTTATGATGACTAAGTGGGTGAGCCTCGAAAAAAAACGCTAGCCAATGGTAGCGTCTGCCACTTTCCCCAAATACGAATATTCGTTTCGACCGCACGTGAAGTTGAGGCCTTGTTGGGAGGCGAGCAGTCCGACGTTGGGCCCTCCTTGTATATCAGCGATTGTTTGTTAGGGTAGGTATGGCACACGACTTGCTCCAACAATACATGATGCACCAACATAAAATGTCTGACAACGTGCCAGACATTCAGATTCACTGTTAGAATGTTATGAATTAATTTTATGACAACAGCATCAGTTAGCTTAAAAACGCCAGACTATTTGTTCACCATGTATGTTAGTTTACAAATCCACAGGAAAAAACAAACAAAGTTATACAGTTACATTTTTATTTGCACGAAGGTAGTGCCAGTCCCAAAATTTTCATGGCTGTGGGTTAATATTGGCGCCCATATTTTTGTGCTCCGTACTTCGTAGTTTAATAATGAAGTATTTAGAAATTCATAAATAAATCGTTCATTCTAGCTCTGTTACTAGATAAAATATCTCCTTCCACTACACTTTCAAGTGCGGTTTTAACCCCTTCGGAATAGACATAATGCAAATATAGTATGTGGTGTACATATTTTAGGCCTATATTATATGAGGAATCACCTGCCAAAGTAAGTTTGTCGGTAGAGTTAAGTTCCATACAGTATCAGTATTTTCTTCTCTTAGCGAACATTAAAAACTAAATTTATACACTGTCTCTCGTGAAGAATCGTGGTTTCTTCTTTGGTTGAAGCCTTATATCTCTTGAACCAAGAGATTCTTGTTTGTGGGTGCAGTATTTTTGTACTTAATTTTATCTCTCCAAAAATATACTTCCTATTTGCTTGATCTTATACTTACTACCATAAGACTGACCCCAACATAAGGAATCACAGCCTTGTATCACAATTATAAATCTAAATCTATACTAATATTATAAAAATGTTGTGTTAGGTTGTTTTTTTTATATGTAAAAGCTTATCTCGAAAACTACTGGGCCGACTCTTATAATAATATAACTGTTAGAAAGCTACATTCTCCCAGATGCACAAAGGCTATGTTTATTTATTTTTTTAATCATTCAGAATTTTCGAAATTTTTAAAACAAGTCGGAGAAAAATTTGCTATTTGACTGATTTCTAAGCATCCTCTACCAAGACTTCAGTCCCGATTCTTATAATTATTTCAGTCTTAGAAAGCTGCATCTTCCAGATGGACATAGGTTATGTTTTAATTTTAAAAGAATTTCTTGAGAAATTTGAACATTTGTAAACATGTCGGAGAAAAACTGAGCTACTTGACTCTTTCTATGCATGCTATACCATAATTACAGGGCCGATTATTATAATTATTTCATGGTTATGAAGTTAAATACTTCCAGAAGAATATAAGGCTATCTTTAATTTTAAAAAAACCCTTGAGAAAATTCGAGATTTGTAAACCAAGTCGGAGAAAAATGAGCTACTCGGCTGCTTTCTAAGTATCCTCTACCAAAATCATTAAGGGTACATTGAAACAATGCTAGAAGAAAATGTCGCAAGTCGTCACAAGTAGTCGCAGGTAGTCGCAAGTAGTCTCAGGTTGTCGCAAGTTGATGCAAGTAGTTGCAGGTAGTCGCAATTGGTTATAGGGAAAATTGCAAAAAAAAAAAAATTATGGAGAAAATCAAACATAACACAATGAATGAAGTTTTGCAAAGAGACGAGGCAGCAGATTAAAATTCTTCATCCACTCTAGCTATTCAAGTTGAAAGTTAGAATAGGACACGATGCTCTGCATATAAACTGTTGAGACATCCCAGGGGGACATATTGAATGCGAACCCTGAACACTTTTATAGAGGCAGGAAACAAAGACCTCTGTCCCTCCTTGCCTACAAGAAAGTTTCTCCAGCTAAAACTTTTATTTTTGCACCGAACAGAGTCCAGCAAACATTTTTAATATATTTATTTTACATATACACAGATTACAAGAGTTCCTGTTCAAGATACAACACGATGCTGTCTGGAGAAGATAAAGACAAATATAATAAAATATAAACAAACTAGTTTTTTAATTTAATTAAATTCAACTCGAGTTATGTATAAATAGCAGCATATTTTCCCTTAAATTTACGATAATTTGACCCTTTTAGTAAAAATGTAAGAATAATATTGAAATCGCTATTTTGTAACTCCGAAAAAAACATGATTTCCGCCTGTATTCATAACCTTTCATTATACTTGGGCAGGAAACTGTTAAAATATTAAATAAATTTAAAAATTGCACATCTCATATACATGGATTACACTTTACTATTGGAAAGTTTTTGGTTAGACATAAAAAGAGAGGTAACATGTTGGTCGAGCGCTTAGCAAGCTCGCCTTCTCGGGTGGGTCAAAGCCTAAAAACAAACTTTTTTCGCAATGTGTGGATCTCATGTTAGATGCCGTTGATACAAAGGTTTTATAGGATATCTCTCTCATTTACCCTAGTCTCATGTGCGCGACCCGGTCCGGGCCGGTGCTTCTCGTCTCATTTCACCCTCATCGGCTTTCGAAACCTCATTGTTAAAAGAGATGGGCAATTCTCTCCCAATATTTATTCGGTCCTATACATTGAATTGATAGTAAAAAAGACATTTGTTAACGAGTGAATAAAATATATCTTTTGTGAATACTTTAAAAAAAATAAATCTTGTATATATATATGGTTTTCAAAGTTGTAAGTATCGCGGGTTATGGTTAAATCTGGTTATTATCTCGGGGCTCATATTGGGAACTTGATTTCAGGAACTTGTAATTTATTTCACTGGTCATACAGACATGTTACGTAAGGTAGAACTGATAGCGAGTTAGTTTGCTGTGGCATTTTCATAAAGGGACTGTATAAGTGTCCTTCACACAATAATTGTTTCATTCTCTCGTGTATGCAAAATAGTTTTGATTAGTATTCTTGGCCCTTCTGATTTTTACAGAATATAAGACCTTCTACACTTTAAACCTATTTGCCCAGAAATGTTGATAACGGTGAACCATTTAATCACTTCGCAATTTTTACAAGAGTTCTTCTCAATGAAATTATTTGTATTTTATAAGTTATATATATTTAATATACATAACTGTGTATAAATAACATACATGATTGTGGTCAGCACCATATTTAATCCATCTTTTATATATGTTTCATCTAGGTGTTGATCACTGGAATGCAGTAGGAAGGGTATCGTGCACACTGTGGTTTGACACTCCACACCTGTATTTGTGGAAAACGATCTAGTACATATTATTGTGCAATTTGTAAAATAATTATTGTAATCATACTCCTAGATCAAATTATTTCTTTACAGTCTTTTTAAAAATTACAATATTTTTCAATCTCTATATACCTAATTTTTACAGTTTCCTACTAATATATCATAATATACACGCTCGTTCGCCATTTATTTTTGTTGTATAGTCTCTCTAACATAATTTAATATTGATTTTTTTAGTTAGAATATATATATATATTTATTTGTGTTGTAAAGACTGTCTAACATAATACTATATATATATATATATATATATATATATATATATATATATATATATAGTATTATGTTAGACAGTCTTTACAACACAAATAAATGGTGAACGAGAGTGGATATTATGATATATCAGTAGGAAACTGTAAAAATTAGGTATATAGCCATTACAAAAAATTGTATTCTTTATTAGACTGTAAAGAAATAATTTGACCTAGGAGTTTCATTACAATAAATATTATATATATATATATATGAGCCCAGCTCGTGACCTTTTCCCCTCTGTCAGTTTCTCCTAATAATACAGTACTTACAATAATATTTTCCACACTAATGCTCAACTTCAATTTTTTCCCCTCTATTAAGCTCGGATGGGAATGACTCCTTGGTACTACACTCGGTGATTTGGGCCAGCGACTGGGATTCTGTTTTACTGACCCTTTCTAGTTTAACTTAATATTATTACTCACAGTTGCATTCTGCGGACTCGCCTCTCTCCAGTTGATCGTAGGCGGTGTCTGCACAAACGGTGGCATTCGTGGGTCAAGCGGTGTCTGACTGTCAAAATGACTGCTAGGCTGAGGAAGTAAATAGCCTGTATGTCTTTGGTTGTAGCTGACTCCAACTGACTGCGGTGTTTGGTTTCGGTGCTGTTCCATTACTATTCTGCTGTACGGACGCGTGCGAGTAACTGTGCGTTGCCCTAGAAACAGGCGTGCAATGAGACGTAGGCGATAACGGGCTTCGGTCCTCCTCTGACCTTTCTCCCTGTTGACCTAACCTCTCTTCGCGGTCCAGACGATGTCCACGGGTCCTCTGACCTCTCTTGTCTAATAATACTTTCGGCCTCTGAAAGAATATTGGCTGTTTCTCTGATCAGAGCCTTGGATTAGTGGATACGGCGTCCATGTGAAAAGCTTAAACTTTAGGGTGACCATTGTTGTTCTGCCTGAAACCTCCGCTGCACTGGTTTTGCTGGTTTCTGGGTTACAATGGCGGCTGTCATTCAATAGGCCCTTGCTTGTCACCTTCTCTACCACTCTGTTGTCTCTACATTTTGTCGATTTGATCGAACGCAAGTAGTCGCTCACGGAATGATACTATGTCTGTATCTCTGCGTCCTGACCAGTGTGCTTGGTAACGATAGGGTAACTGCAGTAAACTATTGCTGTAAATTCCACATCGCTAACAGCAGGGCTCAAGTTTCTTGACTTTTCGTACATGTCAAAGATGTGTGATTCCAGGCTACCACCTCGGCCGGAGATAAACCTTTCTGCGTGGTGCTGGGCTGTCAGGATTCCCTGCACTTTTTGCAATCTAGAAATTATCTGTAAATTTTTGATTGAATTCTGTGTAGCTTGTTGTGGTGCTTTTCGCTACTTTCCACCAAAACTTTGTGTTAGACTTAGGCATCTCAGTTTGTTGTAATCACTTAGACCAAACAAGACAGAATACTCCTTTAATTACTATAAGAAATTTACTGGACTTTCTCTTGATTTTCCTGATAGTTCCAATTAACGCATACAAAAGCTCAAGTGTTGCAATCTTTTGGGTAAACAAAAACTTTTCTAAGTTGATCTTGTAAAGTAGTAACTATGATATTGTATTTTGATTTTACATATGTTTTAAAATCAGAAACACTAGTATTATATCTTGATTCTACATCTTTATTTAAAGCGTAGTCAGAAACAATAGTTTTATGTTTCGAATCTATATACTTTTTTAGTACCTGCTTTGCATTACTTATCTGTTTTGTATAATCAGCACTAGTATTATTGAATTGTAAATGTATATCTTCTTTTGAAGCATAATCAGCTATTCGTTTCTTGAAAATTTTTTATTGACTGCATCTTTATCGTCTCTAGGATAATCTATATTAATAATTCTACGACCTAAACAAAACGTGAGATTGTTAATCTACATATATTTTTTAAAGTATAATCAGAAGTTATAGTTTTGTATTTTAAATCAACATCTTTTATTAAAGCATAAGCACAAGTGTCAAAAATTTTATTTAAATATTTCATTAATGTGTTTCCAAATATGTCTGTCATTTAATAACAAATATATTATTTCGTTAAGAAAACATTTTTTCTAAACAATATGCAATACAATTAAAAATAAATGTCCATATATAACTGAATTAAAATTCTGAATCGATCATCGTTGTAATAAATATTTCTGTTTTTGAAATATTTAATAAAATTATTAGCAATATTACCTTCAAAAGAATCAAAATAGTAAACATCAGTATTATTTTAAAAATAACAAACCCAATGAGTACCAGGATTTGTTGAAATGTCAAAATTAACAACGGAACATTAATTTTTGTGCATATTTTTTGGTAATTCATCAATCATATAAACATTTCTGAAATTATATACCTATAATATTTTTACATATTTTTCAATATCGTTATTAGATAGTGGGTATATATTCAAAATTTTTTGGTCTTCCCTTCGTTTTAGCAACTAAACCACTTCCTGATTTTCTATCCATCGCCAAATTGTGTATCGGTTGTTCTTCTAATACTTTATTTTCTAATTTTTTCAACAGAATTATAAATTGCTGTATATCCTCCTGCTAAAGCACCAAGTGCACCTAAAATTGGAAATTAAAGTGGTATAATTACTTCGTGAGGTAATCCATTTACTGTATTTTCTTAAAATATTTAGGATAAAAAATTTAATAAGAAACCTTAACCTTCTTTTAATAATTTATTTTTTTCTCAAGTTGATCTTTTGTTGAAATGATTATCTATACCCTAATTTCTTAATTGATCAATGGGTGTATCGAAATTTAAGCTTTTTATCTTCATTTATAAGTAAATATATATACAATTACTAAAACATTTTAACCTCCCATCCTAATTTCCTTTTTGTAAACATAGTCGAGGAAACAGCAGCAGAAGCAATTTTTTTATCATTAGTATATTTTTATTTAACATAATGTTTTTGCTTCTTTTTGTAAAATTTTATCAGCTTCATGTCTAGATTATAAATCTTTATGATCTCTATAAGCAATATCATGATATTTGTACACTTCATCTAATTTATTTGTTCCTGTGTCACCTCTTTCCAACCATTCATTTAATTCTATAAATGGTACACAATAACTATAGCCTGGCAAATGCATTGGTTAAATTTAAATTATTTAAAGCCCAATTTATAATGCATTCATCGTGATGTCCTGAATTCCAAAATGATTGTGGAATTACATTTAAAACTCTTATGGAATTCCTTTAGGATTATTAATAACAAAATCAGAAAATTTACTGTTCAACATATTCATAATTGTAATAGTTTTTATTTCCAGCATTATCTTCACCATGTATAACTAATAATCTATCAACCCATTTTCTAACATCATCCTTCAGACATAGTATTTTGTTCTTCTCCATGTAAAACATAATGAGTTTCAATATCATTTATTATTTTTTTTAATTTCCTTGTCGAGATTTATAGTAGAATCAGATGCTGCATGTGGTAGTTTATCAATGGTACAATTCCCATTTGCTCTTCCAAAATTAAGAGACTTTGAGAATAACGCTCTTTCAAACGATGTTTCGTCTGGTCTTTGTGGAAAATCTAAGATCTTTACTGCTACTGGAATTAACGTTGTTATTAAATATTTGTTTTCTTCTCTTACTTTTTCTGCTTTTTTACCAGTATTTCGTCATTCGTCGATTAATGGTTGTTCTTTCTTCTTATTTTTTTAATATTCTTTTTCATGAAGCTTTTTATATTTTTTATATCTTTCAATAAGTGATTTAACTAGAGAATCTCCCTTTGATTTCGTAATGTATATATAATTTTTTTTTTTTTATAAATGAGTTATAAAAATATTGAGAGTTTCGAGAGAGAAACTTTTCCCCCTACTGATCAAACTAAGGGGAATTTAAAGGTTTTCAATAATAGAATTGTTGATATTTCTATAGGTGATGGGTTTTTGTTTTCCAAATTATGCATATATTTATGAGCAATTTAATGTAATAAATACATATAAGGTTCGAGATGAGGCAAAATATGATAAATCAGATAATGTTGATATTTGTTCGAACATTTTTCCTTTTCACTTTTCTAGAGCATAAATTAAAAAAAAAAAATGGAAATATTATTAAAGCTGTTGATAATCCAGGTATAACATCAACAATGATAAATGCTCTATTAAGATCACCAAGTGAACAAAATTATTTAGAATTTACTGGTGTTGACAACCTACATCGAGATAAATTGGTTTCTAGTCATATAAATGATAAATTTAAAACTGTTACTTGTAGTAAAACAAATGAAATAATATATCCGCTAATATATTTGTTTGTTCTTATTCATGATAACAATGAGATTTATTTGAAAGGTGGTTATGATATTAAGTTTTTCATAATTCATCTGATAACAATTGTTTACTTCTTTATAAAACTTTAGATAAAGATGATAAAGTTACGAAACATCATCCTGGTACTGGTAAAAGTGTTATTAAAAATTAGAAATTTTGTGGCCTATTGTTGAATATGAATCAAACACAGTCATTGCATTTAAAGAAAAACTATACAAAGACCTATAATAATGGACGTAAGACCTATAATCGTGGGCGTAAGACCTATAATCATGCACTACGAATACGATAATATACCCAATATTAAGAAATCCTCGTTTTGCATTTTGTGGCATACAGCTATGTAGAACAAAAAATTCCAAAATGGAGTGAAATCATTTACACGTTAAATTCTTAAGACCTCGATTAACTAGATTGAGAAAATGTATCTTAATATTACGAAAATCTTATTGAACAATTTGAGGAAGATCATTACAACAAAAACGAATTCAAATGGTATTTCATACCCCGCACGCATCGACGGAAACAATCGTCTAACATCACAAAATCTCATTCCGAAAACTGCAGGAGTATTAATTTACGACCTCACTAAAAATATCGCCTATCCAATATCTTTGGGTGAGAATCTCGTTAATAAGTATCGTGCATTAATTCCTTCATTCTCTCTCGAATGATTTCAGTTCCAATATACTCCCGACACATATCTCAATTGCGAAGTTGTCTACGTTTATATAGTAGAGCTCTATGAAGGATATTTTCAGGATGTAAATGGACAAAGCGGTTTATCGGTTTTGACTGAAAAATCCAAATTCATCCCCTATGAAATCGTATCCCACAACAAAGCAGTGTACCGGATAAATTTCCGTTTTTCATAAGCCAACTGTTCTGGTCATGAACATTAGAAATTCACTCCTGTATGTATTTTTCAACTTGTAAAAAAAAACTACATCTTCGATGTCTTGAGATACTTTTAAAAACGACAACTGGGACTACGGTTTACCAAAACATTCTCTACGGTTCCATCGACTCATGAAAGAAAAACATTTTTTATAGAATCACGTCGTATTTTAAAACTGGAAAAAACCAAAACCACTTGGATCAATTTCCGCACATTTCTTAACCGCATATTCAAAAAATTAAATCAATAAAACAATCAAGCGCTTAGTATCTCAAGACTACCTTTATGTAAATGAAGTATGCACTATGAATCAATTGATTAATTAATTGAACCATATCGGTAGGAAA
Source organism: Dryococelus australis (assembly GCA_029891345.1). Taxonomy (NCBI): domain Eukaryota; kingdom Metazoa; phylum Arthropoda; class Insecta; order Phasmatodea; family Phasmatidae; genus Dryococelus; species Dryococelus australis. The sequence continues at coordinate 203,359 of CM057004.1, forward strand.
ATAAACAAGTACTACAAGATGTATACTCGAAGCGGTTTGGATTTTCTAATGCTCTGCGTTCGAGAACTTGACGCCAAAACGACAAACTGGAGGTTGAAGCGAAAATTTAAATTTAATCAATATGCATACGTGGTAAATTATAGCTTTTCAAATATTTGGACTTTTATTAGTTTGTAGAGAAATGGAATCCTACCTGAGTGGAGTCTGACTTGCAGATAGTTTCTTATCTAAATTGAAAACAACGACGATGACGATCGCAAACTGTCATCCACCGCCACACAGTTTCTATACATTTTGATTAAATTCGAATCGTTTTGGCAGTATTTTGCATATCCGAAACATAAACCAAGAGAGATGTTAATGCCGCTGTTTAGAGCGATCGATACCCGAGGTTGGTTCGCGACCTACACTTCGAATATCGTGACGACAGAAAAAACATTGGTTTATTCGCAAAAAAATAAACAAAATTTTAAACTTTGTTTATCATACGATTTCATCGCTATAGGTTTACTTGAGTAAATGAATTATTACTTTTGAATTATTTAATGTCCTTTTAACGACACACTTTTCGGGAAGTCGAACAATCTAAGATGACAAAGGGATATATTCCCGATATATTTCCTTTATGCAGGTGTTTTGTTAATGTAAAAATAGGCGACGAACCTCGAGAAAATGGAACTTTGGTAAAGTCTGTAACACCGTGCTGACAAACGATGGTGAAGGTAGAGGGGGGGATAGTGCTGACAAACTATGGTGAAGGTAGAGGGGGGATAGTGCTGACAAACGATGGTGAAGGTAGAGGGGGGATAGTGCTGACAAACAATGGTGAAGGTAGAGGGGGGGATAGTGCTGACAAACTATGTTGAAGGTAGAGGGGGGGATAGTGCTGACAAACTATGGTGAAGGTAGAGGGGGGGATAGTGCTGACAAACTATGGTGAAGGTAGAGGGGGGATAGTGCTGACAAACTATGGTGAAGGTAGAGGGGGGGATAGTGCTGACAAACTATGGTGAAGGTAGAGGGGGGGATAGTGCTGACAAACTATGGTGAAGGTAGAGGGGGGATAGTGCTGACAAACTATGGTGAAGGTAGAGGGGGGGATAGTGCTGACAAACTATGGTGAAGGTAGAGGGGGGGATAGTGCTGACAAACTATGGTGAAGGTAGAGGGGGGATAGTGCTGACAAACTATGGTGAAGGTAGAGGGGGGGATAGTGCTGACAAACTATGTTGAAGGTAGAGGGGGGATAGTGCTGACAAACTATGTTGAAGGTAGAGGGGGGGATAGTGCTGACAAACTATGGTGAAGGTAGAGGGGGGGATAGTGCTGACAAACGATGGTGAAGGTAGAGGGGGGGATAGTGCTGACAAACGATGGTGAAGGTAGAGGGGGGGATAGTGCTGACAAACTATGTTGAAGGTAGAGGGGGGATAGTGCTGACAAACTATGGTGAGGTAAGAGGGGGGATAGTGCTGACAAACTATGTTGAAGGTAGAGGGGGGGATAGTGCTGACAAACTATGGTGAAGGTAGAGGGGGGGATAGTGCTGACAAACTATGGTGAAGGTAGAGGGGGGATAGTGCTGACAAACTATGTTGAAGGTAGAGGGGGGATAGTGCTGACAAACTATGGTGAAGGTAGAGGGGGGATAGTGCTGACAAACTATGTTGAAGGTAGAGGGGGGATAGTGCTGACAAACTATGGTGAAGGTAGAGGGGGGATAGTGCTGACAAACGATGGTGAAGGTAGAGGGGGGATAGTGCTGACAAACTATGGTGAAGGTAGAGGGGGGGATAGTGCTGACAAACTATGGTGAAGGTAGAGGGGGGGATAGTGCTGACAAACTATGGTGAAGGTAGAGGGGGGATAGTGCTGACAAACTATGTTGAAGGTAGAGGGGGGGATAGTGCTGACAAACTATGGTGAAGGTAGAGGGGGATAGTGCTGACAAACATGGTGAAGGTAGAGGGGGGGATAGTGCTGACAAACTATGGTGAAGGTAAGGGGGGGATAGTGCTGACAAACTTGGTGAAGGTAGAGGGGGGGATAGTGCTGACAAACTATGTTGAAGGTAGAGGGGGGATAGTGCTGACAAACTATGGTGAAGGTAGAGGGGGGATAGTGCTGACAAACGATGGTGAAGGTAGAGGGGGGGATAGTGCTGACAAACGATGGTGAAGGTAGAGGGGGGGATAGTGCTGACAAACTATGTTGAAGGTAGAGGGGGGGATAGTGCTGACAAACTATGTTGAAGGTAGAGGGGGGGATAGTGCTGACAAACTATGGTGAAGGTAGAGGGGGGATAGTGCTGACAAACGATGGTGAAGGTAGAGGGGGGGATAGTGCTGACAAACTATGGTGAAGGTAGAGGGGGGATAGTGCTGACAAACTATGGTGAAGGTAGAGGGGGGATAGTGCTGACAAACTATGTTGAAGGTAGAGGGGGGATAGTGCTGACAAACTATGTTGAAGGTAGAGGGGGGATAGTGCTGACAAACGATGGTGAAGGTAGAGGGGGGGATAGTGCTGACAAACTATGGTGAAGGTAGAGGGGGGATAGTGCTGACAAACGATGGTGAAGGTAGAGGGGGGGATAGTGCTGACAAACTATGGTGAAGGTAGAGGGGGGGATAGTGCTGACAAACTATGGTGAAGGTAGAGGGGGGGATAGTGCTGACAAACTATGTGAAGGTAGAGGGGGGATAGTGCTGACAAACTATGGTGAAGGTAGAGGGGGGATAGTGCTGACAAACGATGGTGAAGGTATAGGGGGGGATAGTGCTGACAAACGATGGTGAAGGTAGAGGGGGGGATAGTGCTGACAAACTATGGTGAAGGTAGAGGGGGGGATAGTGCTGACAAACTATGGTGAAGGTAGAGGGGGGATAGTGCTGACAAACTATGGTGAAGGTAGAGGGGGGATAGTGCTGACAAACGATGGTGAAGGTAAGGGGGGGATAGTGCTGACAAACGATGGTGAAGGTAGAGGGGGGGATAGTGCTGACAAACTATGGTGAAGGTAGAGGGGGGGATAGTGCTGACAAACTATGGTGAAGGTAGAGGGGGGGATAGTGCTGACAAACTAGGGTTGAAGGTAGAGGGGGGATAGTGCTGACAAACTATGGTGAAGGTAGAGGGGGGGATAGTGCTGACAAACGATGGTGAAGGTAGAGGGGGGGATAGTGCTGACAAACGATGGTGAAGGTAGAGGGGGGGATAGTGCTGACAAACTATGTTGAAGGTAGAGGGGGGATAGTGCTGACAAACTATGGTGAAGGTAGAGGGGGGATAGTGCTGACAAACTATGTTGAAGGTAGAGGGGGGATAGTGCTGACAAACTATGGTGAAGGTAGAGGGGGATAGTGCTGACAAACGATGGTGAAGGTAGAGGGGGGGATAGTGCTGACAAACTATGTTGAAGGTAGAGGGGGGATAGTGCTGACAAACTATGGTGAAGGTAGAGGGGGGATAGTGCTGACAAACTATGTTGAAGGTAGAGGGGGGGATAGTGCTGACAAACTATGGTGAAGGTAGAGGGGGGATAGTGCTGACAAACTATGTTGAAGGTAGAGGGGGGATAGTGCTGACAAACTATGGTGAAGGTAGAGGGGGGATAGTGCTGACAAACGATGGTGAAGGTAGAGGGGGGGATAGTGCTGACAAACTATGGTGAAGGTAGAGGGGGGATAGTGCTGACAAACGATGGTGAAGGTAGAGGGGGGGATAGTGCTGACAAACTATGGTGAAGGTAGAGGGGGGATAGTGCTGACAAACTATGGTGAAGGTAGAGGGGGGATAGTGCTGACAAACTATGGTGAAGGTAGAGGGGGGATAGTGCTGACAAACTATGGTGAAGGTAGAGGGGGGATAGTGCTGACAAACGATGGTGAAGGTAGAGGGGGGGATAGTGCTGACAAACTATGGTGAAGGTAGAGGGGGGGATAGTGCTGACAAACTATGGTGAAGGTAGAGGGGGGATAGTGCTGACAAACTATGTTGAAGGTAGAGGGGGGATAGTGCTGACAAACTATGGTGAAGGTAGAGGGGGGATAGTGCTGACAAACGATGGTGAAGGTAGAGGGGGGGATAGTGCTGACAAACTATGGTGAAGGTAGAGGGGGGGATAGTGCTGACAAACTATGGTGAAGGTAGAGGGGGGATAGTGCTGACAAACTATGGTGAAGGTAGAGGGGGATAGTGCTGACAAACGATGGTGAAGGTAGAGGGGGGGATAGTGCTGACAAACGAATACTACGTGTTAATAATAAAACTTTTTTTGAATCCACCAGTGGGTTTCGTGTTTGAAAATATGAATTTATGGTTTACCATCGCGATGACACAGAAAATGATGTGGAAAATACTCTCGAACATACCATTAGCTCACCTATCGAGTTGTTGAAATATCAATTCGATGTGAAACAATATTCAAATAAAACATTAAATATTGAAGTGGCAATAATGCAAGTATTATTTCGTACAAAATTACACAATCTTATAGACACATCGGCAATGTCTTATTCCCCAGTTAAAATAAGTATGCTGATGGCCAAGACTTGAAGTATGCTGATGGCCAAGACTTGAAGTATGCTGATGGCCAAGACTTGAAGCTGGAATACAAACACGAACTGTTGGTTTTGTACGATAATTACCAATCATAGTTGAATCCTCTTATTTCAGCAATAGTTCATTCGTAATCATGGTAGGTAAACAATTTTTTTTTTTTTTTTTTTACTTTTTATTAGAATATTTTTTTACATAAGGTTTACAAAAGAAAATCAAAAAAACTAAGAGCAAGTGCACTTGAAAGAATGAATCCCATAATCTTCGGTACGCGTGGGTCTTTTGAAATATTGCCCGGGTAATAGTTTATGGAATGCATCGTAATGAGCTCCGAATATAAAAAAGTTTTCAATTTCTTGATTTTCTTGTTCTAGTGTAAATTGGACATATTTTTTTCAATACGGGACATCACACTTCGTTGCAAACAAAAACGAGGAGTATGATAGTTTTGCATTTTGGTGGCACAATATTGCATTTTCTATACAGTACTCCCATCTCGTTTTCGCTATTATCATCAAAGATGTAGAACCGACGGATTTTGACATCTTCATCCACGTATCCACCTACTTTGTCGTGAACACAGTTGTTTCTTGGCATTCCCTTCATCAGTACGTTAATCATCAAGTGAGCTTCACCATAACCAAGCTCTGCTACAAATTCCAAAGGAAGTTTGGGAAACTTGCTTTGGTTCCTGTGGCAATTTTGAATGTATGCGAACTTGGATTTATAGGTGTCCACTGCCACAAAATCCACTAAGAAAGTGATGTGAAAACCCATCGTTGTCGCCACTGAATGATATGCGAACAACAGTCGGTATATATATATATATATATATATATATATATATATATATATATATATATATATATATATATATATATATATATATATATATATGTGTGTGTGTGTGTGTGTGTGTGTGTGAAAGAAATAAGGGAAGATTTTTTTAAATTTTAACATTGATAAAAAAACTAAATAAAAACTCTCTATAAATACAACACCTCCTTTTAAAATATTTAAGTTATTCTATGACTATGCATGTGGAATTCTTCTTTCACCATTACTTGAATCAGTTCAACGACTGTGTAGAATACTTGGCTCGTAAACCTAATGTGACTTTTCAACCTAGTCTCAAATATAGTATTCTCAAATGCAAACTGATTGGCATCTGCGGTATTCCATCATGTTCTCGTTTCAATCACGTTTATTTGGACTTGAACCAAAATCACGATTTGAACTACATGACTTGTATAACTATAGAGGATCATCATATCTGCAACACATTTCCCGAGATGTTAGGATCTGATTTGGATTTGAGAATACTTCATCTATATCGAGGTTATTGCAATGGTATCGATATGACACAATCATCCTTGTCATCGTTCTCACCACCATCATCATTACGCGAATGCGTGATGGAATACTGTATGGCGAAAGATTCGAAAAAGAAGGAAATTTAACATAGAAGATTATTCGATGACAAAATTCCTAAATTCACGGTTATTTCGTCGAAAATGGTCGTTTGTGTTGGGTTCCCTATATATTGACGAATAATCGCAAATTACCGCACATTGGAGTGATTCGAGCACGCAGTCTGTATAAACAAATGCAATTATACCCAAGAAAATAAAGGACATTGTTTCGAACTGGTTTTGACAGTGGGTAATGAACCGTATGTTTTTTCACCGTAATCTCGAAGGTGAAAACCTTGAAAATGATCTCGAATTGAGTACGTTACGAGGGATCCAGAAACCTTCAAACTTTTTCAATCAGTTTCGTCACTAATGCCAAAACTATTTTGAAATTTGAAAAGTAATAAGCGGATGTCAAAATTAAATATGTTTCGTCAGTGGTCGCTGCACTTTGATAAAATAAAACTAACTCCGATTTTCTGACTGCGGAGGTCCAGAGCGACAGACAAACTGCTCTCTCATCAATCCATCTGTAGTTTACAAGAAAATGTTTCGGAAATTAAAAATTATAAAAAAGTTTGCAATTAAACTTACGTAATGATTGCCGGAACTAAACAAGCTGCATTAAATTTTAACATATAGCGCAAAAAAAATATTTTTTTTACACTATGCCCATTTAATTTACAAGATTGTGATACTATATCGTAGTAATTTTTTTGTATCCAAAATTAATCGTGTGTGGGAAAGCAAAAAAAATCTTTTTATTCGTTTTATCATGGTCAGTAAAACCCACGATATCATACAAAAAATTTACATTCCTTCTCGGCCAATGAAATAAATAAAATATATTGTAGAGTAAGCGTATAAAAACGAGATGATTGAGCAATGGGATTGCATTCGTTTCCGGCGAACTACAAGGTGAATTCACCATGAGAGCCAAATGTGACGAACAAGACTTGATTGGCGAGGAGGAACTGTCACCAGTGAGTTATATAAATGCAGATGTCAAATTAACCAAAAACACTGTATTGTAAAATCTTGTAAGTGAAACTGTATAAAAAAATTATGTAGAATTTTTGCATTGCTTTAAATGTAAGCGTAAAATATTACTAACTGTGTATAGATTGTAACATTATTTATAACTTAATAAAATTAAATTCACAAATTACAGGATTTTCAGTACAGAACGCAAACCTTGTGCAAAATACAACCTTGTATGTTATAATAAAATTGGCATATTGCGAACTTTTATTTTTGAAAATATAGTTCCTGTCCGCAATGGACACGAAATTATTACATCTAATAATTGCTAAATTTTACATAAGCAAAATAATTATTGAATTACACTCTAAAATATTATCTACAAACATTTTAAAATTAACACTAATTGAAAAAAACAACTCACAACAAACTCTTAATTATATGGGGAAAATATAATTGCAAACAACTAATTAACAAAGACTTCATTTTCATTGAAATTTACTCTAAAAATTTTTTAAAGGATATGCATTTATAAGAATCTGTTAAAAAGGAATGATGGAAAAATAATTTAACTAACAATTGGTATGCTTGCTGTAATTTTCAACTCTGTTTTCAGTGTTTCACTAATAAAGTTATGCAACATTGCTCGCTCCCATTGGCAAGTGGAACTCAAATACAATCTCCTTGGTGGAGCGTGGGGTTGAGAGGTTTCTGGGCGACAGGGTATGGAGAATGCTTCATTCGTGGACAAAGGCTAAGCAGCCAGGGGTGGAGACGAGAGCGAGATCACAGGGCTGCTAGCTGCATCCAATATGGGCGGATGGGGAGTCACACAGCTGAATGCATCCCGTGGCGAAGAGCGCTATCCTTGATGGGTCAGGTAGGCTGTTGTCCCGCAGAGTTGGCGAGCTGAGTTTGTCATTCCATGGAATTGTGGTTGCAGCAAGCTTCTTAGAACGAGGCAAGCTGAGATCCAACGCTACCTCGCCGTATGTGTTGAAAGATCTCTGCTCAGAACACCTTTTTTTCACCTCGACAAGCGCGCGAGTAGGCTTTTGGGCACAGGCAGTAAATTTAAGGATTTTTGTAGTGAAGAGGAACAGCCGACCACACCATGATTCTACATCTATAGACAAAATAGTGACGCCCTACATAATGTGGCTTTAACAGAAGCATCACTACCTACCATACAAAGTAGAGAATAACGATACATCAAAACAAAACCAACTTTGTTTGTCGAGAAAACTAGGCCACCTAAAATACTTATGATTCGCTGACGCCAGTCATATGCTTTTAACAATAGGGTGGGACATTCGTACCTCTCAAACAATGCATTTCAAAAGATGTTTTTCGAAAAGGCTTCTAGAAAAATACTCAGCGTGACATCAAAAGAAACATCGACGGCCTAGCATAAGTTATCACAGTTCAAAAGACACACATAGGCATTTGTTTGGAATAAAGGCTTTGGAAATATTTTACCATTTTGCGAACCCCATGCACACAGGAAAACAGTGTTTCAAAAGATGTTTAGAACAGGGGGAGCATGTTAAATTACTCTGTGCGACATCAAAAGAAAAGTCGCTAGACTCGCCACGGTATATCGCCCTTCCCATTCAAAGACCTCCATTAGCTTTAAAAAATAAATTTAGGTCACCCCGTCCCCATGCATACAAAACTTACAAAGGGTTGTCATTGGGAGAACAGCAATCTAGTTAGGTAGAAAATGCCAGATCCATATCACCAGTTTTAAATAAGAGAAGATAAAGGTATCCATTTACATAAAAATCCCACTTAGTCTGTACCTGCATTCACATAAAACTTACAAAAGTATACCCTTGGGTGAAAAGTTATCAATTTGAGTAATAATTAACAGCACTACCACTTCGAGGGAATAGATTTCAACCCATGTGAACCCATGTGACATTCATAAGTAACGTTTCCATTGTCCCAGGGTTTAAAGATGCAACAAGTGCGTGAGTGGTTCTTTGTCCATTCATCGGCTCACGGTGTTACAAAGGCATCTTCGTTCATGCATGTGGTGTGTTTGTAATGTGAGGGACGGTAGGTTAATATTTGTTCATTCATGAGACATGTTTAAATAGGGATGGGGGACCACACAAAAGATAGCTGTTTTCCAAAAATATGTTGCTAGTTCTAATGTTAACTCATCATACTTTCCAAAAAAAAATTATGTTATTTGCAATGTTAACTTATAATACTTTCAAAAATGCTTTATTATATGAGCAAGTTACATTTCATTTACAGTGTTAATAGTGTCGATTGTTAAAATTATGACTTATAATTAAATTTTAAAATGTTAATATTTTTTCTTTTGCAATGTTAGTTTAAACTTGAAACTTATATCAACTTAGACATCACATTATTTTAACGTACCATCAAAATACACACTTAAGTCATTTAAACACGGACTTAAGTTTCTTAACCGAGTATTTATTATATGTAAAAGTACATCACTTTAACATACATTTTTTGTTATGCATTTGCAATATACATAACACTTTTGCTTACAGAATGCAAGATAAAATACACACCTTTTGACAATAAACATATCTGATTACAGTTTTTGAAAAGACATTTTTACAAACATTGTGACAATAAACAATTTGAGAGACATTATCAATTTGACATCTTTGATTAGCGTTTATAATTTCACTAGATATTGACTTCATGCATTTTTTTTTTTTAATTTTCTTCAAAATCCTGTCTTTGTTTAATTTCAAAATGTGTACGTTTCCTCCGCCATACTGGTTAGATGTTTTAGCACTTGTCTGAGTACTCATATCTTAAGAACAGTTTGGAGCATGTAACACTATATTATTTAATGAGGTGCCCTCTACCCCGCAGGGGTGTCAGGAGTTTCAAACACTAACTCACTCTCAATACAAAGTCACAACTCCTACATGCATCAGCGGGGCAGCAAGGAATTTCGTCTTAAGAAAAATCTTGCATCGCAGCCCAATACTTTATCCTTAATGCTAGACATTTAGTTTAGAACATTCATAATTTTAGCAGTTATTTTCTATCACAGAAGCTAATGAGTATTTCATAAATAATGTTCGCCTACACAAGGGTTTTTGTGATAAATAGTATTTAATAAGAGAACTTGATAAAACCAGAGTTGTACACACACACACATAATTGCCTTAAACACTTTCCAATACAATGATTTTAAGATATTTGTGCACTTTAGACAATACGATACAGTTAGTTAAATTCATATAGTGCTATATCTCATAACTTTCTGCATCGGTTCTTAACCCAATATCTCCATTACTATGCTACGCAATGAACATTAAAATAGTACAAATGCATGGTACAAAATTAGAGTCGTTACATGAGCGAGACACGAGCGGATCACACTTTCCAGTTATTTAAGTTTCAACCAAATATTACGACGTATACGTCCCCGACCTTGGCACCATTACAAACATTATGTTATATCATACCTCGGCAGCGGCACACTCTTAGCATGCTCAATGAAGAGAGAGCCGTGCAGGAACGGACACCAGCACTCCATGCTGACCCTGCCGGTACCAGGAAACCACTGCAAGCCGCCACGCCGTCGTCAGATGGAACAGCTGATCACCTTGCTGCTCGCCTCGTTGTGCACGCACACGAATAAAATGCAGGCTTTCCAGGATAAAACTTCTCGTTGTAGAACTTTAGCTATCACGCACAATTATTGTATATTATATGCTTACTTTAATTGTACACTGTAAATTTGTGCGATGCAAATGATATTCCATAAGTCCGGGAATTTCTTAACAAGCGTTTTCATGTGCGAACACTCATGGCGGAAAACGTTTATTACAAAATGCGCAGGTTTCTACATGTCCGTGTAACAGAATTGTATCAGACGACAATTTGAATACGCCAGGTTAACAAGTTATTACGCAGTTCACACAGGGATCCCGGCCAGAGTATGTTATAAAAAATATTTAATAGGTGCAGATGAACAAGCCTTTCCTATGCGCGAAGGAGCTTTTAATGTGAGACGTCGCTGTCTTTATGAAACATTAAAAATAATTTTCTGCCGTGAACAATCTTCCGCACACGCTGGGTCGGCCATTGTACAGCTGGCGAACGTTGAGACAATCTCGCCCGGTAACAACACACACCCCGGACCGCCTGCGATAGTCAACTCTCCACAGAAATGCAACACAACAGTAGCGCAGCGCACGGCCGGCCTATGACCACACGCCCGCTTGTGGCGCACTGCGGCGGCTGCTCTATGCACTACAGTACATGACACGGCAAATATAAAGTGATATTTTTTAATTCAAATTATAACTATCACTTATATAAGTAAAAGTAAATTGCAAATTAATATAAATCAGGCATAATACTTGACTGGCCAGTAAAATGCGACGCACTCAAAATAGCAAAATAATAATATATCATTGGTATCAACTTATTAACAAAGTTACCAAAATATTTAGATACCCTAGTGACGAAACAGATTCGTCACACTATAAGGTCAGAAAACTTTCCTAATAGTGTGTGAGAACTTTGTCATCACATGCTGGCAAAGAAATAGATTGAGTTATAAAAGGGACGGGCATTTATTTAAATATGAACACTGTATCAATTTTTGAGTTTTCTCATGTTCAGGTGGAAAATGAGTTATCCGAAAATGGATCATCGAATCGCAAGATTTATTAAACTGATGTATAATTCCACTAGACCAAAAGGAATAGCTTAATGTACATTTCCCAGGAGTTATAGTTATGTATGGGTTAGTAGAATGGAAGAACATCATGCTTACTCCATGAAAACGATCTTGATATTGAAAACAAATACTATTTCTTCCCCACGCAACAACAGAACAGTTTTTAATCTAATAACCATCTAATGAACTTGGTGATATTAATCTTACAATTTGACTTTTCTACACAAATATATAAAAAATTAACTTCATCATTAATTTCCTCTGCCATTTTAAGGTGCATAGATAAAATGTTTGTGGGTGAAACTTGCTGTTCCTAATTCCAATTTTATATGCTAAAAACAATTATCTGACACAACCACTAAAAAATAAATACTCATTCACTGCTTCAAAAATATGAACATCCCCAATACAGAATTCAATGTAATGCAATGCAAATGTTTTACCTTGTAAATAAAAAACATTTTTCAAACTCTCAGTTTTATAACAGTAAGTTGTGAGATTGCGCTCAACCTTATGTATAAAATTACAATTTTTCTCACTTATTTATAATCTACATGGATTTACATGACACTTTAAACTATCACAAACAGTTACACTTGACTCAATTATACATAGTTTACTATTCGTTAACATACACACATGTCCATACATACATATAAAATTTAAATAATCTTCCCACATATCCTTATAGGCTTTCAATGAAAAATGTAGTTGACACCTCACTGAATACAAGGCGTGTTCGATGAAAGAGTATTTGACATTTGATTGGAAGTTCATTCTGGATGAGAGTCTGCGATGTTACGCGAGTAAGTGTTGCTCACAGAGGGAATCGAGAGCTTCCTTTGTAGAAAAATTAAGGTGTGGATATCACCGTCACACACCTCCTTCCACTGGATGCTGACCCTTTTATGTTGACAATCAAGTCAATAGCTGACTTTCCACTTGTCCCTTTCTTCTTCCGCAATCACTTCACCATAACAAGCAGCAATTAAGTCTTGTGTCGTGCAAGACAGGGAAGTATTGGGCCTCATGTACTGTACTGAACATTTTTCGGGAAAACAATTTCCACAAACGAAATCTTCCCCGAATCTAATGCCCTGATATTTACCAAATATGTAGCGCCAATGTTCAAGATCGTCTCAAACCTGCACTTATAACTCTCCTCTGTGCCCCCACATAGACTATCTTGTAGTCTGCTGTTTCTTGTTTAGTGCTCATGATCATTTGTTTGTAAATGTTCAAGATCGTCTCAAACCTGCACTTATAACTCTCCTCTGTGCCCCCACATAGACTATCTTGTAGTCTGCTGTTTCTTGTTTAGTGCTCATGATCATTTGTTTGTAAATGTTCAAGATCGTCTCAAACCTGCACTTATAACTCTCCTCTGTGCCCCCACATAGACTATCTTGTAGTCTGCTGTTTCTTGTTTAGTGCTCATGATCATTTGTTTGTAAATGTTCAAGATCGTCTCAAACCTGCACTTATAACTCTCCTCTGTGCCCCCACATAGACTATCTTGTAGTCTGCTGTTTCTTGTTTAGTGCTCATGATCATTTGTTTGTAAATGTTCTGCAAAACCCAGTACCATACTTAGAGGAATTACCAGTCCATATTTTCCTCTCAGATTAATTTGTAGTTTATAACTTTCAATGAGTACATACTCCGTGTATTAATAATGTGTGTAGTTAGCAAGAGATAATTATTTATTGTTAATGTAAAGCCCACATTTCGGACTTGAACAATTTCAACACTGTTCAGTAAATATACACTTCTGTCAATTAAATTTATTAAACTGTTTGGAACTAGTCCCATAGTTACTGGGTTAGTTTCATCAGTTGTCTATGTGAGTGTTCCTCTGAACCTCAAACTCGATTTCGTAGGCAACATATAAATGTAATGATTCTGCATAGGTATTATTATTTCTGAAGGGAATGTGTATGGCCCTTCTCTTATTGGATTTCATGCATGTATCCCAGTGTGGGTTATAGCATGCTCATAACTAATGAGCTGTTCTAAGTTAAAAATGTATTCCATCTCGTTTTTCTTTATACCCTAATTCGTTTAAAAACAATTTGTTACGCCGTGTTAATCACATGGACTTCCTAGTTAACAGTAAACGAGTCCATTTACATATTTTTAAATATGCTTTCTTGAACTTAACTGAACCAACCCCATTTTTGTAGGTAGTTTCTTCTGTGTATGCTAAAGAAAGATTTTAATTGCAATGTTCAAAATGCATATTTTTATATAATATTCGCTCTTTTTCGAATGTCACCACATGGTAACTTCTTTGTTTCTAAAACTAATAAGTTTACAGTTGTTGTCAACTTTTGTAACAATTAATTAATCTAGACAATTAACTATTACTGGAAGAAAAATTTACGTACTTTGCTTTTCAATTATTTTGTAACCTGGCATGGCTGAATATGTACATTCATGTAATCTGTTTGTCGGTTTTCCATTTAAATATGAACTGCCTACAATATTTACATTTATATGACACACATTACTGACAATATATTAACTTCATTTGACAACATTGGTAAATTATTTTCTGGAAAATTGTCTTCATGTAACCGAACATAGGTGCAATTGAATATTTTGTGTGAAATCTATATCGACTATACTATGCATAAGAGATCTTAGCATGTTTGGATTGCTCTGTATCAGAAAATTAACATTATAAATTATAAAACTTTCCAGGTCTTCGAGTTCGTATGAAAAACAGGCATAACAATCTTGTGTTTCTCATCATCAATAATTAACGTGAACATTTGGTTGTGTGTGTCCACATTAGGGATACTATTTTAAGTTAGAAACTCAAACTAATTTTCCTCTCGCCATCTAAATTCAGTGGTGGGAAATAAATTGAATGCAGTATCGAGGAATTTCCTGTTACAATCAATGTAATTTACTTTTTACTAACAGGATTTACGATGTGTATATGTTAGTTATGGTCAGAACGAGAAAACATAAGTGACTGCAATTACATATATTTGGTAACTGTTCAATTTCATAATTATACTTTACTACGTATTCTTTAAATCATTAGATATTTCTATTTGAGGACTTAAATCATCAAAACTGTCATAATAAACTGCATTATGGCCATCCTCAATTAATGCCACCCCGTGTGTTCCATTATATTGCTTTGATTCTAAATTAACTAGCATACATTTCCTAACACACAGTTTCAGCTCCTAATTGTCTTTCATAAATACGCCACGGAAATATGGAATCTTATGATTCTTAGAGTATGGTGGAATATCTCGGTCTGTCAGTGCATGTTTTTGGAGACCACTTAAGACCTGCGCTTCTTCCCACATTTGTGATTTTATTTTTTTCCATTTTCCAAATTTATAAGGTTTAAGATAGAACCTTTTTCCACTTGATTGGACTGCTCCACTGATTGCAGATGCTCCGGTCGTTAAAGCTTCTAAAGCACTTATTGCTGGAAACAATAGTGCTGGTCTTTCTTCTTAGTCGCACACGTAGACTTTTTTTTTTTTGCCTTTGCATTCCAATAGCTCTTTTGACTTTGGCACATATTACATTGTCTGCGACCTAAAACCCTAACATTTCACCTGTGGATGTAGTTGAACACTTTCTAATATTTGTTTCTTTGTGAGCCAAAATCATATCTGATTAATGTTGTTATTTTTAATGGTTTGTTTTCAAATACGCGATATCGTGCTGCTTGCACATATTATCTAATACATTTATTCCTTGGTTGTTTGTGCCAATATTTTTGCAAGCTATGTTCCCAGCCCAGAGTAGTTATATTTTGATCAATGTAACTCAAATGGTAGTTTAAAACTCAATGTGTTTAAAACTCCTTTACCGTTTTCAATGTATTTCGTACGAGACATAATTTACGACTAAATGCGTATATATATATATATATATATATATGTGTGTGTGTATGTGTGTGTGTGTGTGTGTGTTTATATACTTTTGACATCAGTATGTTAATTGTTTGTTTAAATGAAGGCTGTGAAACAAAGTGTGCAACTCCCCATAAATGCACCTAAGTATGAAAATGTAATTTAACAGTAACATAATATACTCTTACCATCAAACATACATTGTACTTTAAAACGAATGTCCTCTTTTGGATAAACATGTGTCATTATGTCACTATAAGTACATACAAATGATTAATGAACAATTATTTTATCTTGTTATGAGTAAATTCTACACACACAAAATGCATACATAAATTATGTAGTTCAACTGATAAAACACCTTAAATTAAGTTTTAACCAACTTTGAAGAAGAAAGCTGCAATTGGAAAATTTTCTCAATTAACACAAAGATATTTAGCTTTGAAACATATTTCACAATCTCGTGATACGACATTTTTCATTTATATATGCAGAAAAGTATGGTTTTTGGTAAACTTAATAGTTATGTATTTACCTGAAGACAGGCTTCAGATAGGTGAAAATATATTTAGCGCGAGTAAAGGAATGTTTTAATTATTATTTCAAAAATTCCCAACAGGGTATTCTGATTCTGATTTAGAGAATCATAAGGAGTTTGTCAGGCGTACAAGCACATATTCTTCCTTATGTTGTAATGACAAAGATCACCCGAAATTACATTTATTGATGGAAATTGTTGGGAGTGGGATATTTAAAGAGGAAATTTATGATGATATTTCACATATATTTTGGGAAAATCCAAACGAATTAGTTAGTAGATCGAGATTATTTATGACTACAGGACAGGAATAATTCGCATACAAACGAAATTGTTTAAATTATACAGGATTTGACGAAGGGTGGGAATATTTATTTATTTTAAAATACAGTATGGGTGCCACCGAATTACATGCCCCTGGAATGATTAATGACCTTTTAGATGCAGACCTTTGCATCATGACTTAATTTCTAAACACAATGGAGGGTAAAAGTACTTTATAACTGTAGTCTTTGTACATTCAGAATAAGCGTGGATGGTTCCAGCGAAGAAGAAAAGTGGGAAACAAGTTATTAATGCTATGTTAAGTGTTTTAAAGAAAGGGTGCCTTGGAACGTCCACATGGATAAAGGGATGAAATTCTTTAAATCTCACTTCAAAATGTTATTGACAACCTATGGAATTAATCACATTGTCACATATTCCGGGATTAAATGTGCGCTAACTGGTCATTTGAACAAGAAATCAAAACAGTTTATCTACAAATACTTCACTTATCATGGTATTTACAAGTGGTTAGGTAATTATAAAGTGGTAAGATCCTACAGTGCTTGTTATCAGAGAGTAAACAAGTTGGTTCCTGTTGATGTGAAGAATAAGCTTTTTTAAAGATAGTATATATTAATCACAAATTATATGATAAAAAGGAACAAAAGTTTATTATTGGTCAATATGTCAATATTTTCAAAGTTAAAAGTCTGTTTGAAGGTAGTACACAACTAATTAGTCATTCGAAATATTTTGAATCATACCTATTAGATACTTTCATCCACGAGTTTATTATTTGGAAAGCTACAATTGCGAACCAGTCACTGGTGGGTTCTGTGAACACAAGTTATAGAAAGTACATTTCCTAAATACATACATAATTGAAAGAATTACAAAAAGAGAAAAACATATATCATTGGCCTAATAGGAAGGGTTTCCATGATCTCAGGTCAGTTGGGTTGGTAACAAGGTTGTTAAGGCTTAATGTAGTGTTGATGATAATGATAGAATAGCTAATTTACAAATTCTTGGTTGGATGCAAATATTTTCTGAAACTCTACTTAAATGAGGTGAGGTGGATAGTATAAAAGGATGGTGCAATTACCCAGTTCTTTGTCAGTCGGTCTCCAACCATCAAGCTTGAGGGTTGTCTCCATGTTCCGAGATTTATTATATATACTTAGAGCTCAGTCACTCTCCAACCGTCTTGTGATAAACTTCGATCTCCACAATACCAAATCACAATAGTACTGGTTGTTGTGTGTTGGATTTAACGGAAATTCATTCAACGGCTGTCTGCCTGAACCGGAAGTTAGATAGTGTTATTGCATAAAGGATTTTAAATGTAAATAAATATATTTTAACTTGTTTTAACTACATGGTTAAAACATTCTCATTTCGGGGGCGCTTCGGTAGCATAGCGGGTTAAATCATAGGTTGTGAAGCGTCCTGATAGGATTTCAAACCCCTTCAGGGTAAAAACTTTACAATCAGATACAGGGTTAATAGTTGAGATACAAGTGTGATTCCACGGTGTTATTGGTAAATGTGTTAATTCAATAGGTTAACCATACATTCTTTTGGATATGGCACTTGGGCATAGAAACGCGGACACGAATATGTAACGTTAGGTTAAAGAGAAATGCTGATATTGTTTTATTCTTTCAATGATGCTTGAGTTCTCTATTGGCCACTAATAATGAGGCACTAGGCATTTCAAAATTTATGTCTCCATAGTGCTTCAGTTTTTCAAAAACACTGCTGCTGAGGAATACACATTGTAGACATTTTACTTTGCCATTTAAGCCAAGCCCATCCTCCATTCCGTCCGATGTTGTCGAAATTTGTAAGGAAAACACTTTCTTTCCTCTCACTGCGAATATAAATAAGTTTTGTGCGACAGGTAGCAGTTAGGGAATAAAAAAGTTATTGCAAATTGATGTTCATACTTCGCAATTCAGGCCATTCACCATAGGTGCATCTCATACAAATCGAACTAAATCCGTTGCAGAAAGGAAAGCTTCCATTAATGTGCAATACACTGAAGATGAGTGCTTCCTGTACGCCGTTCTAGCATCCTTATTTCCTGCCACAGACAATGTCAGTCATTCCTTTTCATATCCAAAACCTCATCGGGTTCTGAATATGCAAAGATTGTTGACTCATGTAGTGTTACATGAGATCAAACATTTCGAGGATCTCAATACTATTTCCATTAACGTCTACTCTGTGGTAGACAAATATGGGTATATGTTTGACAAATAATTTGACAACGCTAAGGAACGGATCTTCGTACTCATCCGCATAACTCCTGTGCATCATGAGCGACATGTAAACATGTTGGCCATTGTGGTAGAGGTACTACCATTGAGTAAAGGTATACACTAGAGTGGCTATGGGATAGGAAAATGTCTGACTAGTTTTATGGGTTAGTTCCACCAATGATCCAGAGGAGCGTTAGTGTTCCCAACGATGTCATCCACGCAGTGTTGCTAGTTCTGCAGCTGGTAAAATTATGTCACAACCCTGGCTTCGGCTCGCCCACGTGTTCGTTCAATTTATGCCGAAGGCGAGCCTGTCACATGCGAGTTACCAGCATTCGTTGCCGCAGTGAATACCCAACTTATGATTTACTATTGGCGACCATCACATGTGTTTCGTTTGTGTAGTAGAATTATGTGTTTGTAGAAATTTGCAGCGATATAAATTACTATTTAGTTTTATTTACCACTGAGAAAATGAATCATAGATATATAACGGTCATTGTTTTTAATTATAATCTAATATTTTGCTATATATTCATGATAAAATACGAGTACTGTAAGAAATTACAATTGTCATATTAATCATTCATGATGTCATACATCATAGTAAACTTTACATTCCGTTCTTATGTGAAAGGAAATGTAGAGGAAATAATTGTTTAATAGTGGAGAAATATATGTTAGATGCACGACGGTCTACAATTGAACACATTTTTTACAGTTTGGGGTTTTGATCTACTACATAGGTGACTGCTCGTACAAATAATCAAAACGTCCAATGTGTCGATTCAAGTGTCGTAAGGCTGTGTCCGAACCTAGGAATGCATTTATGTATATAAGCATACTCCACTCGGCTCGATACGTGATACATTCCGATAGACGTACTTATTTGCATCCCTTAGAGCAACTAGTTAGCTGATAAGATTGTGAAGAAGCATTTTGACATATACTGATTATGTGCTGGAACATAGGCACATAAATTTAGAATTATCAACCCATTAGGAGCTGTAGCTGGAAAGCGCATGACAGTAAATATGTTCCTATAAACCAATCATAGACATTTATACTAGAAAGAAATGAATATATATTCGAGTCAGTAAACGCAGTCATCGATAATGTAAAATGAAATCTTGTAAGAACTAGAGGTAAATGTTCTTTTAACAATAATATTGCTACGCATAAAAATTAAATGTCAGATTTCGATATAACGTTTTCTCTCATCCATGCCTTGCCTTGTAAATTCATTGGTAGTATTCTCAATGCTCTGCATATTGACTATAAATTCAATGCCCCAATTAGTTTACAACATATCACGGAGAAAATTGGTTATATTTATCTCGTCTCTTCTAGATCGTTAAAGGTCAAAGAGAATACATTGTTAAGAACTTTGCTCAGTGGCGTTCTCGAAATCTTAAGCCCCCATTCCACTCTTTATAAATATAAATATTATGAATAACAATTATTAATTACACACAAATCGATTTTAAAAAATAGTAGCTTATGGGCTATGAGGGCGCGAGATGTACACACATTCGTTTCCCCGTTTATGTGCGTGAGTCATTTCCTGGGACATGTGAATCATTTACGTACGTAGACGAATGCGAACACTATATGAACGTGCATCTCATTAAGCAGAAAACCTTATGCACACTGTGGGAAAGGACATTAATGATAATCTATAAGGCTCAACTCTAACATATATTTGTTTTAGGCTAAAGCGACAGTACAACTGTCATCTCTGTAAGATCCAAGTTTACAATAATGATGTGCATTAGTGGATATTGTCTGAACAGTTGGCAGCTGTCTGTGTTTACATTTACACGAATGTAACACAGCGTATCATTATATATTGAACACTGAAACATCGGACACATAACAGTTCGATAAACGTTGACACTGAAGTGTTTATTAGTAGTGCTAACACTAACGAACACATGAAAACTAGACATAACCAAGAGAGTCACAATATTCTACTTCAGACTAGGTACATTACAAAGTATAACTATTACTTCACTAAACATCGGTTGAATTCAATAACTCGGTGCCAATAACTAATAGTCAAGCTAAGGCAGTGTCCGAAAGGACAAATCTATTATTTTGTAATTTGTCATTTCGTATGTTTCAATCCGGACGTTGTCTAGTCACTTGTTTAGCACTCGCGGCAACACATTCTTACATCAACAGTGAAATTCTACAATCATCACTGGAATCCTTCGAATATGTTAATAAATAAGAAAATACTATAATATGCAATAGCAACTTAAAATGAAACATGTGTAGCAAAATATTTAAACAAAGCACAACACTTACTTGCTTCTAAAAACATGTCTAGTGCATTTTATGAAGTTTTTTGTTTTAAAAGACGTTTTAAGTACACATTCGTGTATGTGTTTCGAATGTCAAAACCCACATAGCGCTGATTTTGTTATTATGTATTTTTGCTAACATTCGTTATAAACAAGATACGAAATATCAATATACCCAATACTTCACAATGTTTGTATACAAAATCGGGTCGTGATAATTTTTTCAACACAATCTGCTATTTTGGATACGGCCTACGTTTACAACACAAAAACTAATGCATTGATAATTATGCACTAGGTGCTCATCTGTAATACAGAAACCCATCTTCTGTATTTGCAGTTTTCCATTAATGTTTTAATTCTTAATTCCGGCGAATGGAAACAGGCAGCAAATTTTTATCGCGTAAGGCCTGCTTAAACGACTCACACCTCTCGCAGAATTCAGGCACCAGAATCATTTTTAAATATCAGAAGAAAAACGGTTTTGAAAATATGATACACCACATACTGGTAGTATTATACTACTAGACTACAATTAACATTGTTAAGTGGTAGGGGAATGATTGTAAAAAGGAGAAAATACACACAATAAATTAATCGAATCTGGACATGCTGTATGAATTAACACTCCTTGTTATGAAGACGATCGTGCTTGTTATAAATAGTTTACAGAAAAACAAGAGTAATCATCACGTTTACTTTTGTTCCTAACATAACCTCGTATAAAACAACCATATTAAAGCAGATAATTCTTCAAAGCCGACATTTGCTATCAGAGACGCTTATTATTCGTGAACAAATATAATCGTCAACATGTGTACACACACGCCTTTTTCAAATTGTTGTATACTTACATTACTGTAAATAACAGTTTCCTGCCAACAACACCGACTGCTCTGTGCTGATTGGTCATAGCCACAAATTTTTTTCTAAAGTTGTAAAATACAACTATTTCTTTCAATGCTTAAGGAAATCCCACCACGGCCTTATAAGTTCCACTGGGAACCAAAACATAAGAGAACACACATTCGTTTCTTCTGCACACAACTTAATGCATACTATAGTGCTTAACTATTTCTATTGCATACCCAGCTTTACTTCAGACGTCGCAGCTTACCCTGAAATTCGGTGTGCAGGTGTGTTTAAACACAGTAGAATTAATACATTTCTCTGTTCATAGTGTACAGTTGTTATCAATAATAGCAGAAATATTATTAAATTTCTTGACTACGTCGAATTTTTTCTGTGTATTCTGGAATGATTGTTGTCTCCTAGCCTACAAAATGGATAGTGACAACAATTTACGAACGCTATGTAAAAATTGGAATGATTTGTCACAGTAGGGCATTCTTGTGTGTTAACTTTGTAGCATATTTACATAATTATACTTGACTTTCCCTAAAAGTAGTTAAGTTCTGTGTGCCTTATGATGTGTTGATAGGTTTTTTTTGTTTACGACCACTCATTTAGTTTGCACTATTATACTCTACTAATGAAATACTATTTATAACAAGCACGATCGTCTTCATAACAAGGTGTGTTAATTCATACAGCATGTCCAGATTCGATTAGTTTATTGTGTGTATTTTGTCCTTTTTATAATCATTCCCCTACCACTTAACAATGTTAATTGTAGTATAGTAGTATAATACTACCAGTATGTGGTGTATCATATTTTCAAAACCGTTTTTCTTCTGATATTTAAAAATGATTCTGGTGTCTGAATTCTGCGAGAGGGGTGAGTCGTTTAAGCAGGCCTTACGCGATAAAAATTTTCTGCTAATTCCTGTTATACTCATGGGCACAGCAGAAGGCATACAATTTTCTATAGTATATGGGTAGAAAGAATGCATACTTTCATACCCATACTTTACCTAAAGTGCTAATAGAAACCTGTAGATGGCAGGCAAAACAACTCTCAGGGGACAGGGGTACAAATGCAACCAAATTTGATATGTAGGCGCTTCTGGTGCATCCACAACGTACGACGATTGTTTATTTTTTCCCCTGAAAACTTCATTGGTTTAGGTTTTAACGTACGAGTACTAATAATGTATGGAAAATGAAATGAGTAACGGCACTGCTTATGTATGGAAAACAAGGTAATGTATTCACATGTATGTACGACAGATATTTACGCCACTCATTGAAATATTGGCCTAATATTAGAAGATGGCGTAGTTAAGAATGCACTCGAGGAAGGGGGAAGGGGAGAGAGAGATTTCATATTTTTATTTTTGAACAAAAGTACAAAAACTGCATTATTACACATATATAGTTATATAATTATTTATAATCAATGAGTTCATGTACAGATATGGAACCACAAAATGCTATAAACATTCTTCATGTTCAAGGTAGATCACATATTCCTTGAGAAAAAAATACTTGAAATTTTGGTGTCAAATTTTATTTTCATTTCGGTGGGGGGATATGTCCAAATATCACCCCCATCCCAGCTAAACCCTGTTTTTAAATGCGTATCTTTAAGGAGCATAATAATCAATCTTGTACTCTCCGTAATTAAACACGCTTTTACGGTTATACAGCCACAAGAAGACATAACTGTTACAATATTAAACGTAAGGCTTTCATGTGTGGCTGTTAACATTACTCATACTATACAGCTCAAATTTTCTACTTTAGAAACCAATCGACTGTACTGTGCTGGTACTTGGTATTATTACTTTTAGACAAGGATAATCTGGGAATAAACATTTCCTAACAATAAAATAAGTCATGTACAGCCATAATGTTACACATAAGAAATTCCTTACCCATTAGAGATTTGAACTTTAAAACGTTCAATTATGTGGCGCAGACCTGCACACAAACTCACTAAGCTACACAAACCATTTACTGTGCAAAAATGTTATAAGGTATATATAGAACATAAATCCACAGTTAACACTTATTTTATAAAGTGGTGTTTACTTTTTTATTATGAGCGTATGAGTAATATTAAATGTTTCCCGTTACTTATGCGTACATTAAGTTTCAATTTTGTTGTTACATACATATGTTTTACAGAGCTTGTAATATTTTCGTAAACGAATTGAGACTGAAACTCGGATGTCCACCATTTTGTCTGTCACAGCTTGTGGGTATAGCAGGCATTCAGAACACGCTCTACTGTTGCGGAGTTGGGACTGGGGGTGACAGAGAGGGTGTATGAGTGAGAGAGAGGTTAGATGAAAAGGTGGCAATGACACCGACATCCCCCACGCAAACGTCACGAAAATGGACTAGCGCGACGTGATGTTCATCCCTCGAACTACAGACTCTTACCTGCTGGAGTGGTCAGAAAATTTTACCTGGGAACTTCACTCTAGGTATATCTTTACTCAATGGTAATACTGCTCACTTGCATTTTGTAATTATCAAAAGTTAGTCACGACTGGTTAAGACTCAGTTGAGTAAGCGACAGAACAAAACTGTTCGCGATTGTTATTTCCAATATTTCAGAACCAAAAATCTTGTAAACCATAATGATTTATGCCAAAAACACGATGTTGTTAGTGTACTTTCCCAAATGAGTAGAACAAGTACCTTGAGCGTAAGAATTTTGTCAATCAGTAAAGATTGGGTTTTTTGCATACTGCAATACTGAAGCTTATCTGAAGCCCATGTCCACTTGCTTTCCCCATAATGAGAGTTGCAGCAGCACAAAAATCATCAATAAGCATGTTCCATGTGCTTCTAGCATTCTGTTCGTGTGTTCTTACGATTCAAGTGTTGCACAGGAACATGAGTTTGTGGGTGAAGATTGTATGTACATGATGGTTGACAAATTCGTTGAATTCACAAATTGGTTTGCCGACATATACAGAGTAATCATTCCAATGAAGCTGAAAAAAGTTTTCATATTTATAAATGTCGCTCGGATAATTTTTGTGTTTGAACATGGCCATTCGATGGGCGCAGAGAGAGGCCGCGCACATAATCAATCCAATCACCTGTTCAGAGAGAAAAAAAAACAACTTGTAGATGTATTCCCTTACACACAGAATTATCATGCAGGCTTCCTTGTGAAGCAGTTAGCTCCAAGGCATGTCACACAACCTGATGGAACCAGGGTAATCGAAAATCCGGGTCATATCCAGATTCTTGGAATGAGCCTGGAGAAAAATAAATCCATTAACATCCCCCAATCACAGTTTATAGACAACACCCAGTTTATTAGGCTCAAAGAAAGGGAGTATTTCCTTATGACTTTGTTAATTTCCTGGAGAGTCTGAACTAAACCTCACGCCCACTCAAGGATGTATTTCATTAGTGATTCAGATTAAGCTAATGCTCAATAATGTGGAATGTCTTCAATTGTCAACATTTGCCAGAGTACGCTATCCAGTATTTGCGTGTGGACACGTGTTTGTTAGCAGATGTATTTGAGAATTTCAAAATTGTATGTTTGGTAGGATACAGTCTTTACCCCGCTATGTACGTGACATCTTCCTCTCTCTCTCATGGGATGCGCATATGCTTAAAACACGTGTATGGCTGAAGCTGATGATGGACTCAGACATTTACCTTTTTATTGAAGGCAGGGTCAGGGGTCGTATTACCCAGGTTTCCGAAAGGCACGCAGGAGCCAACAACATTTACATGGGAAAAAAGTACAATCCCTGTGTGGGAGACAAGTACATTTGCTATTTCGAGATAAATGGCCTTTTCAGTCATAAAATCAAGTGCAAGCTGCCTATTGAGAATTTTGAGTGGGTTGAGTCATACGTGTTTTCGAATTGGGATTTTGCCAACATTGACAATGATGGGGGGACATATTTTTTCAAGAAAGTGGATTTGTCTTTTCCGAATGAATATCATCATGTCTTTACTGATCTGCCTCTTGTCCTAGTATCTGGCATAAATTCGAGTGGCAAAACAGAATTTGCTGTTATCTCTCGCACCATGGAAGAAATATGTTATACATGGTTAAACACTGAAACACTACTTGAAGTATGGAGCCAAACTCGGTGATGTTTAACACATCCTGCACTTTAAGGAGGAGGTAAGGATGACTTCGTACATCAAATTCATTATTCTGAAACATGCTCAGGCGGCGAATGCTTCCAAAAAATCGTTTTTTAAGATTATGAACAACTTAGTCTATGGGAAGACTTTACACAATTGTCAGCTGGGAAATGGACAGCAGTGTCGTATGTTGTATGCCACTATGTACAGGATGGCAGCACTGATTGGGCGACCTTTTTTCGAGGCTAGGCAAATCCTCGATCCAAATATAGTCCTGATCGAAATGGAAAAGTTCTCTGTAGAATTCAACAAACTTTTGTATACTTCTGTTGCCATTTTGGATTTGTCAAAATTGTACTGTTACGACTTTCATTAAAACTATATGAAACAGAAATTTCCTCAGCCGGCCTGGCATCTCCTATATTGCGATACCGATAGTTTGATTTATGAAATTCACTGTCACGATGAGAGCATTTCCTTAGATTTGGCTACAAGTATTGATACAACCAACTATGTGTCATATAATCCGCAAGAGTTACAATTGGTGACCAAAGGCGTTACATGTGTTATGAAGGATGAATACGATGGTAGCATCTCACACAATTTGCAGGCCTATGCTCTAAACTTTACTCATACACTGTTCTGAATTAACAGTGTGTGTGTAAAGTTAAGGGGGTAAATGCTAACATGTTGTAATATCTCCGGTATGGGGATTATGTGGAATGCCTCATGCAAAATTCAAGGGTTATGGGGACCCAATTTCACTTCCATTCGCATGGTCAAGATGTATACACCGAATGAGTAACTTAAGTGACCTTGTCAAGAGATGATGGCAAACAGTATGTCGGACCAGACAATTTGTCGACACTGCCATGGGGGCACTACAAGATGCCACGATAAATTTCCCTACCTCTCAATATCAGCCATACCACAACATTTGCCACAACGGTCAACCACCTCAACATCTGCCAGAACTGACAACTACGTATGCTGCGAGGGCCTGACAAACAACTAATTTCATCTCGGTCTGCCAGCTGTTAGACCACCATCCCACTTCCAGACCCAACTACGATCAACATCGCCACCGTCCCTAGGTGTGAAAGCAGTTATGCTCTCCACCGGATTTGGAGGGGAGACCATGTAATAGCGAGATCAATTACATGTCAATAATAAGTTTTCCTGGTTCACCATCCAACTGCAAGGACAGTGTTATTGCAGAACTAGTTTAAATCAATAACATCATTCAATAGTAAGGTCAATGACTCGTCATCATCAATCAATGTATACTTACAGCTGTGTGTTGCATAAATACCAAAGAATGTGCCCCTGTACATAGAAGAAGTGTAAGTAAACTTTATATATAAAAATATTGTCAGTGAACTGTGATGTAATAAGATAGAGGAGTGTAAATAATTTTTATGTAAATAAATTATGAAAAAAAGATGGTGATCTAGAATTATTATTTAAGAAGTTATGCTGTATATAAATATTTTGAATGTTAAATGATGTCAATTAACTATGCTCCAGAAATTGTCATGTTAGAAGATGTGTTGTATGTAAGTGTTTTGAATGTTAAATAAATATGTAAAAATTGTTTTTGTTCATGACTGGTAGTAAAAAAGATTTTTATAATCTGAATGTTTGTTTCATTTATTATCTTCCTTACCATAAAATTTTACAGGATGGGCACACATTGTTTACAATTTAGTCACTCGAGCAAAGAGTGTCTGCCAATTGTATACAGTAATGGGGTTAATATGTTCTAAGAACTCTTTTTCAAAAATAATTAACCTATATTATGGAATAATTTATCAAACAAGAGAGGCAACTTTTACTTCAAACACTCGAGAGAAACGAGTGAGTGAGTGAGTCAAATATAAAAAAAAGTAATGGAATAAAACAAAAAGGAAATATTAATCACCAGGTTACACTATTTTAATTTTACACTTTTATTCCATAGACATTTTTATTTAATAAAATACAATTTCGAGGTAGTATCATATGTTGTGTGAGAGAAAGTATGATGACACAGTAACTCCTGGATAGAATAAAATATGCTGATAGAGGGGTATATGCAATATCAATGCATTATTCATGGCTGCATATGCACATGTGTGATTTAATTAATATAATTATTTATGCAGTGAGTGATTCAATTAAATATTTACACATGCTATGCCTCTGCATTCACTCCCTTACCATTCTCAAAAACATCTACAGCCATTTACCCCTCGAACTTCCTCATCTGCCTCTACCTCTTGAACAGACAACACCTAACCACCTCTTCCATCCTAAGTCTGCCACCAGATCCGACAAGACAACACGTCATTGCTACCTGTGCAAGTGCACAATATCAAGTACCCGCCAACAAGGACCGAACAAAGCACCATTCGCTGCAAGTCCGTCTTGGCAGTCATCGACTGCACAACGGCCAGCCAAAACACTCCCTCACACAGGGGTTTGGGGGAAGGAAGTGGTGGTGGGGGTGTGGGAAGTACATGCGCAATTGCAATTGTAATTACAATCACACATGCAAAGGCATCTGCAATTAATCACGCACATGCAACTGAATGTGCAAATGCACAGGGGGGAGGGGAAATGAAACTGCATCGCCAACATTTTGAATGAATTATTAGCCAGCAACGCAGTACCAATCAGGTGCCACTAGTTTTGTAGCGGAGGTTGTATGGTCATCAATATTTAGAGCCGAGAACCGTTTATTTTGAATCCGTCGACTTAACGCGAAAGTCTTGCACGTGTACATTCCACACAAATGGACTCTACTGCACTCATTCCGTCTTTAGCATTACTAACATCGTTATCGCGTGTTGAATCAGAACCCATCGAGGCATTAAGAGGTCTTGCTGGAAACATTTGCTGACTCCCAGTAGATGAATCCTTGCACATATCGTAAGTTCTTTCAATGAATCGCCTTGCATAAACTGCATGAGAGCAATGTCTTCATCGTGCGAAAGGACTCTTCGTACAGGCCATTCTCTCATGCCGGCAAGCATTTTGGCCCTAAGTGGAAACTTGATCGCAGAATCGTCACTGACGACAAATAATTAACGGTGATGCAGGTACCGTCTCCATGATCGTTGAGGCCAAAGGAAGGCCTTCGTATTCACAATTCATCTTCGTGGTTTGAAGCGAGAGTCCTGCCTAACCGATGTTCACCTCATGGGGTCAGAACAACTGTAATTTTTACATTTAAATGCGGTTATTTTAACAGAAAAGAGCCTAGCTTTTGCCCATAAAAAGTCTTCTATATTAAAATTTATATAATAAGCATTTATGGGAGCACTCAGAAAAGCCATATACACTTTCGCCTGAAAAGAAAACACGCAGGTACCATCTCAAATGTATATAAATATACGAAAGAATATACATAATTATGTAAAAAGTATATTTAAAATCACTTCATATTTATATCAATATACATATGCCTACAAACATATTTGAATAACATATTGTTATATAATTATATATGGGTTTACTTTTGAGCACTCTGTATTGAAAGTGGTAGGAAGGGACCCTTGCTGTCATTTCAGGAGGATAATATTTGTGCTCTTATCTTATTTGACAGAGTGTTTGGTTCTCTCTGAGCCTTGAAGAAGAGACGATATCATGTCCAACTTATTCCTAAATATTTTCCACGTGGATTTCGATATAGTTTGTGCTTTTCCTTTTCCAATAATTTAGGTGAGTATTCTTATTGATGACAATCCACAGAGACCCACTTAGTATAGGTCTCGATTAAAAATCTTCAAAAATTATACAATTTAGTATTGACGATTAATTTTATTAAGTTAAATACTATTTTACCTAACATCAGAAATAATGCATTAATTTATTCAGTCTCAGCCTATTCTAAGTTATACTTCCATTAGTTATTCGGGCAGAAAATTTTCTGTAGTTGTGGGGTAATTTTTTGGTGAAGAAATGTAGTTACTCGGGGATATAAAAAAATAATTAAATAACATTACACGCAAGTTAGGGTATTATATGAGGATTTGGGAGTTAGAGTTGGCGAAGGGTTAGGCTTACGATAAGCCTGCATGAGGAGAAAAAGGGAGGGGGGTTGGGTTGGGGGAGGAACGAGCAGAACTGTTAGCCGCAGTGTAGTTGCCCGAGCCTTAGGAGCTAGCAACTAAGCAGCGCATAGCAAGTGGAGCAGAAGAGTAGATAAAGACAAGGAGGTGAGGGTGAGGGGAGTGACGAGGAGGGGAGGAGGACAGGAAGGGAAGAAAGGAGTCTCTTGAATATTTTATTAGTGAACTAAGCTGAGGGAAGTTTTCTTTGTGCAGGCACCCGCCTCTTGAGTTCGTCCTCAACGACAGCCGAGATATGCCCTGCAGAGGAGTGCCACAAGGACAGATGCTGCTTCTCTGAAAGAGGTACACGTCGCACAGCTGAGGACTGGAAAGCTAGAGATTCCTAATTGCACAAATGCTCATAAATGTTCAGTGATGTCCAGGATTTAGGCTTGAGGCAACAGAGCACATGATTGTGATGCCCATACTACGAAAAGTTTGTTATCAAAATAATGGAAACTCCTATGTCCTGGAACTCATCTTTGTGAAGTAGTTACACAGAGAATGCGTGTGTTGCTGCTGTGGTTTGAAGAACGTTAGTCTGCAATACGCTAAAAGGCGTAGTACGTTTTCTTGCCAGCAATCGGCCAGTTGTAGGTGAGGCAAAACGGCAGACCTCTCTTACTTTAAACGAGAGCATACTGTTAAAGCATGGCAAGTGTTTCGAAGACTGTCAGTGTTTTAGGCATATTGAAACAAAGTGTTCAAGATGACGGCGGCTTTCACAACTCGGCCGATTTTAACAGTATCTATCCGCTGCGGTTCATTTTAGAGCTGATTATCCGGCGCAGATGTACTCCCGTTTTATCGCTAACGAAACTGAGTGCAGCACTGCATGATGAATGGTTCAAAATTCCTCTGGAATTAATTCACGAGTTTTATGCATTCATTCCACTACAAATCGAATTTGTTCGACTGGCCAAAGGAGGTCTAGTGCCGTATTAATCATGTTAGTTCAGATGTTTCCTTATTTTGCTTACAATCGGTACACTCTATAAAGCTCTCTCCCTCCTTCGTGTACAGTACCAAGGATAAATAGGAAACTGATGTGGCCCCTCCCAGTAACAGTCCACGTCATTGTGTGCGCAAGTGCTCCGTCATTAAGACTGAACTAAGCGACCTACAGTACCTATGCATATCAAGTTAATCTCGGCGAACCGGATTCAATACCTCTATCAACGTCACGCCCAGATTCTCGAATGTGTGAAACATTGCGAACGTTGCCGGTGGCAGGCGAGTTTTTTCTCAGTTCTTCCATTTCCGTCGCTGATCCGTGTTGGGATCTTATACAAAGTCAGGGTTCAGGGCTGACAAGTAGTTACGGGTATATCTCAACAGACTGTCACTCGATGTGCATTACCTCGCTCCAGGGCGTACTGTTGGAGTTGAACATGCAAAGTGCTATTTGACCAGCTATCTATGTGGTAGCCGGGTGACATGAGTTGGAAAACCCATTAGCATATGACATTTCAAATGCTCCCCGCAGTATAATAGGTTAGCCAGTTTATTTGAGAAGCATTTTGACTATTGATGGTGTGGAATGTGCCCACATTAAAGTGAAATCTCCTCCCTTTTATATTTCCGTGTTACTTCATTACATAAAACCTAGTACCAAATTGTTGGAAGCATTATAATTGCGACACTGAATGTTATCTACAATGATAGCATACCGGGTGTAATCGAACGAATGATAATAAACACCTGGGTGGGGTAGATGAGCATAAGTGAAGCGTATTTGATATCGGAAAAAATCGTGTAACTTTCATAGGTAACCCACACTGGCAGTGGTAATGTGAAGGGGCAGGTATGCAACCTCAATAATTAATATCCTGCAGTGCTATCAAATGGTTATTTAATTACACGTTTGGGCAGAAGGCATGGGACTCACAGTGTATATTCAAAGTGTAGGCCACCGTTACCCCCAGAGACAATGCAGCGCTGCAGCATGTTGTGATGCACACCGCAAAGGTTTCCGAAGTGACATTGATGTGACAATCTGCTCTTCATATCCGCATCATGAAATCATTTTTCGTGACAAGTGGTGTGGCGTACACCATCAATTTGATGTGGCCTCGCAGCCAGAAGTTAGGTGGTGTGACATCACGAGAGCGTCGTGGCCATGCTGTGGGGCCTCCTCTACCAGTTCAGGGAATACATGTCGAGGTGCCAGCGAACCGTAATGGCGAAATGAGGTAGGGCCCCATTCTGCTGCAACCACATAACCTCAGCAGCACCTTAAGTAATATCCTCCAAGTATTTCAGTAACAAGGTCTCAGGAACTGGCCCACCACTGAGCCTGAGACCATGCGGAGATGAGCTGTGTTATCACGCGCGGAGAACTGTGCACAGGATGATTACATCGCCAAGTACACAATGCGGCGTACTCGTCTCTGCCCATTGCCACTGCTGTTAACCCAACAATAGACGTTAGACAATTTGTTCTTGAATGAAATATGCGCCAGCTGTACTCATCTAACTTACTGTGTTGTTTATTATCATTTGTTCGAGTATACCTGTTATAACCTAGAATGAGATTTATTGCTGAATTTCTCTCAAGGCCTTGCGATTTTGAGTCACCCAGATCTCTTCGCTCACTATAGCTGAATTTTATTTGCGATACACTTTGTTAAAAATACTGGTAGAGCTCAATACAAATACTATGGTATCTATCACAGTATCAGGCAATACGTGCTCTCTGCTGTTTTTCTTCGAGGTAATTAGAATACAATTTTAGTAAAGGGTAATTATAGCTTACGATAAACTAACGAATGTAGAGACTGATGAAGTAAATCTAACTGGTATACAACAGAACTTTCAAGGACTATGGCACATGTAGCGGTGTCACAAGTAGAGATTAACAATTACCAAACATTATAGTGTTAGCTACTCTAGAAACAAAGTCGCAAAGTTATTTTTAAAAAGTTATACTATTGATGTTTAAAATCAGTTATCCCGGTTATGTAAGATTATTTCCAAATGAAAACTAAATATACAAAACATGTATAATATATGATTAATGTTAATTATTTTACTCACAGTTTATGCTAGTAACATTTCAAGTTTGATTCAGCTATCATTTTCATTAGTAAGAGCAAACACGACGAAGTTTTAGCGTTTGCCTGAAAATGAAAACAGAGAATGAAGAATAAAAAATTTAAAGGACTGTGTGTCTTGAGAATATCTCATTAAAATGTGCATTAGAAAATTAGCCTTCCTTTACATTTTCGTATGTAGTATGCTATAAGTAAGTAAATTTTGTCGATATGTTGAATTGTTGCCCTGTACCAGAAAGAAATACTTAACATGAATCTTTTAGGCAAAAGTGCTAAAAGGTTTTTTTGTACCATTTTAATAGTGGCCAGTGTATAAAGGTTTTTTGTACCAATTTAATGGCAGCCAGTGCGTAAAGGTTATTTTGTACCAATTTAATAGCAGTCAGTGTATAAATGCTTTTTTGTCGTTTTCTTGCTTCTTAATTCGCGGATTTTGATCATCAATTTGTATGTGTTTCCAGCCAAGTGGGAGGTGAAACATAGTGATGCAATTCTACGTGCTTCCATTCGCAATATTTTTCTTAAAATGTTCTCGTGAACGCGCCTGCAAAGCGGGAACTGTCGGCGGGGAGGGGGGGAGGTTTATTGTGCTTCGGTGTGCTTGTGTGCTAACTAAGTACTCTCAAGCGCAATGGGGGGAAGGGAGGATGGATGGGGGCGTGGTTACTGTGCCAGCATACTCTAGACCCAGCCTTCTCCCCACTATGCCTCTATCAGCCCCCACAGCATCTCAGCTGTTAATTAAATCGATTTTGGATTGAGCGGCGGGTGGCTCTGAGTGCCGCGTGATATGCGCCTGTGAATGCAACCCTCCTAGCACAAATACTGCCCGGGCCTGGCGAAGCGCCACGGATCCGGGTCAGACGTCGTCCTTTGTGGAGGGCACTCGTGTCACCTGACTGACATGTGTGACACTCGGCTCACTTGTCCGACATTAACAGCCTCCAGGCTTGCAGTGACTGATCAGCCGGAGAGTGAAATTACCCTCTATAAGCGATGCCTTCGAAAAAATATCTTCGCATTAGTTTCTTGGGCCAACAAGTTATAAATGAAATCACCTCTTACGATAATAGCGCTTTTTAGCAAGGAAAATGGTAACTATCACAACACATTATTCTAAGAGGGCCAGGATCATCTCTTCCATCTTCGTTGGCAGACCGCTGTGGCGGATTTGGTAGGAAATCTTGGAAAGAACAGGAGCAATGTCTTCTGGCACTCAACTCCTCTTCTTACGACGATTCCACCGAGCAGTGCTCGAGTGATTCCGGCAGTCAAAAACCAATAATTACCAGTGTAGGTAATGCTATCTGCCCCGTGAAGATTGCAACATGAAGAACGATGCCTGGTTCTGCAGAAATCCCGCCAGTTGATGTTATTAAAACCAAGTTCATTAACAAGTGGAAACACAACACAGCATCCACAGGCGCCGGAATCGGCAAAAGCGCACTGGATGCAGTGAGTTGCGGTAATCTTAAAACATATGACGTCAGTTACTCCGCCAAGTCTACAAGGGAGAGCCAATAGAGATCGCAGATGGTTGGCATAATCGCCGACATTAGTCGGCGAAGATCTACCCAGGACGGCGATTTGGGGGTAACTTAATTCACGCTACTAGTGTGAGAGCGAGTCCGTAGCTCACTATTGTGGCTTAGTGAAGATCCTTTTGTGATAATGGTTTTACTCCTTAATTATCACGTGGTTTACCTCCATTTTGAGAAGTACCACACGATATGGGAGGTCTACAATGTGCAAAACCTTCGATGAAGTATATATACTGCATTCACCTACAACTACAACTGATGCACAGATTGCTACCAGCGACTTTATTGTCTCTGTGTGTAGTGGGCTTGTACATTGTGGTTTTACTTTAAATACTTACCATTAAATACATTGTACGCTTATTTCTTCACCACATATTCCTCCATAACGAGATGACGAGTCGACAGATACTGCTCTCGTAACGTAAGTTAATTTAATCCATTAAATAGTGTGCATGATGTAAATTATTCGTGAAGCTAACGTCCTCAAACTGCTGGTCATAGTTCCTAATAAAACTTAACGTTTACTCGTCCATTTCTATCTAACGGAATTGACCATGAATAAATATAACCTCAACTGTTATTTCAGTAAGCCTGATTTTAAAAATTATTTATTCTATCTAAATAAATATTTACCTTACGTAATAAAAGAATACTTATATCCTTCGTATGCCCATTGCCTCGAGCAACTATTAAATTTCATCGTTCGACACATACTATTAAAGAAAGCTTGTTCAACTGTGTTAATATAATATTCCCACATCTGTAGGTGCTCCGCAGCATCATATTTATTTGCTAAATATCTTCTAGAAAACTGTTTACATGCTTCGTTAAGGTAAAAAATCGAAAGAATATAACGCGTTTAAAATTTTGCCTTCCAAACCAAAGACTTTAATATTGTGTATTTTTTGTCAAGACCAATCAGTGCATGTCAAATGTTTCTCAGGTAAAGGGACGCAAGAGCCCTTTAAGATTGAGATTTTAAACAATTTTGTACACAAATTTCGGAAACAACGCGAGATTAAGCAACAAAATGAAGGGATATGCTTTGTTTACAGAGGATCTCAAAACCCTTTAAGTGTCGTTATTACAGTATGATCCCTGAAGAAATGAAATAGAGGTTGCTAGAGTAATATATTTTACAAGTTGGTACCAATGCCACACGACATCCAGCTCTTGTGGCAAATTTAACTGCAATATGAAAGATTTGGCTAGAATCTCTGAACATTGACGATGTTTTGGTGTTCGCTGACGGAGGAAGACATATAATGAACAGAATGGGGCGTTCCGTAAGTTCTGAACATTCTGACATGTATCTCGTGTACGGTACAGC
Organism: Dryococelus australis; assembly: GCA_029891345.1. Lineage (NCBI taxonomy): Eukaryota > Metazoa > Arthropoda > Insecta > Phasmatodea > Phasmatidae > Dryococelus > Dryococelus australis. The sequence goes on from CM057004.1 coordinate 239,250, forward strand.
CAGGGGAAGTGGATATACTTCACAAATATTTTACAGGGAGCGATACCCTACCACAAGGCAAGCATGCCATACTTTGCTTCTGCGCATAGCTAGATACTGTAATACGGACACTTGGATGTGAAGAGACTGAATGCTGGGAGTCTACTGTCTCTCCGAACGCCAACATTCGAGGGTCGAATACCGCCCGTGGTTGTGTCAGAAAGCTGCCCGTCTCCTCTTAAAAATAAATGGTTTTACTGTGTTAGGAAGCCTGTTGTAACTACAATGTTCAGGAATTTAAGAAGGGAGACTGGCGCCTTAATAATTTTAATTATAACTTTTTCACTTTGGAACATTTTGTCATTTAACTTTGTGAATTAAAACTCTTATGGATATTCTCGAAGCTGGGCAGAAATATGACTGGTTGTGAGACGTGGAATGACTTGGCGACCCGCAGAATGAGCAGCTTGGCGGACCTCTTAGTGACACAGGTGGCTCGTTAATTGTGTGTCACTGATCGCCTCCAGAACGCTGCACTTCTCGAACCTCGCACGAAGAGAGGGGATGTCTGAAGAGGAGACCCGTCTTTGTCCATTGGCTAGCTAACTTCAGGCAGCTAACTGACCACAACGAGCAATAAAGAACACATGTCTAAGCGCCGTAATTCGTCCACTTGTTGCTTGTTTACGACTTTTCCATTAAGAACTCCTTCTTCGATAATATTTACCCTAAATATTAAACTCGAAAATACAGTTCGAAGACTTTCCTATGGTTATGTTACTCGTGGTAGCGCTGTTGTTCGTTAAAAAGGATCTTCTTAGGTAGAATCGACGTATTTGTGAACTGTATGGGCATGTTAACAACAAAATAAGAAAGTAATGTAACATTCTGTGAACTTATTTCATATAATTTTTATTTTCCTTCATACTATCAAGCGAATGCATGAAATTGCTCCAAATTTTCTCCTTACTTACACACGAAACTGAAATATTATTAAATCGGCGGAATTCGAAAACGTTGATGCCCATACAACTACACGGGAGCGTAAAAAGTGACTGGAAACACTTAATCGTAAAAAAGTGATGTAATAGGATGAAAAAATAAACACACGTTCAACAGCAAGTCATTCAGAAAGGCGTTTTCCAAACCATAAAATGCGGAAATACAACATACATATCACGTAAAACTCCAATTGAAATAACTTATACTAATATATTTTAATAATATAAACAGCAGGCAGATTAATCGTTTTGTTTAAAATTGATATATTTGGCTACTTCTTTACAAGTAGGCCTAATAACTAGGGGCAGTGCAATTACGCTAAATGATTTCAGGACAAATTATATTTCAAAACATTAGGGCTATTTACCTTTTTTGGTTAGCTGAATTAGATTTTGACACGTGTTAATTGTTTGTACACGAATCACGTGGTAGCCGTGCTGATGTTGCCATGTTGCCATATTTGACCGGGCCACTTAGGCCCGGTCAAATATGAAAACGCCTTTTAAAGCAGACAGCAACCAATGACAATATAAAAACTACTGTTGGGTTTTTAAAGAATTGAAGTCTACCGTGTAGTCATATTTTTTTGCAAAAATCGCTAGCTGTAGAAATTACATTTGCCAGAAAAATGAAATTCTACAGCAGAGAAGTTATGGTATAAATGTTTCCTTCTGATTTTCCTTCTTCTCGTGAACTTCGCGTTTATTTGAGCCTGTAATGGAAACCATGGCGTTTATTTGAGCCTATAATGGAAACCATGGCGTTGATTTGAGCCTATAATGGAAACCATGGCGTTGATTTGTCTTAAGAATAGTGTTGCATTAAGCTCACAACCAGGCGATTTTGTTTTAGGTAAATGCAGCACAACAAGAAGTTATAAAGTATGCTGACTCGGAATTAGGAAATTTTGTTGTACGTGAAAAAATTGGAGAAGTACTAAAGTATTGATAAATAAAATGAGTTTTGTTGAACCCATTAAGTAGCGAATAAATTTATGAGGTCAAGTGTTACAAAAGTTAATTTTTTTACGTCCACTGTACTTGTGTGGAGCGTGCTTCTCGCAAGCAGAGAACATGCCTTGTGTTACTCATGTCAGCTTTAACCAATCACAAATTAGAGAAGCAGAAACGTCAACAAACAGGTCACTGATGCCTTGTTGTACAGTTCCAGCCTCCACAAGTAACGTGTCCTCAAACGTGGTCACAGGAACTAAACTGGTTCCACTGGAAATTTTAATAATTATATTTATGTTACTTTGAAAATGAAATTAATTGGTTTTTGTTAAACATTAATTATTTTAAGATTTCGATGAGCGACTTAGATATCATTATAACTATATGAAAACAGTATTGTTCCAGACATATTTAGCAACAAATTACCTAGAATTAATTTGGGGACAATCTTTGCTCCAAAATCTGAAGAGAGTAGAGATTTTACAAACCAACAATCTCAGTATATGAAAAAAATACACAGCTTTTAATTCGCGATTTCTCATTTAAGTTTAAAAGAGCAATTTGAGATTTTAAAAAATTCGCAATTCCAAATGTTTATTGAGTACACATTTTAAAATCTAACTATTTCAAATTTTTATAAAATACTGTTTGGAAAGCTTCGTTCATTTACATTAAAAATTTAAAAAATCAGCGTTTAGTAAAAGGCATTTCCCTGAAATCTGAATCACAAGTTTAGATAATAAATAATATTTACATAACTATGATTTTGGTATAAAACGTTATATCGGCACATTAAGAAAATTAAAAATACTATACTTCGTTTCAAAATCTGAATTAAGAGTACATTAAAAATTATTCCTTTCTTTATATTATCCAAAATGCTTGACATCTAAACTGAACTATATGTTAAGAATAACGTCCTTGATAGTAAATAGAAATTCATTTCAGTATTCGAGATGAATGCGACCCAAGAAAATCAAATAATATATTAAGAATTGACTTATGTCAGAGGATCAAAGGCAACATTCATATTTTAAACTAATAGCAAAATTTAGCTTTGTTTAAAATGTACCACGATAACTATGTGAAGTTGTGAAACAAATGATAGATTTAGTCACCGAAAATAAGTACATGCTTAGTATAGAATAAATTTGATTTCATATAGATTAATATTTTTTTATTTTAATTTACACATCATTATTTTAAAAGAAACACAGTGGTTTTTAAAACAAACTATATATGCATTTTGTTGTTTCCAGTGATGCAGTGAATTTAAATTATTTTCATTCAATGTAATACAAACATATATTTAACTGGAAAATTAACAACTGGGAAGAGATATCAATTTCATGAGATTTACAAGGGCTTAAGTTAATTTTAACCTTTATCATGCGATTATTGCAGAATTAGAGTAGATATTAATTATTCAAGTATTTGAAAAATAATGTTGAAAATTTTTAATATTAAAGGATATAAAATTATATTAATATTCGTTGGTGGAATTAAAATAACTGAAGGTTTTTAAATAAAACCAAAATATGTTTATCTTTGAAGAAATATAATTCCTTTCATTAATAAATGAGTGACTAGTTATATAAATATCAGGACTGAATTTTCAATATCAGTAGACAATATAAATGCGCCTAGCTAATAAGACATCAACATATATAAAAAAGAAAGTAAAACCATTAAGAATGATTTTCCCTCGAAGTATCATTTTCTAATGGTGCATCAGATGTAAAGCGAATGATATCAATGATTTATTTCTGCATTACACAAAAGCTGCACATCACCAAACATATACGTCACCAGTGGTTGTCCGTGATGGTAGAGTGGACAAGCTACTCGCCTTCTCCCCAGGAAGGTTTGCCTTGGGGGGGGGGGGGGGGGTCGATACTTGGCGGGGTTGCTCCCGGATTTTCGCACGTGGAAATCGTCATGGACGATGCCATTGGTCTGCGGGTTATCTCGAGGTTCTCCCCTTTCCCCCATCCTTTCAATCCAGCTCTCCTATATACTGACCTATCGCCACACTCATCATCTCTCAAGACCTCGAAGTTAGAGTGGCCCTAATAACATCACACGCAATAAGTAGATTTCATTCTAGCATTGTAAAATCTTTCTTCGTAAATTTTATTTGAGTAAATATGTTAACAATCACAATTGTAATAATTTCGAAAAGGAAATAATTTAAAAAAAATTGAAATCATGATTATACTACAAATGAAAGTTTTGTCAATTTTGCTGAAAGAAGAAAGAGTAAAATTGTTATATAACAACATTAAATAGTCTCTTTCCTAGAAAAAATAATTAGAAGATATCTGAATTTAAATTTTTTTTTTATGTACTGTCATTTTTATAATAAGTAGACGTTCTCTGTCTGTCTGTCTTTCTGTCCGCTTTTATTACCTCTAAGACCCTTGAAACTCAAAAGAATTTCTTCGAATTTTGCAGAGTGAATCCTCGGGGTAAAATACAGGTAAAGTTCAAATTTCAGCAAGATCAGATTAGGCAATCATTACCCTTTTACCTGAAAACTCATTTTTAATAACGTTTTCACTATGAAAGTTTTGTATTACTGCAGACAGAATATTGTATAGAGAAATGAATATAATGAAATATCGTTTTGGTAAACTATAAATGTCGCGCTTCAGAGTTGAGTTTATCATGTGGGGCCACAGTGGCTTAGTTGATGATTCAATGTGGGGCCTTAGTGGCTCAGTGGATAGACTATTTTAAGTGGGGCTGCAGTGGCATAGTGGATACAACTACAAGTGGGGCAGCAGTGGTCTAGTGGATATTTATATTTAATTATTAAATGGGGCCTTATTAGCTCAGTGGACACAGAGATTCCAAGTGGGGTCACAGTGCCTCAGTGGATATAACCATATCAAGTGGGGCCTTAGTGGCACAGTGGATAGAACTATGTAAAGTGGTGCTGCAGTGGCTCAGTGGATAAAACTACAAGTGGGGCTCCAATGGCCAAGTGAATATTTATATATATTATTAAATGGGGCCTTATTAGCTCAGTGGACAGAGAGATTCCAAGTGGGGTCACAGTGGCTCAGTGGATAAAACCATAATAAGTGGGGCCTTAGTGGCACAGTGGATAGAACTATGTTAAGTGTGGCTGCAGTGGCTCAGTGGATACAACTACAAGTGTGGCTCCAATGGCCAAGTGAATATTTATATATATTATTAAATGGGGCCTTATTAGCTCAGTGGACAGAGAGATTCCAAGTGGGGTCACAGTGGCTCAGTGGATATAACCATATCAAGTGGGGCCTTAGTGGCACAGTGTATAGAACTATGTTAAGTGTGGCTGCAGTGGCTCAGTGCATACAACTACAAGTGTGGCTCCAATGGCCAAATGAATATTTATATATATTATTAAATGGGGCCTTATTAGCTCAGTGGACATAGAGATTCCAAGTGGGGTCACAGTGGCTCAGTGGTTATAACCATATCAAGTGGGGCCTTAGTGGCTCAGTGGATACAGCTATGTTATATGCGGTCGCCATGGCCAAGTGGATAGAGAAATATTAAATGGGATCGCAGTCGCTTCAATGTGGAGTTAATTTCACATAATTTCATTATTTCCTATATGTATCTATGCAATATTTGTTCAGTCTTTGTATGATAACGAAATGTTTAAACATAGTAAGTGTACTAACCAAATGAAAATATAAAAAGAAGGTCACGGGCTGTGTCCCCTAGTAGTTTATAATGTTATTCTTTAAAAACAGAATGTAATTATGTTTATGTCAGTATGGAGTTTTTGAATATTTAGTCTAGGCTATTCTATTTTCGTTTTTCTTTTCCGCGAGTGAAGAATTTGCGGAACTCGTAAATTGACAGAAGACAGGGCATTGATTATGTTTAGCTTACAATTGAGAGAGGGCGCTGGTTGCCCAAGAGTTCAGTGTTGTACTTCCGCACAGGTAGCAGTTTCGCTGGCGCAATGCAGATGCAGCCCATCCTACTGTAAAACGAGTGTGCTAGAGTTACTGGGCAGGCGTGCAAGTTCATCAGCTGGCGCCTGGCAAATAGTGGCCTGCGCCGCAGGGCGAGAGAAGGTGCGTTAGCAAGAGATTGAGGACAGTCGTTGACCAAACACTAACGGAAAATGTCGCCTTTAGTGCTGGGTTGAGGATAGAATGGAGTCTAAGTCTAGGTGGGCTTCGACCTGGTCAAGTGCATGGGTAATTAGTTATGTGTTTGATTTGTGTTGTCGTGTCGCGGGAAAACGTAGAAGCCGGTGCGCGCAGCATGAACTGGCAGGATCGCAGTCAGTATAGTGAATAGTTAGATATGTGGTCGGTCCAGTCATTGGAGATGTTGCCCCTTCTTGAGGCACAATAGGGGCAGGCATGGTTAGTGATGGACGACGGAACAGTTAAATAGTAACTGCTTAAGTAAGGTTTAGAGAAGAATCCCTTAAAAGTAGACGACCAGCTTAAGTTATTATGTTAAGACTATTCTATACAGGCTGCACTGACCACGACACTTAGGCTTTTTGATACTTAGATTTAGTGATACTGTGATGTAATTGGTACTCACATGTTTATATGTCTACCGTATTGAGTTAGTAAGTAATTATGCTTTATATCTAACAATGGCTAATGTGATAAATCTAGATAATTAAGCCATTATACAGGAATTTACTTTGGAGATGAGCATCATACAGTTACTTTATCGTTTAGAGATCCCCGCCTTCCTTAATTATGAGTTAATGAATTGAAAGTATAGACTTGTTGATTATGACTAAGCAACTCCCATGAAAACCTCTCGTAAGACAACCAAGGAAATAATAACAATTAAAGAGAGATCCCTGGGGGTATAAGGCCTCTGGTCTACCAGTTATGTTAGTCTACCATCTGAGCTGAAAAGGTTAAAACTACCCCACTCAGGTTTTTTACTACGTGATTTGCAGATATGTAAATGATTAAGGGGAGCAGCCTGCATCGTGACAATATACTAACATGGTAAATTATACATTTTTTTTAATGCTGCTTTTAAAATAAAATTGATTGTACTGCAAAGGAAAAAATTAATATTTTCATTAAAGATACTGTTTTTAGAAATAAGTAAGTGATAGTACGCACTCCTAGTGATTATTAAATATGCTTGAAGGAAGGACTAAAATTTATACCAGAAATTTTAAAAATCAAAAAAATTAAATATTTTTACTATTTTAAATAAAGATGTTAAACTATGAATTTAAAAAAATTCATTTAAACTGAAAAAATTCATATTTTTTAGAAAGACTTAACATGTACCATAAAAATTTAAGCAATTTTTTAATGACTTGCGTGTATACTTATTAAATGATGTCACTTTAAAACAGGAAATAAACCATTATATTAAAAATTAATATTATAATGAAATTAAAATTTTTGATGCTTATGAGAATTAATTTAAATGATTCTGTCTATATAATATGAAAAATCTGATACATTTAAAAAGTTATGTGTTTAAAACAGAAGTGAATTTATATGCTAAAAAAATAATATTTCAACATGATCCACACAGAAAAGAAAACATAAAATATTAATATGTATACTTATGTTGAGGAAAAAGTAGTTTCAATTATTTTATTACATGTAATGTAGATAAGTTAACTGATTTTAAAATAAACTTTTGCAATTTCTGCATTCATTATTATATTCTATGTATATTTGTACTCATTCTACACTCTCAATGTCAAACACTATAAATTGCATAAGTTTTCCCCATATTTTTCATTTTTCTTTAAATTAATTTTCTCATGTTAAGGATTTTGAATAATTAGATTTTAGATCGGCAATAACTTTTGTTCAAATTCCTTAGTTAGCTAGATTATATTTTTGTTCACATTTGAAATTAATATTTCCATATTTTCATTCATTTCCTTGGTCTCACACCATTGTAATGGTTTTAGGGAATCTATTTTGCTATTTTTATTACCTCCTACGAGGCCCATAACTCTTTGACATATGGAATTAGGCCGATAGGAAAGTGCCAGATTGGCTGTTTGAGTAGGAAGCCGTCCGATTGGCTGGCGGGTATGGATCCTGCACCACCATTGGTGAGAGTGATAGCGTAAGGTTAGGTGGGTAATTTCACTTATAAGATCGCTCTCTCTCTCTCTGCCGTCATCTTGGAACGGGTTAAGACCTAAGTCAGGACGCACGTCCAGAATTTGGAAGTAGCATAGGTATTTTAAGTAGTATATTAGGGTGTTGCTAGTTTCTACAGCTTGGTTAGTTAATATTGTTTTGTTTCTACCTAGATAAGTGTGCCGTAAGACAGTCCGTATTGTAAGCAGTTGTTAAGGAGGAGGTTAGGTCAGTTAGTTAGCCACTATGACGTTTCGTGAGCTGTAAGCCACGTTAAGAAACACCTTAATTCTACGAAGTTTGAATACTACTCAACATTTTCCTCAGATCCCGTCCTGCTTTCTACTATAAATGATATCATCCTACAAGTAAACTATTTTTCTACACTAGTAGTTTTTCTACGAGATTAGTGTTCACGTCGCATAGGTCTAAGAGAGCGGCAAATTGTAATAGAACATTCTACACAACGCCATGTTGGCACGGCGCTTCAACAGCTAAGAATCAGCACATTTAAACATAATTTAACCTGAGATAGTGTTTTCATTGTTCTGCTATTAAGCTGAGCCAAGTTTAATTTTTCAGGTAAATGTTGCAGACGTTGTCCTTCAGTGATTTTTTGAAGTGACAAACTAACACGTCAGGCTAGTTTAAGTTTTTGTGTATGGGTATTGTTATCGACCGTTACGTCTGACCACTTCCTATCGACAGTGCTAGTTTTAATGTTTTTCGTAAACTCTTTGCTATTGTAATTCAGGATTTTACATTAGTTTCATTTACAGCCAGAACACATATCAATTAAATTAAAGAAACTGAATTTAAAATGAATTAATATGGTTGGACATTTTATGTAGTCTGACATATTTTCCTATTTGCATGAATAATTGTTTTCACTTCCTCGCCTTCACTCATAACCCAGTTCTGCATAATTTCTGCAAGTCCTTGTGGAAAGTAAGTTAAATAATTTGCAAAGTGTGACAAATGATCACTGATCTCAAGCAAGTGTGGTTAACTGAGGTGAGTGCTCCTGGCATCAAACGTCTGGTTCCAGATCCTGCAAGGCTCATGCAGACGTTTTCCTCGGGGGAGAAACATTCCCCTATTACACTGGTCAGTTGTAATAAATTTTGCCTACAATATACCTAACCTAAAACACGATATCAACACATGCTATTATTTCACTCTGATTTATAAGGCAATGGGAGAGTAGTATAGTTATGCAAACAGCGCAATAGTACACTGCCGATGTTCTACACGTTCTCACGTATTTTCTATTCAGTGCTACATGGTAATATCCTGTCTGCTCATATTTTATGTTAATATTACTTGGAATAGGCCTACAGCACGAGCATCAGATACATATGGCAGGGTTCTCGGCATTGTGTGTTTCATGTACTGCAGGCAAGCTATGTGTACGTTTTTTCAGTAAGCTGGTGTGTATAAACTATAGTAATATTCTGGTTATATTGACACAGGGAAACAGGACTGCTTCGTGTTACTTTATTGTGTATTGTGGTGTTTACAATTCATGATCTTGGGATATGAAATAATTCAAAATAAAATTTTTACATAATCATATATATGTATTTAGTTGGAGAATCGTTATTTTATAAAATGCTATCGAAATATATAAACTATTGTGTAAAAACTTTAGGATAAATATTATTAAATGATTTTCCTTAAACGATTATTAAAATTAATCAATATCATGTGAAAATTATAATTGTTTAGTCGAGTTGAATACAAAATTAAATTAATATACAGAAATTATCATTAAAAAACTTATTTTTTTATATTACATTATATGAAGTAGTGCGCTATGTTTATTTTTTATTTTATTGTAGAGTTCTTTAACATTAATACAGATAAAGATGATGCTACTATTGCTTTAGAAATTTTCAAGAGGACATATTATAGATTTTTTAAAACTATTTCTTATAAAAATTGCATTCAAATTACTTTCAATTAAATGATGAAATTGAAATTACAAAAAAAAATTTCCAATAAATATATGTGTGTATAGTAATATTTTTATAAACTTTCAAAGTCTATGTTGTTATATATATAATTTTATTATATGTAAAGGAATACTTTTATTAATGCGTAAGAAAGAAACTAAAAATATTTATATAATAAATGTAAATACAAGTAATGGAAAAAAATACAACAAACAATAGTTATATAAGTAGTTCTTAAAAATCATGAGAAAAATGTTGTCCCCTCATGAAGTTATAGTTAATTAATCATGTAAACCAAAACAAAAAATATTCCCTTGAAACAAATTATTAGTTTTGCAACTGATGATATATGGAAACCTGATTTATTTAAAAGTATCCATAAAATAAAATAAAAACGACGTTAAAACGATGTAAATCTATTTCAATTATCTTTGATGTTTTTTCTTTATACGGTTTTGCTATTCCAGGTGATGATAAATCGGGTGAAAATATTATAAAGGTTTTGAATGAAATTCAAATAATATCATCTTAAAAATTTACAAACTGGTAGCCTAATAGGATAGAATTGTATTATGATATATTAAATTAAGTAATCTAAGAATATAAAACTATTAATATTAATAAAATCAAAAACTTAAAAGATTTAACAAAAGAATATTATACTACAAATACTGAACTATGAAAGTGAAACCTGCATTTATTTATAAAGATACTTAATTATTCTTAAAAAAAACTTACGATAAAAGTTTATCCGCTGTCACTGAATATAACGTTGGTGCTATAGTTAGATTTAGTAAAACAGAAAAAACAAGTTGGAAAATTATACACAGAAAATTTGTTAACAGACTTATTTAAAAATAATAAGGTTCTAAATTATAATGTTCCTACTTATATTTCATAAGATATGTATAATGAAATAATTAAAATAAAACTTTTTGTTTGTGAAATCATGGAAGCTAATTACTCAGATATATATTAAGTTGAAAATATTTTATAACATAAAGGTGAGCAAACTTATGTTAAATGACTTGTATTTGATCATTCATGTATTAATTTGATTAATAAAAATTATATTACATCAAAATCATTTCAAATTTGTTTTTATTGTGACAGCACACAATCCGAGCGCCATAGTGGTCGGAAATGTAGTAGTCCGACCCAAAAATCAGAAAAACCTTGTGAACTAATTTTCTCTCTTTACATCAAACAAAATCAATATCATAAAGTGTATTAATTTAATACAGTACCAGGGGTAAAACTTTTCTATGCTGTGAGGAAATGATGTTACTCTAATACTTCACACCTTGTTAAATTGCACGATCATTCAAAAACACGTCATAGCGGCTTATTAACATCAAACGAAACACTGTGAATTTTAGAAATCCTAGCAAATATTAATCTTAAATTTGGAATTTACATAAATGCACTATGATTAATTTTCAAAACGACAGAACCTTTCGGTAAGAAAAGGGCTCATTCATTTGATAAGTCTCTCTCTCTCTCTCTCTCTCTCTCTCTTTCTCTCTTTCTCTCTCTCTCTCTCTCTCTCTCTCTCTGTCTCTCTCTCTCTCTCGTTTGAAAATAGTGCAAATATAAAAATAAATTTTTTACATTATATGTAGGCAACCATTAAAACAATTTTAACTAAATTTGGTTCATAAGCATTACATGAAGTGAGCTGTGAATTTATAATGTGATAATGTTTTTACTTTGCCATTTTTTAAGATATTGTAACATGAAAAATTAAACATTTATGTTATATTACGGTAACTGCACAACTGATTCCTGCCGTATTTGGCATACATGTAATAGTTTTGTAGACCATCTGCATATATGCATTTTACAATATTAGGATACTTGTTTTCACAATGGCAAATTAAAGTTATTTTAGGTTCATTTGAAAAACCTGCAATAATGTTTAAGTAATTTCGACCAAATATTGTTATGTTGAAAGTATATTTTACAAAAATAAAATGTCTCAAAATGTAGCCTTTTTGGCACACCATTTTGTAAGATAGCACAATGCGAAAAATAAGGTTTTAATGTCATATCTCGGGAAAGAATAAACCGATTTCTACTAGATTTAACACACTAGTAATACTACAGTACGCCATGTAAACTGACTTGCTTTACTGGCTAAGACTATTATTTTCGAAATGATGGCAACATAGAGTATAGACTAGTATGTTATATATATGAAACCATGTAACCAATTGCAACATAACTTAGTATGCTGGCAGTATCTATGCAAAAATCAAGTAAGCTTATATACAGGTTGTCCCATTTACCTTGAACACGCACAATAACTCCATACTAGGGCTCCAAATGGAAAAGTGTTTCGCACAAAGGTTGAATAACTGGAAGTGGAAAATGATATTGCTTCGGAGTCTGCCTTATAGCATTATTTGTTAGTGATATACAATAACTAACATCAGGATTTTAAATGACACCTTGTATCTATTCGTCAAAAGTTCAACGAAGCTCATCAAGACCTATTCAAAAATGTATCACAATATACGAGTCTAACAAACAGAACGTGATAAACTGCCACAAATATTGGGAATCATAAGGGTTCATGAAGATCTATTATATGGTACAGTACAGTATTATATTGACGCTCTGCATTTGATGTAGAGGTGAAGTAAACAGTGGAGTTGCCTATAATTTCATACCCTATTCCACAGAGGTTGCACTTAGAGGAAACAAAGGAACACACAGGACATGACGAGACTTCTCAATCAGTTATCCGTGTGCAGTCGAATACAGTACACTGCAAGGCGAGAGTTGTCGTAACGGAAATGCACTAAAACAAAGAAGACAAAGGAAATACTGCTCATTCATGGAGAATGTAAGTTACCAGATGAATGTGTTCGTATTATTTTACAGTACAGTGTAATATGTGCAAGTGACTTGTACTGAAACACACATGCTCATATACACACACAGTTATATTACACAGGTGGAAAATGAAAAATGAAAACCACTGAAGCAGTGATGTAGAAAAACCATATTCACATGAGGCACCGCTAGAGGGCATTAAATGAAATTATTAATACTGACATGCTGTGGACAGTGTACGAACCGCGTACAAGGCATAACATTTCTGAGCCTGAAACCAATACAACTGTAGTTGACTCAGTGAAAGAGTAATCTGTTATTTAAGCACCTGCCCTGTGTGTAGTAAGAATTTTAGACATGCCACGACAGCATAGACGATCACACTTCATGCAAATAACGGACTTTGAATGAGTCGCATTGGGAGCCTGAGGGAGGCTGGATGGTCGCGTAGGATGTGAAGTGTCTGCTGTGCATCATTGGTGGTGCCGGTGGTCCAACGATGGTGCACATGCACGTCAACTTGGTTCCGGACATCAGTGGAATACGGATTCCTACCTGGACCGCAGCATCACGTGAACAGTCACTGCTGGTCACACGACGACCGCTGTATAGATTAGGGCCACTATTGTACACAGGATGTCAGCTACGACAGTCACCAACCATTTGCTGGACGCTGGGCTACATCATGGGTGCCGCCCAGCAGAATTACTCTCACACCTCATAACCGTGCAGCCCGTCTCAAATGGTGTCGCGAACGATGCAACTGGAGAGATGAATGGCATGGAGTTGTGTTAAATGATGTGAGCAGATTCTGCCTTGGTGCCGGTGACGAGTGTTTGCGAGTGCGGTGTCGACCAGGAGAGCGGCAACACCACAACCAGAGTTCATATGGCAGCGACATACACGATCAACTCCTGGCATCATAGTCTAGAGAGTAATAGCCTAAAATGAACGTACACCTCTGGTGTTTGTTGATGGAAAACTTAACAGTGAACGCTACATCCCGAACATCATCCAGCCCATTTTGTTGCAGGTCCTACAATGCCAAGGAAATGTCCTCTTCCAGAAGGAGAATGCCCGTGCACACACGTTTCGTGTTGCCCACCATTCTCTCGAATGTGTTCGTCAAATCCCCTGGCCAGCACGATCATCCGACCTGTCTCCCATTGAACATATGACATGTGTGGGACATGTTGGGATGGCATTTGAGGCAGATTGAAATGCCGACAACAAACCTCCACCAATTGAAATAACAGATGGAATTAGCTGTAACACTATTCTCCAAGATAATATTCGACACCTTTATGATCGTCTCTATGCACGATTGCAGGACTTCATCGTCGCTAAGGGAGGCTACACAAGATAATGACATATACAGTAAACTACCTGTACAATTATTCACTACATTCTTCATTCTTGTGGGACCATCGAATCCAGGTGTTCATTTTTCATTTTCCGTCAATGTATTACCATTATAAATAGCTTCGTTTGCTCACTCGTTGCTCATTATGTTGAAGATCTGAGTAATGTTAGTCAGACGGAGCAACTATACAGAGAGCAATAGCCTGACAAGAACCCAACATCCAGATAGGCGTTTTGCCGTATCGTTGTGAAACTTTGTGAAATGGGCAATTTGAACCTACAGCAACACATTTGTCGTAGAACTGACACAGATGAAGTTGTTGCGGTTGCTGTTCTCGCTGCTGTAGCGGTTAATCCGCACGTCAGCACATGCCAACATGAAGCCGAAATTGGCATTCCGAAAACAAGTACACATTGCATTCTTAAGCGCCGTAGGATCCATACCTATCATGTACACTTACACCAAGAATTGCAAAGGAATGGTTTCCAGAATAGCGTAGAGTTATGTCAATGGGCACAGCATATATTTATCACCAAACCCGAACGTTCGTCGAATGTTTTTTTACCGATGAGTTGTCATTCTCCAACTCAGGCTAAGAGAATATGTGGAACATGTGTTATTGGGCCTTCGAGAACTCATGGAAGTTTCGACAGCATCAATGGGATGATTGAAAATATGAATATAAGGCGTTATTGTGAATGGTAACCGAAACGACAGGGAGTATGCCCCCTTAAGACAAACAAGTCTTCTTATTCTTCTGGCTGAGTTTCCTCTAATGAACAGAATGGTAATGTCGTACCTGCACGATGGATTCCCAGGACATAATACCGTGTATGCACGTCGTATTCTGGACCTACCATATCCTGGTAGGTGGATTGGTCGTAGACGACAAGTTCAGTGGCCTGCTCGGTCTCTTGACCTCAACCCGCAAAACGTTTTTTATTTGTGGTTACCTCAAAGGCGCTGTGTATGTTTGTAAAACTCTTCTTCAGCAGGCAACAGTGGAGGAATTTGTGTTGTAATTCATCCAGCAACCGAACTTGGCCACCACTTCCAATAGGCAACACTTTGAACATCTAAAGTGAATATTCTACCCCTCGTAGTACCCATATGGTTTGTACAAGACAGAGGCAGTAAACATAGTTTTTTTCTGTTTTCTATTTAGTGTTCATGTTATGGAAGTGTACATTGAACTACATGTTTAAATAGGTGTTGACGATTTGCAATGAATTTTTGTGCAATACATACATGGTGCTATTTCAAACACTGATTTTAGCACTCGTATCTCACTGATAAATAACGATAAAAGACTGATCCCCAGAAATACTGTTTTCCCCTTCCAGTTATACAACCTTTGCGGGAAATATTTTTTCATTTGTAGCCTCGATACGTAGTTACTGTGGGTGTTCAAGATAAATGGGACAGCCTGTATAAAGTCATTTGTCAGTCGTTTTGGAAGAGAGCACTACATTGAAGATTAAGTTTTTTTGTTCTATACTGGAAAACAATTAAATGATATTCACCAAATCAGGCTACAAGTTATACCTTTGTAGCCGCTCTAATTTTACATGACCTAAGGAGGAAGCCACACATTTTCAAATTAACACCGATGTAAATGTTTGATGTTAGTAAGCCATATGAGTCAAACAATTTCAACGAACTTTAACATGTAGCAGTATTAATGACAAACATATGTTTTATATACTGAAATATATATATTACAAGAATCACATGTGCTAACTCATAAGCACATCTGTCAGCCATTTTGTTAAATAGAGCTACATCAATAAAGTTTATATATAATCTCGGTAAACAATTAACGCATTCCTACTCAATTTGACAGATAATTAGTACTGGGACAGGTAATGTTAACTAATATGTTTTAGGTATGCCAGGCATTTATTTTCGAAATGGCGACTATATTTGCTTCAAACCATTCTTCTCACCTAAACGTAAAGCTATTGCTGAAGAGTTTTTGGTGTTGGTGAAAAGCCAGCTTCTTCTAGGCGTTGCACATTCTTCTCTAAGGCTGTTTCGTGTCCTTTTCCCAGGCAACCAAGAACACGTAATGTTTTGAAGTAGGTAGGCTTGTATGAGGCCTAAATATAAAATAACTTATTACACAATAAACTTACCTGCAGGTCCAGGTGCTCGCTTAGAAATATTTCCAGCTTCAATTCGTCTTTTTATGGTCTTGTGGGGTATGTGATACAACTAGGATGCATTCCATATCGTAATTTTCCTGTTTTTCACATCTTATGAAGCAAGAAATAGGTTTCCTTCCAACCATAATGCCCGATCCGTTTTCCTCTCATAGGTACGGGGCATAATCTGTTGAAAAGGGGTGTGGATTAATACCTTTGCTAAGAAACAATAATGAACAATAATAATGTTTTTGTTTTTATCAATATGAAATAATGTTCTACATAGTGGGGTAAGATGCCACATTACAATGGCATCTTACCCACATATTGGGGGAAGATGCCACTCACATTTATTTTATCCGAATATTCTAGGGTGGTAATCGTTACACTGCCATTTTTGCATTAAAAAGTGTTTCTACTACGCATATCAAAAGTTTGGCAAATGAACATAAATTTGTTTGTATAGGTCTTACGAGAAAATAATAAATTGTTATAAAACTTGTACTTACTTGGTAATATCTTCGAATAATTTACCATAAAAAGATAGAAAACGAAACTACATGGCCGTCCTCGTTATGGCTTCTTCTACACTGGAAGCGCTGTCCCTCCACCCGGCTAGAGCTGCTATCTGTTGTTTTGCTTCGTAACTACAAACATACAACTTCAAACTACACAATTTCGCTGCGGAGATGTAAGACATATATCCTTCTATAAGTACAACTTGGCATGGTAGCTCAGTTGGCAATGCAGCGACTTAGGATTGGAAGGTGCCCGAGTTTAATCCTGGTTGCCTGCAGAGCTTGTTTTTTAAGTTACGGCAAATTGAGCAATACAAATTGTAAACTATCGTAAATATTTTTATTTCATGTAATTATTTGGCTATATTCAATAAAAGCAATATTTAATTCGCCGCTGCAGTCGGCCATCATTTATTCAATAAGTGTGTGATGCCAATGTTGAGACACCCAACTGCTTCTTCTCTAATGTTAACCAATTGACAGAATTCAGAGCGAGCCTGTGTCATACGAATGTTGAGACACGAATCTACTTCCACTGTGTTGTGTCCAACATGTAGGGTGCACAGCGAGCCTGTGTCATGCCAACGTTGAGACATGGGATTACTGCTTCCCTTTTGTGTCCAACCTGTGGGGTACAAAATGGGCCAGTGTCATGCCAATTTAGAAACACCGAACAACATCCTCTCTATTGTGTCCAATTTGTAGGGTGCCCACAGAGCATGTGTCATGCCAATGTTGAGTTACGTAACTACTGCCTTTCAGGTGTTTCCAACTATAGGGTGCACAGCGAGCCTGTGTTAAACATACTTTGAGACACAGGATTATTTCCCCTCTGTTGTTACCAAATTTACAGTGTGCACAACAAGCCATTGTCATTCTAACATTGAAATACGCAACTACTTCCTATCTGTTGTGACTAACTTGATGGGTGCACAGCCAGCCTCTGTATTACCCATGTTGAGACACGAATCTACTTACTCTCTGTTTTATCAAACTTGTAGGGCACACAGCGAACGTCTGTCAAACCGACATAGACACACAGATATAATTACTATCTGTATTTACCAAAGTGTCAGGGTGTAGGGCCTGTTTCGCGACAAAATTGAGACATCGAACTTCTGTCTGATTTTATCAAATTGACAGGGTACGCAGAGACTCTCTGTCATGCCTATGTTGAGACACGGATAAACTTCTTCTCTCTTGTGTCAACTTTGAAGGGTGCACCGCGAGCCTGTGTGATGCAGATATTGAGAATAGTATTACATTTTCTCTGTTGTAACCAAATTGACATTGTGTACAGCGAGCTTCTCTCTTGCTAATGTTGAGACATGGGTAAACTTCCTCTCTGTTTTGTCCAACTTGTAGGGTGCACAACGAACCTGTGTCATGCCAACTTTAAGACACAGAACTTCTGCTTCTCTGTTGTGTCCGAACTTGTAGGGTGAACAGAGGGCCTGTGTCATGCCAACATCAAGACACCAAACTACTTCTATGTTGCATCTAACTTGTAGTGAGTACAGCGAGCCTGTGTAATACCAACATGCAGACATGAAACTACTTCCTCTTAGTTTTGTCTAACTTGCAGAGTGCATAGAGAACCTATGGTATGCCAACGATGAGACACTGAAATTCTTCCCCTCGTATCAGTCCAACTTGTAGGGTGTTCAGTGATCATGTGTCATGCCAACTTTGAGACATGTATCTACATCCTATATGTTGTTACCAAATTGACCAGGATTCACAGCTAGTTTGTATCATGCCAACATTGAGACATGGATCAACATCCTTTCTATTGTAATTAACTGGTAGGATCAATAGCGGGCCTGAGTCATGCCAACTATGAGACTCGGAACTATTTCTTATAATTTGTGTCCACTTCTTAGGGTGCATAGCGAGCCTGTGTAATACCAATATTTAGATATGGAACTACTTCCTCCCTGATTTGTTCAACTTGTAGTGTGCACAGCGGAGCATGCATCATGCAACAATGAGATACAGAACTACTTTTTACTTGATGTATCTAACATGTAGGGTGCACAGCGAGTCTGTGACATAATAACATTGAGACATGGAACTATTTATTTCCTCTTATGTTAACCTCGAAGTGTGCAGATCGAGACTGTGTGTTGCCAACGTTGAGAAACGAAACTTCGTCCTCTCTGTTGTTACCAAATTTACATGGTGCAAACGAGACTTTGTGATGCCTATGTTGAGACTTGGAACTACTTCCTCTCTCTTGTGTCAACCTTGAAGGAACCACAGCGAGCCTGTGTGACGCCAATGTTAAGACACGAAACTACTTCCTCTCTGTTGTAACCAAATTTACATGGTTCTCAGTGAGCCTGTGTCATGCCAATGTTGAGACACGGAAGTTCTCCCTCTCTGTTGTGTCCAATTTGTTGTGTGAATGGTGGTCCTCTTTAAGGACAAGGATTAGAGGTGAAAGTAATTATTCTCTGTGGTGTCCAAATTTAAAAGTGAACTGCGAACATGTATCATACAGACGTTGAAACACAGAAATATTTCCTAAATATTCTTACCATATTGACAGGGTGCACAACACGACTTCGTAATACAACATTGAGACATATAACTACTTATTCTCTATTGTGTCCCTCTTTTAGGATACAGAGCATACCTGTGTCATGCCAAAATTGAGACACAGTTCTTCTTCCTGTCTGTTGTGTCCAACTTGTGGGGTACATAGCAAGCCTGAGTCATGCCAACTTTGAGATATGGAAATACTTTCCTCTCGGTTGAGATCAACTTTTATGGTGCACAGTGAGCCAGCGTCATGCCAACATTAAGACATGTAACAACTTCCTCTCATTTGTAACCATATTGACCAGGTGCTCAACGAGCCTGTGTCATGCCAACATTGAGACACAAAACTATTCCCACTCTGTTGTGTCCAACTTGTAAGGTGAACAGAGAACCAGTTTTATGGCAACGTTGAGACATGTAACTACATCCTATTTATTGTGTCCATCTTGTACCATGCATAGCGACCTGTTAGCATGCTTACGTTGACACATGTAGCTACTTCCTATCTGTTGTCACCAATGTATTTGGTGCACGGCGAGCCTGTATCATGCCAATGTAAAGACACAGAACATTTTCCTCTCTATTGAGTAAATTTGTAGGGAGCTTAGGAGCCTGTATCATGTTAATGTTGAGACACGGAACTACTACCTATCTGATTTTTACAATTTGTAGAGTGCACAGTGAGCCTGTGTCATGCCAACATTGAGACAAGGAACTTGTGCTTCTCGGTTGTGTCCAACTGTTAGAGTGAACAGTGTGCCAGTTTCGTGCCAACGATTATACACGGATGTATATACTCTCTGTTGTGTCCAACTGTTAGAGTGAACAGTGTGCCAGTTTCGTGCCAACGATTATACACGGATGTATATCCTCTCTGTTGTGTCCAACTTGTAGGGTGAACCACGAATCTAAATCATACCCACGTTAAAACACTTATTTATTTCCTTATTGTTACCATATTAAAAGGTTGCACAGCAAGAATATGTCATGCAATCATTGAGACACGGTATTCCGTCCTCTCTGTTGTTACCAAATTGACAGGGAGCAGAGCAGGCCTGTGTCCTTCCAACATTGAGAAACGGAAGTACTTACTCTCTGTTGTAACCAAACGACAGGGTGCACAGCAAACCTGTGTTATGCCAACGTTGAGACATGGAAGTGGTTATTTTCTATGGTTTCCAAATTGACAGTATCCACGACGAGGCTGTGTCATGCTAACGTTTAGACACGGAACTACTTTCCCTCTGTGTAATGATAATACTAAGACAAAGAACTACTACCTATTTGTTGTGTCCACCTTGTAGGATGCACAGTGATCCTGTGTCCTGCCAACATTAAGTCATGGAACTACTTCCTCTCTGTTGTTACCAAATTGACATGGTGCCCAGCGAGTTTGTGTCATACCAATTTTGAGATATGGAACTACATCCTCGTTAACGTGTCCAACTTGTAGGGTGCACAGTGAGCCTGTATCATGCCAATGTAAAGACCCGACACTATTTCCTATATGTTGTGTCTAATTTGTATGTTGCACAACCAGCCAGTGCCATACCAACATTGTGACCCTGAACTATTTCCTTTCTGATGTGTACAACTTGTGAGATGCACAGCGAGTCTGCATCATACCAACGTAGAGACACGGAACCACTTTCTATCTGTTTTGTCCAACTTGTAGCGGACACGGCGTGCCTGTATCATGCCAACATAGAGACACATAAATACTTCCTCTCTGCTGTGTACAACTTGTATGGAGCACAGCGACACAGCGTCCTGCCAACTTTGAGACTCCGAAATTTTCCTCTCTGTTGTTACCAAATATAAATGATCCACAGAGACTATGTGTCATGCCAACCTTGAGATATGCAACTACTTCCTGTCTGTTGTGTCCATGTTGTAGGTTGCACAGCAAGCCTGTGTTGTGCCGATGATGAGACACAGAACTACTTCCTATCTGATGTATCTAACGTGTAGTGCTCACAGCGAGCCTGTGTCATATTTTTATTGAGACACGTTAACTATTTACTTTCTCTTGTGTCAACCTTGAAGGGTGCAGATCGAACCTGTGTCATGCTCGTATCATGTCTGTTGGGTAAAATTTGTAATGTGCCCAGCGAGCCTATGTATTGTTAATATTGAGACACGGAACGAATATCTCTCTGTTGTGTCCAATTTGTTGTGTGTTCAACGAGACAGTTCCATGCCAACGATTAGAAACGTAATTAATTCCTCTCTCTTGTGTCCAACTTTTAAGGTGATCTGCGAGCCTGTTCCATACCGATGTTGAAACACGGAACTATTTTCCTATATCTTGCTACCAACTTGACAGGGTGCACAGCAAGCTTGTGTTATTGCAACATTTAGACACGGGACTACTGCCTCTCTGTTGCGTCCATTTTGTACGGTTCAAAGCGAGCCTGCATCATAACAACGTTGACATACGCAACTACATCCTCAATGTTATGTCCAACTTGTAGGGTTCACAGCGAGCCTTTGTCGTGCCATTATTGAGACATAGAACTAATTTATTTCTGTTGTAACCAAATTGGCAGGGTGCATAGCATGCCTGGTCATGACAATGTTGAGAGATGGAACTTCATTCTGTCTGTTGTGTCCCAAATGTAGAGTGCAGAGCGTGGCTGTGTCATGCCAACTTTAAGACATGGAGCTACTTCCTCTCATTTGGTACCAAAGTGGCCGGGTGCACAGCGAGCCTGTGTCTTGCCAACATTAAATCATGGAACTACTTTTTATCTGTTGTGTCCAACTTGTACGGTGCAAGGCGAGCCTATATGATGCCATCATTGAGACACGGAACTAATCTTACTATCGCTAATAATTAAATTGAAAGGGCGCACAGCGATCCTGTGTCATGCTAATGTTGAGACACGGAACTTCATCCACTCTTTGGTTCCAACTTGTAGTATCCGCAGCGATACTGTGTCATGCCATTATAAATACACGGAACTTATTTTCCATCTGTTGTGTCCAACCCTTAGTGTGCAAGGCGAGCCTATATAATGCCAACGTTGAAACATGGAACAACTTCTCTGCTGTAACTAAACTGACAACATGCACAGCGAGCCTGTGTCATGTCAACGTCGAGACACCAAACTTATTACTTTATGTTGTGTCCAATTTGTGTGGTGCACAAGGTGTCTGTGACATGCCAACGTTGAATACACGGAACTGCTACAGCTCTATAGTTACCAAATTGACAAGGTGCACAACGAGCCTATGTAATGCAAACTTTGAGACACGTAACTACTTATGCTGTGTTATGTCCAACTTGTAGGGTGCCCAGTGAAGCTCTTTCATGCTATCTTTGAGACATGTATCTTCTTCCTCTCTGTTTATACAAAATGGACAAGGCTGCACAGAGAGCCTGTGAAATGCTAACACTACCCCACGGAACTACTTCCTGTCTGATGTGTCCATCTTGAAGTTTGCACAGTGTGCCTGAGTAATACCTACATTTAGATACGAAACTAATTCCTTTCTGTCTTGTCTAGCTTGTAGGTTGCACAGCAAGCCTGTGTCATGCCAACTTTGAGACATGCATCTACTTCCTCTCTGTTGTTGCCAAAATGACAAGAGTGAACAGCGAGCCTGTGTAATACCAATGTTGAGACATGGAACTACTTCCACTCCATTTTATCCATCTTTAAGTGTGCACAGCAAACATGTGTCATGACACTGTTGAGATATGGAACTTCTTTCTCTATGTTATGTACTACTTATAGGGTCCACAGCGAGCCTCTGTCAAACCAACGTAAACACACATATATAATTGCTCTCTGTTATTGCCTAATTGACAGGGTGCAGAGGCGGTTTCCCGCCAACATCTATACATGGAACTACTTCCCGTCTTTTTTTTACCAAATTGACAGGGTGCATAGATATCCTGTGTCGTGCATGTACTCAGACACGGAACTTCTCCCTCTCTCTTGTGTCAACCTTGAAGGATGTACAGCGAGCCTGTGTGATGCAGACGTTGAAACTAAGTACTGTATTTTTCTCTGTTGTAACCAAATTGACATTGCGCACAACATGCCTGTGTCATGCCACTGTTGAGACAAGGAAATATTTCCTTTTCGTTTTATCCAACTTGTAGTGTGCACAGTATGCCTATGTCATACTAATGTTGAACCAACGGGATGACTTCCTCTCTGTTGTGTCCAAGTTGTAGAATGCACAGCGATACTATGTCATTGCAGCTTTGAGACGTGGTATTACTGCCTCTCTCATTTGTCAACCTTAAAGTATGCTCAGCGAGCTTGTGTGGTTCCAACATTGAGACACAGAACTAGTCCCGCTCTGTTGTTACCAAAAACAGGGTGCACAGCAAGCCTGTCTCATGCCAACGTTGAGACATGGAACAACTACATCTCTATTGTTACCAACTTGTACAGAGCACAGCGAGCCTGTGTTACGCCAACATTGTGACATGGAACTGGTTCCTTTCTGTTGTTACTAAATTGACAGGGTCCTCAACGAGCCGAAATATGCAAACGTTTAGTCACGGAACTACTTCCTGTCTGTTATGTCCAATTTGTAATGATTTCCGCGAGCCTCCGTAATGCTAATGTTGAGACATGGAACTACTTATTCTATAAATAGTTCAACTTGTATGGTGCACAGCAAGTATGAGTCATACAAATATCGAGACACCGAAGTAATTCCTCTATTTTTTGTCCAACGTGTAGATAGCACATCAAGCCTTTGCCATGCCAACATTGAGACACAGCACTTTTTCCTCTCTGTTATTTCCAAATTGTTTGTTGCACAGCAAAACTGTGTAATGCCAACAATGAGACAAGGAACTTCTTCCTCTCTGTTGTGTTCAACTTGTTGGGTGCATAGCGAGCCTGTGTCATGCCAATCTTGATACATTAAAACACTTCCTCTCTGTTTTGTCCTACTTGTATGGCGAACAGCGAGCCAGTTTCATGCCAAAAGTTTAGACACGAAAATACGTTCTCTCTGTAATATCCAAGTTGTACGATGTAGATCGAGAATGCAGCACTGCAACCTTGACACATGGAACTACTTCCTCTCTGTTATGTCCAACTTGTAGGGTGCACAGTGAGCCCATGTCATACCAATGGTCAGACATGTAACTACTTCCTCTATATTGTGACTAACTTGTAGGGTGAACAGAAAGCCAGTGTAATGTCAACGTTGAGACACGAACTACTTCCACTGTGTTGTGTCCAACTTGTTTTGTGCATATTGAGCCTTTGTCATTCTAACGTTGAGACAAGGAACTACTTCTTCTTTGGTGATACCAACTTGTAGATTGGACAGCGAGCCCATGTCATAACAACTTAGAGACACAGATCAATTACCTATCTGTTTCGTCCAACTTGTAAGGTACAAAGCTAGCATGTGCCATGCCAATATTGAGACACTGAACTCTCGCTCAACATCAACAACGAACAAGTTTCATGCCAATGATTAGACACGGAACAACTACTTCTCTGTTTTGTCCAACTTGTAAGGTGCATAGCGAGCCTGTGTCATGCTAACGATGAGACACGGAACTACTTTCTATCTGATGCGTCTAACTTGTAGGATGCACAGCGAGCAAGTGTCCTTACAACATTTAGAAACGGAATTATTTCTTCTCTCTTGTGTAAACCTTGAAAGGTGCAGAGCGAACCTGTGTGATACCAATGTTGAGACACGAAACTATTTCCTATTTGTTGTAACCAAATTAACATGGAGCAAAGTGAGCCTGTGTCATGCCATTGTTCAGACACGGAAACACTTCTTCTCTGTTTTCTCCAACTTTAAGGGTGCACAGCATGCCTTTGTCATACTAACGTTGAGACACGAAACTACATGTTCTCTATTGTGTCCAAATTGTAGTTGTTGGAGCGTGCATGTGTCATGCCTATCTTTAGATATGGAACTGCGTCGTCTCTGTTGTGTCCAACTTGTAGGGTGCACAACGAGCCTGTGACATGCGGATGTTGAGACACGGAAAAATTTCCTCTCTGGTGTTATCAAATTGCTAGTTTGCACAAAGAGAATGTGTCAAACCAACGTTGAGTTATGGAACTACATACTCTCGGTTGTTTTCAACTTGTAGGGTGCAGAGTGAGCCTGTGTCATGCCAACGTTGAGACGTGGAACTCCTTCCTCTATGTTGTGTCTAACTTGTAGGGTGCACAGCGAGCCCGTGTCATGCCAATGTTGAGACACAGAACAACTTCTTCTCTGTTTTGTCCCACTTTTAAAGTACACAGGGAGCCTGTGTCATGCCAACATTCAGACGTGGTACCACTTTCTCTCTGTTGTTGCCAAATTGTCGGGGTGCACAGCGAGTCTGTGCCATTCCGTCATTGAAACACATGCTGTGTAAGAGGAACTTCCCCTTTCTTGTTGCCAAATAGACAGGTTGCAAAGCGAGCTTGTGTCATACCAACATTGAAACATGGAAATATTTCCTCTCTCTCGTGTCAACCTTGAAGTGTGATAAGCGAGACTGTGTGATGCCAACGTTGATATATGAAACTACGTCCTCTCTGTTGTAGCCAAATTGACATGTTGCACATTGTGCCTATGTAATGCTAATGTTGAGAGACAGAACTACTTACTTTCTGTTGCTGTGATATTGTAGGGTGCACCGTGTGCCTGTGTCATGCAAACGTTACACTAACGTTGAGACACGGAACTAATTCCTATATATTGTATCCAACTAGTAGGGTGCACGTTGAGCCTGTATCATTCCAACATAGAGATACGGAACTATTTCCTCTCTGTTGTGTCCAACTCGTAGGGTGCATAGCGAGCATGTGTCATGCCAACATAGAAACATGGAACTACTTCCTACCTTATTTGTCATACATGAAGGGTGCACAGCGAGTCAGTGTCATGCAAATATTGAGTAATGGAACTATTTCCTTTATGTTGTGCCAAACTTGTTAGGTGCACACCGAGCCTGTGTCATACCAACTTTGAGACACGAAACTGTTTCCTATTGGTTGTTACCAAATTGACCAAATGCACTGCGAGACTGTACCATGCCCACGTTGAAACACAGAACTACATCCTCTCTGCTGTTACCAATTTGACAGTGCGTACAGCTAGCCTGTGTTATGCCAATGTTGAGAACGGAAACTACACCCTCTAATATTGTGTCCAATCTGTAAGGTGCACAGAGGGCCTTTGCCATACTAATGTTGAAACACGAAAATACTTTCTCTCTTTTTTTTCCAAGTTGTAGGATGCACAGCGAGCATGCAGCATTGCAGCCTTGAGACATGTGACTACTGCTCCTCTGTAATGTCAAATTTGTAGGGTGCGCAGTGAGACCGTGTCATGCCAACGTTGAGACATGTAACTACATCCTCTCTGTTGTGTCTAACACGTAGGATGCACAGCGAACCCGTTTCATGCCAATGTTGAAACACGAAACAGCTTCCTCTATGTTGTGTCATTTAGGGTGCACAGCGAGACTGTGTCATGCCAATTTGAGACACGGAACTATTATTTCTCTTTTGTAACAAAATTGACATTGTGCACAGCGAGCATGTGTCATGCCTATGTTGAGACACAGAACTACTTCCTCCCTGTTGTGTCTTACTTGTAAGGTGAATAGCGAACATGTGTCATGGCAACATTGAGGACGAGAACTACTTGTTCTCTGTTGTGTCCAACTTGCAGGGTGTTTCATGCCAACGTTGCGAAACAGAACTATTTCCTCTCTGTTGTTACCAATTTGACAGGGAGCACAGCGAGCCTGTGCCATGCCAACATTGAGAAAAAGGAACTACTTCCTCTCTATTGTTTCCTACTAGCAGGGTTTACAGCGAGCCTGTGACAACCAACTTTGACAAACGGAATTATTACCTTTATGTTGGTACCAAATTGACAGGGCGTTTTGCGAGACTGTGTCATGCCAACGCTGAGGCACCGAAATACTTCCTCTCTTTTGTGTCCATCTTGTAAGGTGCACAGCGATTCTGTGTCATACCAACGTTAAGACACGAATGTATTCAGCTCTGTTTCCAACTAGTTGGCTGCAAAGTGAGTAAATGCTTTGCCAGTGTTGAAACACGGAACTACTTCCACTCAATTGTAACCATGTTTACTGAGTGCTCAGTAAATGTGTGCCATACCAACGATGAGTCACGAAACTACTTCCACTCTGTTGTTACCAAATTCCCAAAGTGCACAACGATACTTTGTCTATGAAATTTGATACACGGAACGTCTTCTTCTCTGTTGTGCTCAACTTGTCGGGTGCACAGCTAGTCAGCGTCATGCCAACGTTGAGACACAGAATTACTTCCTCTCTGATGTTACAAAATTGGCAGGGTGCACAACGAGCCTGTGTCATGATAATGATGAGAAACGGAACTATATCTTATGTGGTGTCTAACCTGTCTGGTGCACAGAAAGCCATTGTCATGCAAATGTTGAGACACGGAACAACTTCTTATCTGATGTGAAAAACTTGTAGGGTGAACAGCGAGCATGTGTTATACCAACATTGAGACACGGAAGTATTTCCTTTCTCCTGTGTCCAACTTGTAGTGTGTACAGCGATTTTGTGTCATACCAACCTTGAGACACGATACTATTCCCCTCTGTTTCCAATTAGTTGGTTGCACAGCGAGCCTGTGTCATGCCAATGTTGAGACACGGAACTATATCCAATATGTTGTGTCCAACTTTTCGGGTACACAGCGAGCCAGTGTCATGCCAGTATTGACAGACTGAACCACTTCATATCTGTTTTGTCCATCTTGTAGGGTACAGAGAGAGCATGTAGCATGCAAACATTGACACACGGAACTATTTCCTCCCAGTTATTTACAAATTGACTGGATGAACAGCTAATCTGTGCCATGCCAACGTTGAGACACGGAACTATTTTCTCTCTGATGTCACGAAATTGATAGGGTGCAAAGCTAGCCAGTGCCATGTCAACATTAAGGCACGAATCAACTACCTTTCTGTTGTGACCAACTTGTAGGATGCACACAGAGCCTGTGTCATGCCAATGTTGAGTTAATGGACTTCTTTCTGTCCTTTGTGTCCAACTTATATGGTGCACAGCATTAATGTACCATACAAAAATTGAGGCACGGAATTACTTCCGCTCTGTTATGTCCAACTAGGTGGGTGTACAGCGAGCCTGTGACATACCAATGTTGACACATGGTATTGCTTACATTCTATATTGTCTAACTTGTAGGGTGCACAGTGAGCCTTTATCACACTAACATTGTGACACAGAAGTACTTCCTCTCTGTTGTATCCAACTTGTAGTGTGCAGAGCTAGCCTGTGTAATACCAACGTTGAGACACACGAACTATTTCGTCTCGGTTGCTACCTAATTGACAGGACGCACAGCTATCCAGTGCCATGCCAACATTGAGACATGGATCTACTTCCTCTCTGTTGTGACTAACTTGTAGGGAGCAAAGCGCTCCTGTGTCATACCAACGTTGAGACATGGATCTATTTCTTTCTGTTTCCAACTTGTAGGCTGCACATCCAGCACGTGTAATGCTAATATTGAGACATGATATTACTTACCATCTCTTTTGTCCCACTTGTATGGTGCACAGCGAGCGTATATCATACCAATATTGTGACACAGAATTACTACCTCTCTTTTCTTTCCTACTTTTGTTAAGACACGGAACTACTTCCTCTCTGTTGTAACCTAATTGACAGGGTGCACAGCGAGCCTGTGTAATGCCAATGTTGAGACACGAAACTATGTCATATCTATTGTGTCCAACTTGTCTGGTGTACAACAAGTCATTGTCATGCCGAAGTTGAGAAACGGAACTACTTTATATATTTTGTGTCCAACTTATAGGGTGCAGAGTGAGCCTGTGTCATACCAACATTGAGACACGGAATTATTTCCTCTCCGTTGTTACCTAATTGACAGGATGCACAGCTAGCCTGTGTTATGCCAACGTTGATACAAGGGACTAATTCCTGTCTGTGTCTAACTCGTAGGGCGCACAGCGAGACAGGGCCATGAAAACGTTTAGAAACATTACTACTTCCATTCTGTTGATACTAAATTAACATATTCATACGGTACTACTTCCACTATATTGTTACCAAAATAATGAGGTGGACAATAAGCATGTGTCATGCCGTCGTTGTCTCACGGATCAACTTCCTTTCTGTTGTGCCATGCTTATATTGTGCACAGCGATCCAATGCCATACCAACGTTGAAATACGAAACTATTTCCTCTCTGTTGTGTCCAATATGTAGGGTGCACAGCAAGCATGTGTCATTATATTGTTAATACACGGAACTACTTACTCTCTGTTGTGGCCAACTTGTAAGGTGCACAGCGAGCCTGGCTGTGCATATTACAAGTTGGCCACAACAGAGAGAAAGTAGTTCGTTCTTTCAACGTGGGCATGTCACAGGCTCGTTGTGCAATATTTCAATTTGGTATCATCAGAAAGGAAGTAGTTCCGTGTCTCAAGGTTGGCATGAAACATGTTCACTGTACACCCTACATGTTGGACACAACAGAGAGGAAGTAGTTCCGTTAGTCAAAGTTGGCATGACACACACTCTCTGTGCTCCGTATCAATTAGGTAATACCAGAGAGGAATTATTTCTGTGTCTAAATGTTGGCATGGCAGAGGCTCACTGTGCACCCTACAAGTTGGACACAACAGAGAAGAAGTAGTCCATGTCTCAACGTTAACATGACAATGGCTTGCTGTGTACAATGCAAGTTGTACACAACATATACGAAGTAGTTTCGTGTCTCAACGTTGGCATGACACAGGCTAGCTGCACAGCCTACAAGTTGGTCGCAACCAAGGAAAAGTAGTTCCGTGTCTCAATGTTTGCAAGACACAAGCTCGTTGTGTGCCTTGTCAATTTGGTAACAACAGAAAGGAAGTAGTCCAGCGTCTCAACATTGGCACGTCACAGGCTTGCCGTGTACCATGTCAATTTGGCTACAACAGAGGAGTAGTTAAGTATCTTAACGTTGGCATCACACAGGCTCGCTGTTCGCCCAACAAGTTGGACACAATGGAGAGGGAGATATTCCATGCCTCAACATTTTCATGACACACGCATGCTCTGCACACTACAAGTTGGACTAATCCGAGAGGAAGTATTTCCATGCCTCAACATTGGCATAACACAGGCTTGATGTGCACCATGTAAATTTGGTTACAACAGAGAAGTAGTTCCGTGTCTCAACGTCGGTACTGCACAGGCTTGCTGTGCATCCTGTCAACTTGGTAACAACAGATAGAAAATATTTCAAAGTGCAGCGTAGAAACCTTGCATAGGATGGCCGGCGTTTCCAGGATGTAATCTGTAAGTACCGTTGTGCTTAGAAACCTTGCATGGGGAGGGCTACCTTCGCCGGGATGACTTGTCTGTAGAAATCTTGCACGGGCAGGGCAGGCATCGCGAAAACATCTTCTGTGTGTACAACTTGTGCTCATAAACCTTGCACGGGAAGGGAAGGTTTCACCAGTACATCTTCTCTAGGTACACCTTGTGTGTAGAAACGTTGCATGGGGAGGGCAATCATCGCCATGACAACTTGAGTTGGTACAACTTATGTGCAGAAACCTTGCACAGAGTGGGCATGCATAGCCAGGATTTCTTCTGTAGGTACATCTAGTGCATAGAAACCTTGCACGGGGAAGGTAAGCATTGAAAGGACATCTCCTGTAGATACAATTTGTGTGTAGAAACCATATACGGAGAGGCCAGGCATCGAGAATACATCTACTGTAGGTAAAATTTGTGTGTTGAAACATTGTACTGGGACGGCAGGCATAGCCAGGGTGTTTTCAGTAGGTACGACTTGTGCTTCGAAATCTTACACTGAGAGGGCAGGCAACGCCAGGACTTATTATGTAGCCATTTTGTGTGTCGATAACTTGCACGCTCATTGCAGGTGTTGCTAGGAAATCTTATGTTGGTAAAACTTGTCCATAGAACCTTGCACAGGTAGTGGAAACTTTGCGAGGATGTCATATATATGTACAACTTTTGCTTATAAACCTTTCACAGTGGTGCCAGGAAATACCAGGAACTTATCTAAAGGTAAAATTTGCGTTTTGAAACCTTATTAGGGTAGGGCAGCGATCGCCCGGATTGCTTCTGTAGGTACAACTTGAGCGTAGAAACCTTGCACGGGGAAGGTAGGCATCGTTATATCTTCTGTAGGTATAAAACGTGTATAAAAACCTTGCACGGGGAGGGTATGCATTTCCAGGACATCTCCTTTAGTTACAGTTTGTGCTTATAAACATTATACGGGGAAAGCAGGCATCGGGAGGACATCTGCTGTAGGTAAAACTTGTGTGTAGAGTTCTTTCATGGGTAGGACAGGTGTCACCACGATATTTGCTATAGGTAGAACTCGTGCGTGGAAACCTTGCGCGCAAAAGCAAGCGTCCCAAGGACATATTGTGTAGGTACAACTAGTGCATATAAACCTTGCACAGAGGGGAGAGGCGTCTTCAGGACATCTTATGTAATTACAACTTGTGTGTGGAAACTTTACACATGGAAGCAAGGTGTCACCAGGACGTCTTTTGTAGATCCAACTTGTGCATATAAACCTGGCACAGGAGGGCAGGCTTCGCAAGGAAGTTTTTTCTGTAGATACACCTTGCGCATAGAAAAATTGCACGGGAGGGCAGGTATCGCCAGGATTTCTTATGTAGGCAAAACTGTGCTTAGATACTTTGCACATGGAGGGCATGCATCACAAGGACGTCTTATTTATTTACAACTTGTGTGTATAAACCTTACACAGGGAAGGAGGGCGTCACCAGAATGTATTTTGAAGATCCAACTTGAGCATAGAAATCTTGCACAGGGTGGGTAATCGTCGCCAGGACATCTAATGTATTTACAACTTATGCGTAGAAACATTGCACGAAGAGGGCATACAACGCAAGGACACCTTTTGTAGGTAAAATTTGAGCCTAGAAATCTTGCACGGAGACAGCAAAAGTCGCCAGGATATCTTCTGTAGATACATCTTGCGCTTGGAAACCTAATGATACGAGAGTAGGCATCGCCAACATATTTTCTATAGGTACAACTTGCGCGTAGAAACCTAGCATTTGGAGAGCAGCCATTGCCAGGATCTCTTCTGTATGTACAAATTGTGCGTATAAATCATGCATGGGGAAGGTAGGCATTTCCAGGATATCTACTGTAGGTAAAACTTATGTGTAGAAACCTAGCATGTGAAGGGTAGGAGTCGCCATTACTCTTCCAGAGGTACAACTTGTGCATAGGAATCTTGCATGGGGATCTCAGGCCACGCCGGAATGTCAGCTTTAGATACGTGAGCATATAAACATTGCACGGCGAATACAGATGTCGCCAGGACATCTTCTATAGGTACAACTTGTGCGTATTAATATTGCACAGTGACAGCAGGAAATGCCATGAAGTCTTCTGAAGTTACAACTTGGGAATCGAAACATTACACTGGGATGGCAGGCATCACCATTACGTATTCTGTAGGTACAACCTGTGTGTAGAACATTTTTATGGGGAGGGCAGGTGTCGCCAGGACATCTTCTGTAGGTACGATTTGTGCATGGAAACCTTGCACTGGTGCGGGCGACACTATGGCTGTTCAACGCTGGGCCTTGTACAACCCCCTGCAATGTGGCATGTCGTCGGGAACCGAGGTGGCGCAGCTCCCGAAACACTCCTTGCGGGGGGGGGGGGGAGGGCAGTCCGTATGTCTTCGTCCAGCTGTAGGTAGGTTTGCAAATACTTTAATACAGCCGGAATGTCCTATGCTGCATACATCAACAGGAACTCTTACGGCAGATACATCAACTCTTCCCGTTTATTCAAGGCACTAAGTGAACGCAATTTTCCAAATGCCAAAATGGGTAAGGGATTTTATGGCAGCGAGGTCAACATGTTGTAGTGGATACAGCCTTCTCACATAACTAAGACATTCCAGTAAACATGCGGCAAGGTACTTTACTACACCACACGCATATATAAGGGGGCCGGCAGGACTCCGTCCCCTCCCTGAAACACTCACTTACCGACGATGAGTCACCGCACTGCTTTGGAGGTTGCAGTTGCCCGACGGAGGTGTCATGGCACAAAAAGAAGAGGGCTGCGATCTAGGGGAGGAGATCAAGGAAGACTGCATGGCTACCACCTTCCATACTTGGGCTAGATGAGCTCTACTATCTCATTAATATATTGGTAAGAAGACTTATACACTTTGGTGCAGGTCTAGGCCGGCAGAATCCAACTCGGTCATTTACATCTCTAGAGCGATCATTGCACTTAAGGCTAGGACGCCGTTGAGAAGGAGTAGTATTGATATAATTAATTATACTAAAGTAATTCAAAGAGTTTCAGATTGTATGAATCTGTAGATAAATATTCCAGTAACCTGATTTTCGTATACCTTGAGCTTAATAAATTCTGTATTATTTTATAACAAACTGTGTCGCCTACCTTACTTAAACACTGAGCTATATTATCCCCCACATAACCAACCTTGAGTGTTTAGTGTATTGTATTCTAGTAGACTAGCTTGATTCAGGATTAAGTATTACACCCAAAGGACGAGTGTTATATAGGGTAGAAGTGCTTTAGGGTTCTTCCTTTTGCAAATGCATGTTAGATGCGAAGTATATATCATGCTGTTTTAAGTTGTAATATTAAAACCCTTAGTTGTGATAGCAACAGGTCAGCTGTGCAGTGTGAAATCAATAGCGGTAAGCAGGTTGTACAGTGCTTGATTCACGCAGGGCAACATAATATATGATGCCAACAGTTTCATTCAATCCGCCTAGTGGTCAGAATTGCTGCATCACCGTGTGGCCGGCAACCTTGCAACCACAGCACTTTTATGCATAAGTCAGAGACCTCTTACCTGCACCTTCTTTTAGTAGTATCGTAGTTTCTTTCAATTTGATTAATCCATGTGGGAATCTTTTGATTCCACTGATAACCGCAGAAAGTCTCCAGCTTAGAGTGAGTGTGGTTAAAAGGAGATCTTTTTTTTTGTGGTTGTAGTTAACAAATTAAAAAGAAGTTACACAAGTGCGACAGTGTTTACACACAAGTGACATACAACACTACACCACACAAGAAGTACTCATTATTTTGTGGAAACTAAGAGCAAATCGACACAATCGTCAGTCACTAAAATTCTTAAACATGCTTTTTTAGACACCACAGAAGTAGAATATACTCTCGACATTCGCGATAAGCAAAGGCAGTTGCTAAACGAAACCAAGCGAAATAATTCTGTAACTGAATAACACTATCAGCCATAAGATTTTCCCTTATCTCAAGTCTGGAAAACTACTCACTTGAGGAATTAGTACACACACATGACATCGCCGAACTACAGTCAGGGTAATTAAGACCTTAAGAATTATTCCCGTCTCTTCACGGACATCACACTTACACAAATAATGTAAATAGACTACCTACGAACACACTAGCAAGCATGGCAGAGCAAAACCCACTTGAAATAATAGTTAACCTGCCTGAAAAACCGCCATAATTTACAGCTGAGAAATGCGAAAACGTTCACGAATTCTTAGGTAATTTTCAAGGCATAGCAGACATCAATAGATGAAATGACGAGGATAAATGTTGTGGAATCAAATTCCGAATGGTAAACACCGCCAAACATGCACTCGAGACTATGAAATATTACCATCATAAGTACAACCCTCAGGTAAAAGCTAATGAATTTGTGAATATTCTGTGGCAGTCACTGTTACCGTCAATGACGGACAAGATTATTGGACTCCGTAATGACACGTATGAGAAAATGGTACAGAATTTGAAACTGGTTGAACTAGGCATGGACCGGTGATAATAACCAGACTGTTGCACAAACACCACAGAACACCAACACTGAAAAGATCCATACGGAAATAGCAAATTTAAAACAGGAGATTGCCTAGCTTACAGTTCCGACACAACCAAACACCCACCCAACATGTACTGAGAGCAAATTTCACCGTGGCGCTAGTTAATATATGTCGCCACCACATTATACAGGGCCACCCAGAAATAGTTACAATCGCCGAGATCACCAAACAGGATGTGATTCTCAAACGTACCAAAATACACGAAAAAGCACTCAGCAGATAGTAATTATTAAAGAATATTCACATACTTCACATCACCAGGGAAACATTGTTCAGTCATACAGGGTCAGTCAAAACATCACGGAACAAGAGTTCACCCAGACGATATGACACGCAGTATGAAAACGCCCGATATTCAAAAATCTCCTAAACGAGGGGGAAAGACGCGCCTCCCCCATTGAAGAAAACACAGTGTTTCAGGCACTTGCCAATCAATCTTAAGTAAAGTGGTAACCAACAGAACTTATGCGGATATCGTTAGTTTTAACTTTAAGAGTGAGCAGACAGCCGTGCATAGAAATAAGGAAACATATGGCGAAGGACACATTTACAAATGTCTTGCCGTAAAAGAGGCTACGCCAATATTTCATTTTACGTCAGGGGCAAACACAGTTAAACCGGCCACACCTCAGATAGTCGCTGATCACCGAAAAAAGCTCTTGCCTACCCCGACAACGTATGTTAAACAAACACTACCTCCACGGAACAACTCGCAACATTACCAAACCGCTGCCAGCGTGAGCAAAAGAAAGCTACGTCAAATGGCGGCATGTTGAAAAAAGCTCTTGCCTACCCCGACAACGTATGTTAAACAAACACTACCTCCACGGAACAACTCGCAACATTACCAAACCGCTGCCAGCGTGAGCAAAAGAAAGCTACGTCAAATGGCGGCATGTTGAAAAAAGCTCTTGCCTACCCCGACAACGTATGTTAAACAAACACTACCTCCACGGAACAACTCGCAACATTACCAAACCGCTGCCAGCGTGAGCAAAAGAAAGCTACGTCAAATGGCGGCATGTTGAAAAAACCTCTTGCCTACCCCGACAACGTATGTTAAACAAACACTACCTCCACGGAACAACTCGCAACATTACCAAACCGCTGCCAGCGTGAGCAAAAGAAAGCTACGTCAAATGGCGGCATGTTGAAAAAAGCTCTTGCCTACCCCGACAACGTATGTTAAACAAACACTACCTCCACGGAACAACTCGCAACATTACCAAACCGCTGCCAGCGTGAGCAAAAGAAAGCTACGTCAAATGGCGGCATGTTGAAAAAAGCTCTTGCCTACCCCGACAACGTATGTTAAACAAACACTACCTCCACGGAACAACTCGCAACATTACCAAACCGCTGCCAGCGTGAGCAAAAGAAAGCTACGTCAAATGGCGGCATGTTGAAAAAAGCTCTTGCCTACCCCGACAACGTATGTTAAACAAACACTACCTCCACGGAACAACTCGCAACATTACCAAACCGCTGCCAGCGTGAGCAAAAGAAAGCTACGTCAAATGGCGGCATGTTGAAAAAAGCTCTTGCCTACCCCGACAACGTATGTTAAACAAACACTACCTCCACGGAACAACTCGCAACATTACCAAACCGCTGCCAGCGTGAGCAAAAGAAAGCTACGTCAAATGGCGGCATGTTGAAAAAAGCTCTTGCCTACCCCGACAACGTATGTTAAACAAACACTACCTCCACGGAACAACTCGCAACATTACCAAACCGCTGCCAGCGTGAGCAAAAGAAAGCTACGTCAAATGGCGGCATGTTGAAAAAAGCTCTTGCCTACCCCGACAACGTATGTTAAACAAACACTACCTCCACGGAACAACTCGCAACATTACCAAACCGCTGCCAGCGTGAGCAAAAGAAAGCTACGTCAAATGGCGGCATGTTGAAAAAAGCTCTTGCCTACCCCGACAACGTATGTTAAACAAACACTACCTCCACAGAACAACTCGCAACATTACCAAACCGCTGCCAGCGTGAGCAAAAGAAAGCTACGTCAAATGGCGGCATGTTGAAAAACACGAAAATGAGTTTAAAGGTCCACAAAGTTTGGCTCAGGACATATGGGCCCTGTGTCTCTATGTAAAACATAAAGCCAGGTATTGCACATTATTTCCGCGGCAACAGTTTGACTTTCAGACAAAGTATCGGTGACCGCTATCGGCACTTCAAAAATTCATGTACACAAGTAAGTGCATTCAGACAAGGGAAGCAGAAAAACTTATTATCACAACATGGGTAGCAAGGCTGGCAATGACAAAGATGTGCTGTGAAACAAACTGAGCCAACCTGCACCCACAATTAGAATGAGTAAACAGACACGGGGGAGCACAAAGTTTGCTGTAAGTAAGCCGCCATGCGTAATTCCACTCTCTGTATTGTTGTTAAAATATGTGGAAGAGATACCTTACTGGATACAGGATGCTCCCTTAGTAGTGCAGCCAGCACGTTAATATCTAAACAAACATTGGAACCTGTGACGGAAAAGTTTACACTCGTCGGTAAAATAGATAATCTTGAAACACCGGGGTTTAAAACAAAAATCAACCTATGTATTTCAGGAAATACATACCCTAAAGAATTCCGTGTTGTCGACCATTTAAAAATAAACATCATTCTAGGAGTATATTTTATCATGAGGTACCATGTCATCCAATTTTAAAAATATAATATATTATTTATAAATGCAAATGACACCGATTAAAATCCTCGAAATAACAATCTACTCTTCTGCAATAGATAACCAGAACGCAACATCAATTCAATACTGTATCAAAAAGTTAAAAGTCATTGAAGACAACATAAAGTGTTTACCAAAAATTATTAGTAAATTAAATTAGAATTAAACCCAGGCAATATCAGAAAATATAAAACAATACAAAAACAGGTATGCTAATAGAGGCAAAGAAATTTTAAATTAAAATTAAATAACTTACAGACTATCCGATCGTTACGTGACCGTATCGTATTAGTTCTTAGGTCCGAGATCAGCTTTTACGGCATATTCGTGAAATGGAAAAAGTCGGAATTATAGAGTCTGCTGACTCTCCATTTTCTACGCCGTAACTCGGCGATAGCCAAGTGATAGCCAAGAAACATGGCGATCTGAGATGTTTAACAAACCTTATGAAACTGAGCCATTATTTTACTAGGGTCCAATATCCACTACCGCGGACAAGGATATGTTAAATACGCTTCATCACTCGCGTTATATCACCAGCCTAGATCTGTTCTCGGGTTTTTATTCCATTCCAGTTAGGAAAAAAGATTGCTATATGTTACCATTTTCAATTTATGAAGTCGGCCTTTTCCAGGACAAACATCTCCCAATAGGGTTATAAACGAGTCTTCAATACATTAAAATGTTTATAAAAAAAAAAGCTATTATGGCCTCTCTGCTGGACAGCTGCTATAGTTTATGTAGACGACATCTGTATTATAGGGAATACATTTGAAGAGCATTTAGAGAATATTTAAAAAGTCTTTCTGAGATTGCAACTTTTCAAATTAAAAGTAAATTCCAAAAAGTGTACATCTGCAGAGCAGCAAATTGAAGATCTGTGATATTTTATTACACCTAATGGTATATCTGCCAACCGAAAAAAGGTTCAGGATATTAAACAAATGGCACCTCCAGAGAATGTTAAGCAGCTTCGCACATTTTTAGGTATGACAACATACTTACGCCGCTATATACTTAATGATGCCAATATTGCACAACCGTTGATAGTACTGACAAATAACTCAGTATATAAGTGGGGAGAATTAGAACGAAAGGCGATTTTGCAGTTGAACAAGGTGATAAGTACAGCATCTATCTTACTAAGATTTGACACAGACAAACAAACTATCCTTGCATGTGATGCTAGTCAGGAAGTTATAGGCACAGTGTTACTTCAGGAAGACCCTGTTACAAAACAAAGAACAATTGTAGCTTTCGAGTCTAAAAAGTTAGCCATGAATGATTCATTGGAGCATGGCCAAGAGAGAGCTTACTGCAGTTAGGTACTTTTATAATTACTTTCATCAATATTTGTACGGACGCAATTTTACCATCGAGACAGGCCATGCCAGCCTCTTATATCTAACAACTATGGCGGAACACAATATATATATTCAGAAAATGACTATAGCGGTAGCTGAATACAACTTTGAACCGTGTACCGTAAAAGGTAAATTGAACATACTCCCAGATGCATTAAGCAGCATTCCCACGTAAACACAAGTATACACACACAATGTCGAAGATAACAACACAAAATATCCAGTTAAAAAAAGTATGTAAATATGCACCTAATTATATAAGGCATTGGTGGAAACCATTTTTCAAAATCCTGCTAAAGAGTGCAAAATTCAGCAAATAATTTCAAAACACATTATAAATTATTCGGACAACATAAAAGATGACATTAAGCCACAAATCCAATTTAATGAAAAGTCGCTAGTAAACCACAGTATTTTAAAACCAGAGTATATTCCAACCCAAGCTATTACCAAATTATTTCCCAAGTATTCCAGGTACAGGAAGAAATTATTACCCAAGGCAGTAATAGTAAAATCAAATCGACTACTGTAGACCCGTTGCTTTATTGTCAAATTCTCATTATTAATTACCACATAATTGGTATTATTTCCCTGTCTACAATCATGAGCAAGAATATATCAAAGCCGACGACGATATCGTATTACATTTATGCATGGTCGACATAAACACATCGCCATTTCAAGGAGAATATGAACTGGATCCGCATATACAGAAACTGAAAATTGCCTTAACAGATCAAGATTGTGCGGAAACCAAGTAAAAAAGGCTCAGTAGACGTTACGGCATAACCGCGAATGTGGAAATCTATTTCAGGTTACACACCCTGCAAGGCGAACAGATATTAACTTTGGTTTCCTAATATCAAGTTCAGGAAATAATCCAAGTGCACCATGATTCCATTCTATGGGGAGGGCATTTCAAAACTTACAAAATACTTCAAAACATAAAACAGGCGTATTACTGGGATACTACGAACATTGATGTTAAAAACTATGTCAAAAATTGCAAAATATGCCAAAAGATAAAATCTCCTAATAATAAATCGATAGGCGCACTTACCCCCACTCCACCTCAACCTCTTTTTAAAACTTGGGGTCTTGATGCTAAAGAGCCTTTACTAAACACTGGACGGGGAAAGAAATATATATTTGTCACGATGGAGTATTTAAGTATAGGCTGTTCATGGTAAAATGAGTACTTTGAAAGCCCTGATTAATATCTACTTGTACACACATTGCGTGTTCTCCCACCTTATGTAAAATTAGCATTGTTATGGGCCTCCAAACTTAATTCATGCGTCCGCCAAGTGAAACTGTAAAATTATTAGAAAAATAAAATTTTTTTTTAATCTGCAAATTTTTATGCACTGAGGCGTTACAAAAACCAAAAGCGAACGATATAATTTAAATTATCACAAATCACCTTAGCATTTTTTTATTCGATAATAACATATGGAACTACTTTCTATCTAACCTTACCAACTTTACCGAGTGCATGTCACTCAGTTCACCCATTAAAATATATGCAGAAAGAGGCAGTGAAACTTTTCTAAGGTTGATTGCAAAAGTGCTCACTTTATCATGAACAGTCTTACGTATATAGGCACACAGGCCGTACGTAACATTAATGCCGCCACATATGCCAAATTTGTTAAACAAGCGATTTTACTTTTTGGATGTCTAAGCCAAATACTGACTATCATGGCACAAGTTTTCAGAACGAACTAATTATTCAACTGTTGAACGAATTAAAGATTACAAACTCACCACGACCTCTTATAGTCCATGTTGCAATGGTTTGGTTGAATCGGCCAATAAATCCCTTTCTAGGCAATTAACTGCTTTAGTGCAATCAGACTTATCTAATTGGGATTTGTATCTAAAGTTCATAATATTTAATCATAATAACACAATTAATACAAGCACCAAATACACTACCTTCTACTCATTACATGGAATAGAAGTCGCACAACCAGGACAAGTAGTATCTAATGGTCAAGTAGTATCTAATGGTCAAGTAGTATCTAATGGTTATTCTGAAAGTGGCGATAACTGGTGCAAACAACTTTTTACAAGAAAGAGAACAGGCAAAATTAAATCTTTTGCCGGCACAGCAGCGTCATTAATGCAAATTCGACAGGCATCATTCATAAAACCCCATAAAGATTAATGAGTTTATTTGGATTAAGAACCGCACTTGTAGAAAGGCACTCACATACTATTATAAGGGTCCATTTAGTGACGTAGACTTTTTGGGAGACTCTACCCTTGAAATACAAGTAACCAAAACTGGCGAGACGAAATTCGACACGGTATGCACTAGACATGCCAAACTCGCGTACACTAAATAAGGAGCCACATGTCATACGACGAAAATAATTAATTTCATTCTGTAAACGATAAAACGGCAAATTGTATCCAAAATATGTTACAGAATTGTAAAGTATACATGTGACTGGTAGACAGCCAGCAATTCGCCGCCACTGCGACAGTCATCCCAGGACAAGGCGAGCTGCGGTGCAGTGGAACTGCAAGTATTTCGAGCGGATGTAGCACGTTGTTGAGGAGAGTCGCCACCGTGTGGCACTTGACAGGCGTACCAACCCGGCGGGAATAGTTTCTACTCCTCTTGGTGCAGCAACAGGCATGCCACCCAGTGGAGTCACCGTTGGTCAGACCGCGCGGAGCACGGAAGGGAAGTCAGAGGCGAGAGCTACACCACTTACCATTGTCACCAAACTGAATGCCAGGAGGCCGTCTGATACTGCATAGCCGTGACCTTGTCATCAGCCGCCAACTTTAGGACGCTCGCCGGTGTCTCTGACTGCCGGCGGATGTGAAATATTTTCTTTATGAAGACAGTGTACATATGTTTTATTT
The DNA here is from genome assembly GCA_029891345.1 of Dryococelus australis. Taxonomy (NCBI): domain Eukaryota; kingdom Metazoa; phylum Arthropoda; class Insecta; order Phasmatodea; family Phasmatidae; genus Dryococelus; species Dryococelus australis. Next base: position 281,501 of record CM057004.1, read on the forward strand.
TATATCTTTGTAAATACCTACAATCAATCCTTCTGTAGATAACTATCTACACCTTGCATGTATGACACAGGACTCAAATTCATGCTAAATGGTTAACGTATCCACATGCATGTAATAAGTAAAAACACAAGTGGAATCAAAGGTTAATGACTTACCAAACACAATAATTGCTCTTTCTGGCATTCTAAGAGGACAAAACGTACCGGTAAGTAATGTCGACAATATTGAAGCTGTGCAAAATATGTTATTGTCCACCCTTTTGTACATAATAACCAATGTAGTAATTGAGAAGCAAATTAGCAGTTATATTATAATTTGTCAGCATAATAAATTATCTTTGCATGCAGTAAACAATTCACAAATAACTAGTGATCTTAACACCTCGAGCCAGTAATTGCAGATCATTAATTTAGCGTTAAGAATTTCTACGAGTGATGATGTAAAATATTATAGTAATGAGATAAATGAATGATATTTTTCAGCTTGTTAAATGGTAACAAAACTGCAAGTACCTGCCCAATAGGCTCAATCTGCATGGAGAATTTACAAAGTAATTCAGGTTCCATACCGAATTCCCAATCAATCATGTACCATTGAAGTCCCTAAATCGTTAATTGACACTGACACAAATACTAACCACATTAAAGAAATCCACGATTTTCCAGAGGTTAAGTCGAATTTATTTTACATACCTAAGCAAAGAGTAACAGGCTGCATTTATGAATGTATTAAGGAAGTTATTACATTATCAAATGTTACCAACCTGTTTAATACTTGCAGATTCACTTGCACGTCTGATAGAACGTTTTCAATAAAATAATTGTTGGTTAAAGCAGAACTCATTTGAATTAGATCAACTAGCCATCACCACAGGTATTCATTTTCATAGCGTAAGTTCAGCTATCAATAACCACTGCAGATAAAGCATATTACCCAGCCAGTGCTAAATAATTTCGACCAAGAGTCATACAATTATGTCGCCAGTATTTTTAACGTTATTTAAATTTTAATGCCTGGTCTCTATATAAAAATGTTAAAGCTATCACTCCTGCTTATTAGAGTAAATGAACCTACATGACAAGCGAGATATAGCATACTGATAAACTATATTAGTGGAACTACTTAAGGATTTAGTATATTAAGTTGTATATTATGTTGCAGTGCTCAAATTATATTGACATTATGATAAGAAACTGCAAACAGGCATAACAGCCTATTCTGGACATACAATTTCATTTTTTTATTACTTTATTCTGTAAATAAACGTGGATACAGGACAATGGACTGTGTTCCATTCTGATGCACATATATAGAAATTATGCGACTTATTTGATGTATGGACGTAGGTTGCATGTCCAATCGTAGCAAGTCTGGCAGATAAGGACTTAAATTATGTATAGGAAATAGTAATGTAAATATTGTTAATTACGACGCCAGATAAGGGCACAGCTGTATATTGTGAATATTAGTTTACGCACGAACTTCAGGTACAAACAGTTCTGTGTTGTCATTAAACAATAAGAAAAGAAGAACAATTATTAATAATAATAATTTTTGTAAATGCATATAGTTAAACACGCTGTTCTGTGCCAATGCTGTTGGGAAATTATTCACGCAAGAGTAGCAAGCAAATATTACCGTGTTATTATAAAAGATAATTACTTAATGTCCATAAGGCGAAATACAGTCGTCTGTTGCCATGTTGTAAATTGTTATATTTCGCACGTAAAATACTACGCAGCACAATACTATGAACTGCAAGTGCAGTAACAACTGACTGACGATTCACTTTCATTATGGTTAATTTATTGCAAACGCACCTACGAGTGTTGTAAAATTTAATTGCATTTAGACGTCTATCACCAGCTCGTCATATCCAACCTGCCACTGTGGTCAGATTGCCAGGCCGGCGACAAAGGAGTATGCAGACAATCGCCTTTAAACGGTCACTCAGTAAACAAGTGTATAAAGATTTAGATAAAAGGACAATATTTAGAAACAAGGAAAAACTAGTCTTTCCTTTTAATGCAAAGTAACTTATTAACAAATTCTAATGTTAAATAAACTTGTGAATGAATTATAATTAGCATATCGCTGCCGAGTGTCAAACCACACGGGCGCAAAAATTCCTCCCTTCCAAAAACCCGTGTCGAACCCCTAGTGGGGTCTTAACCTTTACAATATCCTTTTGCATTTAATAACTTAATTTTACATTTGCAAAACATAAATGTGGTGCTGCACACAATTCCTCGCCTATCCTGTGGTAACACGAAACGACAGAATTTTCGCTACTTGTAGAACAAGGTAACAGGCCTATTAGCGTCAAACATTATTAATAAATAAAATTTTATTACTGTTATTTCGTACTTACTGACAAACAATCAATTGTTTTAAAGTATTATGGTTTAATTCATGTTATGAGTACTAACAAGCAATCTTTCTTTTAAAAGATTACTGTGAACTGACAAGAAATCCTTCCTTTTTAAGTAGTATTATATAAATTATTTTATGCTTACCGACAACCAAACTTTTAAATATTATTGTATTACTTCACACTTCAGTAGTTTACTTGATAAATAAAACGGATTTTCCTGCGTAGGCTTGCACCTTAGTGTCGATAACGGAAAATGTTTTCTCTCTGGCGCGGAATTCACGCTACTGCAGAGTAAGAAGAATGGCTCCTCGCCCAATACATCTTTTTCGAATGAAAGACCACCCCTGTGGCCAGATCTGCCTGATATGGTTCCAACCTCAGTCGAAAAGAAGGGATAATGTAGTGGATGCAGTCGCCCCACATTACTAAGATATTCCAGTAAACATACGGAAAGGTAGTTTACTAAACCTCAGGCATATATAAGGGGGCCGGCAGGGCGCAATCACAACCCCTCCCACCATGTTATCACGTAACGACGAGCCACCGCACTGCATCCGAGGTTGCTGCTGCCCGACGGAAGTGACGTGGCGCAGAAAGCAGAGGGCTGCGATCAAGGGGCGAGATCAAGGAACTACCGCCTTCCAGTCTTGGGCTAGAGGAGCTCTGCGTGTCCGTCTCATTTGAACAGAGTGACAGGTATAATTAGCCAATGAGAAACATTGTCGGGGGTCTAGCAGAAGTGAGTATTTAGTCGGAAAGAATGATTCTGAAGACGTTCGAGAAAAACAGCCAATTAAATATATTGGATCGAACGAAATTACATAATGAGCCCATTGGAGAGATTGGCGGAGGTAATTAGAAAGTGGAGGGGATGGTGCGAACGAATGTAAGTAATTACGGAGGGGCGTTGGAGGGGATGAGCAGACGAAAGTGAGTAATTGGAGGGGGTTAGTCATCTGTTGTTGGTCGAACAAATGTATTTGGTCGAAGGTGAAAGACAAACTCTGAAACAAATGACGAACGAAAAAAAAACAAATATGGTGGCCTCCAGTATTATATATAAGTTTCTTAATAAATTTGGTTAGCAATTTTTTTATTAGTTTAATAAAAAATTGTTATGATATTGTAATTTTTAAACAGTTATTTAAATAATTTTTAATAGCGATTATTTATAAATTGGTAGAAGACTTTTTCCAATAATTTTTAATCATTAATATTTTTATCATTATAATATTTTTTGGAGATTTTGAGGTCACAGGTCAGAGGTCACAGGTCAATGGTCAATTGTCACTGGCTTCCAATTTAGCGGATAGCCACATAATAACATGGCAGCTTGCCGGCTCTGATGATCCGATCCCAAATACCATTGTTTTTTAACGTTATTCTCCCCACTACTCACTACACTTCTAAATACGTAAATGTCGCGCATGCTAGCAACATGGTTGCCACCCCCTCGACACTACATACGGATGTTGTACTCAGTATAACTTATGAATAGTATGAAAACGTCAAGTAGGATTTCTGAACAGTCAGCACTGATGTCTGTGTTGCTGACGAACGAAGTCGTAATTTGACCATCATGAATTCATTTCACATTGTCTGAACATGCAGACATAATCGTGAAAGAAGTGCAGCAAGAGACTGCAACCAACAATACGATGCGTATACAAGAAATGACACCATAGCAGTACAGGTAGTGACAGCATGCCAGTACAGGGAGTGACACTATACCAGTACAGAGAGTGACACTATACCAGTACAGGGAGTGGCACTATACCAGTACAGGGAGGGACACTATATCAGTACAAGGAGTGGCAATATACCAGTGCAGGGAGTGACACTATACCAGTGCAGGGAGTGACACTACAGCAGTACTGGGAGTGACACTATACCAGTAAAGGGAGTGAAATTATACCAATACAGGGAGTGACACTATATCAGTACACGGAGTGCCACTATAGCAGTACGGGGAGTGACACTATAGCAGTACAGGGAGAAACACTAAAGCAGTACAAGGAGTGACACTATACCAGTACAGGGAGTGACACAATACCAGTGCAGGGAGTGACACTATAGCAGTACAGGGAGTGACACTATAGCAGTACTGGTAGTGACACTATAGCAGTACAGGGAGTGACACTATTCCGGTACAGGGAGTGATACTATAGCAGTACAGGGAGTGACACTATAGCAGTATATGGAGTGCCACTATAGCAGTACTGGGAGTGACACTATAGCAGTACAGGGAGTAACACTAAAGCAGGACAGGGAGTGACACTATACCAGTACAGGGAGTGACACTATACCAGTATAGGGAGTGACACTATAGAAGTGCAAGGAGTGACACTATACCAGTACTGGGATTGACACTATAGCAGTACAGGGAGTGCCACATTAGCACTACTGGGAGTGACACTATATCAGTACAGGGAGTGACACAATACCAGTAGAGGCAGTGACACTCTACCAGTGGAGGGAGTGACACTATAGCAGTACTGGGAGTGACAATAAAGCATTACAGGAAGTAACACTATAGCAGTACTGGCAGTGACACTATAGCAGTACAGGGAGTGACACTATAGCAGTACTGGTAGTGACACTATAGCAGTACATGGAGTGAAAACTATACCAGTACAGGGAGTGACACTATAGCAGTACTGGGAGTGACACTAAACCAGTGCAGGGTGTGACACTATACCAGTACAGGGAGTGACACAATACCAGACTAGGGAGCTACACGATACCAGTACAGGTAGTAATACTATACCAGTATAGGGAGTGACACTATAGAAGTGCAAGGAGTGACACTATTCCAGAAATGGGAGTGACACTATAGCAGTACAAGGAGTGCCACATTAGCAGTACTGGGAGTGACACTATAGCAGTACATGGAGTGACACTATAGCAGTACAGGGAGTGAAACTATACCAGTACAGGAAGTGACACTATAGCAGTACTGGGAGTTACACAAAACCAGTGCAGGGTGAGACACTATACCAGTACAGGGAGTGACACTATAGCAGTACAGGGAGTGACACTATAGCAGTACAGGGAGAGACACTATAGCAGTACAGGGAGTGACACTATACCAGTACTGGGAGTGTCACTATAGCAGTACAGGGAGCGACACTATACCAGTATATGAAGTGACACTGTAGCAGAACTGGGAGTGAAACTATACCGGTACAGGGAGTGACACTATACCAGTACAGGTAGTGACAATATAGCAGTACAGGGAGTTACAATATACCAGCACAGGGAGTGACAATATACAAGTACAGGGAGTGACACTATACCAGTACAGGGAATGACACTATACCAGTATAGGGAGTGACACTATAGAAGTGAAAGGAGTGACACCATACCAGTACTGGGAGTGACACAACAGCAGTACAGGGAGTGCCACATTAGCAGTACTGGGAGTGACACTATAGCAGTACAGGGAGTGACACTACAGCAGTACAGGGAGTGAAACTATACCAGTACAGGGAGTGACACTAAACCAGTGAAGGGAGAGACACTACATCAATACAGGGAGTGACCCTATACCAGTAATGGGAGTGTCACTATACCAGTTAAGGGAGTGACACTATAGCAGTACAGGGAGTGACATTATAGAAAAACTGGGAGTGACACTATAGCAGTACAGGGAGTGACACTGTAGAAGTGCAGGGAGTGATACTATTTCAGTACTGGGAGTGACACTATACCAGTACAGGGAGTGACATTATACCAGTACAGGGATTGACACTAAACCAGTGCAGGGTGTGACACTATTCCAGAACAGGGAGTGACACTATACCAGTACAGGGAGTGACACTATACCAGTATAGGGAGTGACACTATAGAAGTGCAAGGAGTGACACTATACCAGTACTGGGATTGACACTATAGCAGTACAGGGAGTGCCACATTAGCACTACTGGGAGTGACACTATATCAGTACAGGGAGTGACACTACAGCAGTAAAGCGAGTAACACTTTAGCAGTATTGGGATTTACACTATAGCAGTACTGGGAGTGACACTATACCAAACAGGGAGTGACACTATAGCAGTGCAGGGAGTGACACTAATGCAGTTAAGGGTGTGACACTATACCAGTACAGGGAATGACACTATAGCAGTGCAGGGAGTGACGCTATAGCAGTACAGGGAGTGACACTATACCAGTACAGGGAGTGACACTATACCAGTAGAGGTAGTGACACTATAGCAGTACAGGGAGTTACACTATACCAAACAGGGAGTGACACTATACCAGTACAGGGAGTTACACTATACCAAACAGGGAGTGACACTATACCAGTACAGGGAGTGACACAACACCAGTACAGTGAGTGACACTATAACAGTATAGGGAGTGACACTATAGAAGTGCAAGGAGTGACACTATACCAGTACTGGGAGTGACACTATAGCAGTACAGGGAGTGACGCTATAGCAGTACAAGGAGTGACACTATACCATAGCAGGGAGTGACACTATACAAGAACAGGGAGCTACTCTATAGCAGAACAGGGAGTGACACTATACCATTGCATGTAGTGACACTATAACAGTACAGGGAGTGACACTAAACCAGTACAGGGAGAGACACTATATCAGTACAGGGAGTGACACTTTAGCAGAACTGGTCGTGATACTATAGCAGTACATGGAGTGACTCTATAACAGTACAGGGAGTGACACTATACCATTACTGGGAGTGACACTATACCAGTACAGGGAGTGACGCTATACCAGTACAGGGAGTGACGCTATACCAGTACTGGGAGTGTCACTATACCAGTACAGTGAGTGGCACTATACCAGTACTGGCAGTGTCTCTATAGCAGTACTGGGATTGACACTATAGCAGTACTGGGAGTAACACTATACCAGAACAGGGAGTGACACTAGAGCAGTACAACGAGTGACACATTAGCAGTACTAGGAGTGACACTATAGCAGGACGGGGAGTGACACTATAGCAGTGCAGCGAGTGACACTCTTTAGCTACTGTGAGTGACACTATACCAGTACAGGGAGTGACATTATACCAGTACAGGGAGTGACGCTATACCAGTGAAGGGAGTGACATTATACGAGTACAGGGAGTGACACTATACCAGTACTGCGAGTGACACTATACCAGTACAGGGAGTGAAACTATAACAATAGAGGGAGTGACACTATAGAAGTTCAAGGAGTGACATTATACCAGTACTGGGAGTGACACTATAGCAGTACAGGGAGTGACACTATACCGGTACAGGGAGTGACAGTATAGCAGTACAGGAGTGACACTACAGCAGTACAGGGAATGCCTATAACAGTACTGGGAGTGACACTATAGCAGTTTAGGGAGTGACACTGCAGCAGTACAGGGAGTGACACAATATTAGTACATGGAGTGACACTATACCAGTGCAGGGAGAGACACTATAGCAGTACATTGAGTGACACTATACCAGTACTGGGAGTGTCACTATACCAGTACAGGGAGTGACACTATACCAGTATAGGGAGTGACACTGTAGCAGTACAGGGAGTGATACTATACCAGTATAGGTAGTGACACTTTACCAGTGCAGGGAGTGACACAATATCAGTTCAGGGAGTGACACTTTACCAGAACAGTGAGTACACTATACCATATAAGGGAGTGTCACTATAGCAGTACAGGGAGTGACACTATACCAGTACAGGGAGTGACACTATACCAGTACAAGGAGTGACACTATAGCAGAACAGGGTGTGACACTATTGCAGTTCTTGTAGTGACACTATAGAAGTGCAAGGAGTGTCACTATACCAGTACTTGTAGTGACACTACAGCAGTACATGTAGTGACACTATACCAGTCCAGGGAGTTACTCTAAACCAGTGAAGGGAGAGACACTATAGCAGTACAGGGAGTGACACTACAGCAGTACAGGGAGTGACACTATACCAGTACAGGGAGTGACACTATACCAGTGCAGGGAGAGACACTATAGCAGTAAAGGGAGTGACACTATACCAGTACTGGGAGTGTCACTATACCAGTACAGGGAGTTACACTATACCAGTACTGGGAGTGTCACTATACCAGTACAGGGAGTGACACTGTACCAGTACAGGGAGTGACACTATACCAGTACAGGTAGTGACACTATAGCAGTACACGGAGTTACACTATACCAGTACAGGGAGTGACACTTTACCAGTACAGGGAGTGACACTATACCAGTGCAGGGAGTGACACTATACCAGTATAGGGAGTGACACTGTAGAATTGCAAGGAGTGACACTATACCAGTACTGGGAGTGCCACTATAGCAATACAGGGAGTGCCACATTAGCAGTACTGTGAGTGACACTATAATAGTACAGGGAGTGACACTACAGCAGTACAGATAGTGACACTTTAGCAGTACTGGGAGTGTCACTATAGAAGTAGAGGGAGTGACACTATTGCAGTACAGGGAGTGACACTATACCAGTACAGGGAGTGACACTATAGCAGTACTGGGAGTTACACTATAGCAGTACAGGGAGTGACACTATAGCAGTACTGGGAGTGTCACTATAGCAGTACATGGAGTGACACTATAGCATTACAGAAAGTGACACTATACCATTACTCTGAGTGACACTATACCAGTACAGGGAGTGACACTATACGTGTACTGGGAGTGATAATATAGCAGTACAGGGAGTGACACTATAGCAGTTCAGGGAGTGACACTATACCAGTACAGGGAGTGACACTATAGCAGTACTGGGAGTGACACTATAGCCTTACAAGAGTGACACCACCATAAGGCAAACACATGTTGATTATTTGCTGTTCACAGTTATTTCAGTACCTTTTGAAAATTACCTGTGAAAAATATCACTGCCACTACTTGCATATATTTTAACAGGCACACAGACTGACATGCGCCTAGCAAAGTTGGTACCGACGGAGGAGAATTAGTTACATTTTAATCATCGAATTGATATTGTAGTGTAAACATATGTGAATACGAAATTTTTTTATTTTTTTTTTTCGTTTTGTTTTCACGTGCGTAGGTGTAAGAATTAGATGATTTGTAGTATTTACTATTCTATTAATTTCACCGTGGCATTTGACCAACGCATGAATGAGGTGATTTGTTCTACTGTAATATTAATGTTTTATATGGGGGAAGAATACAAAATGTGCATATAATTAGATATTAATCAGTGTTTTCTAAAGAATTTTGTTTACCATATACAGCCTATAATTATGTGGACTGCTAATTGAAGGAACAATGACTCTAGGGTGTGATGGGTGTGACGAGACACAATGCTGGATGTCCACAGTCTGTCCAAACAACAGAGCACGTGATAGTTACAAACTATTCCAGTTTTCAACACTGATCAGCTTACTATTGTACGAATGTTGCAGGAGGAAGACATGCATCTACTTCATTATGAGAAGGCTCGTGATCTGTAATCTTCCGATTTTTTTCGATCACGAACAGTTCGGTGTCATGTGTCTGTATGAATCATTATTAGTAACTGATTTTCACATACATATTTTATTTACCTTTGAGGCATACTACGGACGTGATGTTACATTAAATTCCCACAACAGTCATGAGTCAGGTATTGTGGGGGAATGAGAGGGTGAGTACTTGCTCGCTTCCCAGCACAAGAGCAACATTTACTGTGGTTAACGGCATGAAACACTTCCAGATGAATGAGATGTTCTACTAAACACCAGGCACCGTAATTGATTCTAGTACGATAATGCCTGGACACATTCTGCACGTGACATTTGTGGCCAGTTAAACAAAATATTTCCTGGCTTATGGGTTGCTCTTTGGCATGCGTTTTAATAATAAAGTACGCAAGGACGTAACATTAGACGTTTATTATGGTATACTATATAATCGTCGATAATATTTATGGAGTTATGGAAAGAAAGTGGTAATTTTGCTTTAAATATATTGCTGTTCGACAGTACTCCTAAATTACACAGAAAAATCACAGCCATAGATTTGTTACAAAAAGTGATTCGAAAATAATATATAACAAAATATTTGTACTTATGATTTTCGTGACCAGAAAGTGTCATATATTATGCGCACATGTAAACTGTCTAAAAATAAAACATATGTAATACACATTTTACACATAAGGTATTCCTCGTCTTTATATATAAATTTACTCAAGAATCTCGCGTTTGCGACAACTGCGAACAGACAACTGCGAAAACTTAAATAAATAAATAAATGTATGTGCGAAAACTAAAAAAAAAAAAAACTGTCGAATTGAATCCTGTAATATACAGATTACAAATAGAAAAATTAAACAAACATTTCGGTATTATTTCTCCCTGTTTAACATTTTATTTATATAATTTATAACATAAAATTAGTTGACATCATTATTATAGCTAAGAAATCAACGACATAGAGACAGAGTTAAACTCGAACATAGGGACAGTGCTTAACTCGAACATGGAATTTCACCTGCTTTCACAGGGTCTAAATGTTTACCATATCACCATCCTTATAGAGTGAATATTGTTGTGCACGTCATTGCTCCCGCCCTTTATCTTTCGAATTTAATTTAATTTATCATTGAAGAGATTAAATACATTTTTACTTCTATGGTTATTGTCAAAATTTGTTTGACAATAACTAGAGGCTTAGCCTATCCCTTAAGCATACAATCAACAATTCTGTAATATGCACCACCAAAAATATTTAGTTTCCAAAAAATTACTGGTAGATTATGGTACCTTGTATTTTTACTTCATTTTGAAACTCGCTTTCAGTAGTTGGACAACATTTACTTGTTTTAATTTTTAACTTGTTTTGTATATAAACACACAAGTTTATGAAAACTTTTATACACCATACTCACATTTATTATATCATTTTCCCGACAAAGTGCATCGTTGGTAGGTTACAGTACCTTTTTGTACAGAAACTGAATATAGACTATCCTCTAACCTTTTGATGCAATTTCTTGCAAAGTTTACTGTCACATTATAACATTTTTCTTATACATTTCTTCCAAAACGTTTTGTCAAATAAAGTTGTAACGTAACCGGAATGCCATAACGCTAGGCAGTAATTTTCATCGTGTAGAAAAGCTGCGTTGTACATAAATGTTCAATTTGGTTTAGAAGTAAAATTAAACCATCTTCCTGAAATGTGCTTCATAGTAACACAACGTCATTCTGCCACTTTAAATTATATTTTTAAATATTAACCTCACTAGTCTTATCAAATAAAAAAAATTGTCGCTTTGTGACAACCCATTACCCTCATAGGAAAACCTCATAAATTCATTTCTTAAGGTTGTGATGGTATTGTAACTTCTAACCAAAAATATTAGCTGGTTGACTACAAAATGCTCGTATCTCAAGGAATGTTTTAAAAGAATTTACTAACAGGTACGGTAACAAAAATCTCGAAACTCCATGAGATTTCGATGAGCGAATAACTTATACATCAAGTACATTGTTTGCTATTAAATTTATTTTCAAATCTGGGCTAAAGAGCGTACTTGTTCAAAATAGCTAATAACCTTTTTATTTCAAAAAACATACAACGACCTCAAAGGTTGCTGTTATTGTGTTTGCGGATATCATCTAAAATACCAGTGCTTGGAGTTAAAACGTTTTGTCGTAAAGGTACCATATTTAAAAATATGGTGAGGATTATTTGACCAAATGTGTTTACTTGACGTATTTATTACGTTTATCTGAAGGAGAAAATGTAGTATTTTCTCCTGCATAAGATAGAGCCGCTGTAGCGCAGTGGCAGGAACGCTAGTGTCACACCACAGTGAACCGTGTTCGATTCCCGACAGTCACACCCTGGTCAGCTGGTTTTCTCGGGTATCTCCCGTTTCCCACACCCCAGCATTCCTGCAACGCCCTATATCCACCTCGCTTCACCATCATCGGCTCTAAAGGCCTTGATGACAAGAGTTCTATGTACCTGAATTTTGCTATGCCAATGCGACAATGAGGTGGCGTGGCGTCACATCTACATGCCAGCTTATGCAGAGTTCACGTCGAACCACTGAGTCTGGGCAACTTTAAGTTGTCATCCTATCGTTTTATTGATGGATAGTTAGTAGCAAAGTTAAGTGCATGTCACCATACCAACGTTTTCGATCAGTACATTTTGAGATAAGGCAGTGTGAAAAGGCAGTATTGGACTATATTGAAGAGGCCGAAAATAATGTTTGTAAAGTACATGGTTTTGTGAAAGTGGTGTTCGGGGCTCACGCTAAGCATGTTCGCTTATTGTAGATGAGAACCCTACGGTGGACGCACGTGACATAATTGCATGGAGAAACACTTTGCGATGCAGTTGAATCTCCAGGTACATAGTCCTCTCAAGTGCGACCTATGCATGTCCCCTACGCTCCGATATGGAAGTACAGTCGGGAGCTGAGTTATTGGATGGTGTTGCAGGTTCGCCAGCGGACAAAGCTGACCTGGAGGTTGGTGACGAGATTCTGGAGGTGAACGGCAAGAGTTTGGAGGACGCCACCCACACCGAGGTCATCTCCCACATCCACCAGGTGTGTCTTTCATTTCTCTGTATCGCACGTCACACTGACAACTTCAGCTTGTCTTTCCTCATTTACACCATTTGTACCATTTACAATGACATTGGCTTAATGAAAACACGACAATCTCGGCAACCTGAATGCGTTATTCATAAATGGAAAGTCCTACTCTAGTGTTTATGTATAGGGGAAAACTCCAACATATTTTGTTTTACATTTAAACAATACATTCGCACTACAAGATAGAGACTTGTAATTTTTTATTTTCGCTCACTGCCAACCTAATTTGAAGCCTGAGTGCCAATGTGCAATGTAGTAAACAGGCAGTTAACTAACAGTCGTTATTTCGGAGGTTGATTTCAAAAGTGCTCGTGAACAGCATATACTCGAATTTATAGTGAAAATAATAAAGAGAAGAGCGACAAAACTGTCTTGTAATCTAGCTTGACGGTAGCAGCAATCAAACTTTGGTAAAACCTTATCAGAATATGTTAGTTTATTACAATTCTGGATGTTATGGGAATTATACATTTAATGCTGTCGAAAAAACTATTTGTTTTGTAGCAAGAATAGACTGCTATGTTAACATTCGCAGGACACTTTTATGTCAGTGCGAGGTTTCTACATAAGGGAGGGGGAGGCGGGCTGTGTCCCCAGAGTTCCCCTCTCATCCTTTTGTCACACATTCAATTATACAGAATGTGTATAAATTCCCATTACACAATGTAAAGGCTTGTAGTGGGGACCAAGACGTTTACGTTTTGCATAGGAATTTATGCGCGGAAACGTACTGTTTCCCCACGACAAAAAAAAACACCATCACATCACATGTTACCCTCTCCCACATCTGCAACTCACTGTACGTATTTTTCTTCAGGGCACTTACAAGAAGGGCTTGATGTGACGAACAGTGACGTCTACGGTTCCTAAGTGCCATGTTCTGGTACACACAAATCACCAGGACCTGGAAGTCCATGATCCGCGACAGTCATGACCCGCGCCATCAGTTACAATATCTTGAATATGTCCAAGACGTGGTTTTTACAACAAACCTTTTAAAAATTATTTTTTGAAATCCTAATTGGAATTAAGTGGCAAATGAAAATGATTATTAAAGAGCACATTCGAAATAACCCAAAAGGTTATTTTGAAAACTTGATGAAAATAACAGTTTTTGTGCCCCTTTTCCGTAACATGTTTTCTTTTACCTGGATCATCATGCATACACATTTCGTCATAATGTAGAATATTTTTTGCTGGGACACCTTCCATAGTTTGTTCTAAGATATCAAAATATTATTTAAATTCTTCCCCTGATAATTCTGATCGTGCGTTCGACATATTTCTGATCGGCTTATTTATAAAATTATTTCGTTTGATAAAGCTTCTCGCCCAATCAGTTCCAGGAACATTGTTTTCGAATTTAGGCGCTGTCTTCCCCCTTTTTTTCAAGGTAACCTTTTACAGCCATTATAATAAGAAAACAATCTAAAGGAAACCCTCACTCAGCCAGCACCTTTTTTAAATAGAAAGCTAAATGAGTCTCTTCTTTATTTGAGAGGGCAGTTTGACCACCAACACTTTTAGCATGTAGTCCTTTCACTTTATTTCTTAACGTTTCTCTTTTCACTTGGAACATTTCAGCACCTGACACACCATCTTCTACCACTGCTTTCACAGCTGCATCCATCTGCTCATTAACATAGTCACTATAGCACCTGCTATCAGCAACACTTTCATATTTCCTTGGCATTTTGTTTATTCAACTCACTGTCCTACATACATTTCATATCATACACCTAGGTAACCTTGCAAATTAAAATACAAGCTGTTACGGCACTGTCAAAACCAAACATAAATAAATTATATTTAAATTAAGCATAAATGTTACAGTAGAGTAAGCATGAGACCACTCGACAGCATGTATGTTATGCAGACACCCAAAGTCACCTCAGTCACTCAACAGTCGCACAATGTCAGTCACGCTCCATTTTTTTCTAGAGGTATTATTTCTGTGCGTATTAGTAAGAAGGTTCTACAAATTAAGGAATTTCTATTAGAGTATGTGTACATTAATGTGCGATAGGTCATATTTTCATCAAGTTAAAATACTATATAGGACAAATATAATTTTTGAGGTATAAAAACTGTTATTGATTCAACTTTCAGTGTTCTAACCAAAACCACTATCAGTGAACAAATGTTTTAGACATTTTTTTAAAAACTACCCAAAGTCACCCCACTTTACAGTATCTCTTCAATTTGACCCCCAAAATCAGGCTAATTTGATCCAAATCTGAATTCTCAATAACGTGCTTTTTTTTAAATCAGGCTTCTTTCACTCTTTGAGCAGTGTCCTCACGAGTGAATAAAATCAAAATTTAGGCCAAAAAATGCTAAATTTACTCTAAATTTGAAAGCTAAATGAATGTGTCAAAGAATATCACAAGAAAAGTAAGAGAATTCTTAGAATTGCATCAAGATAATATGATTTAGATAGCAAATAAGGCTTTAAAGAACCCCTCACAAAGAGTGAACACAAGTTAAAAATTGATTTTGATTTCGGCCTTAAATTTGATTGATTTAGAATTGTGCTTTGACAGATTTGATAGGAAATTAGACATTTTCTTGAATTTGGCTCGAAGTTGCTTGAATTTTAGTCTAATTATTGAGTTGCACTACGATCTGCAATAGACATCTACTGAACTTTTAAAAAATATTTCCATAAAAACACAATTTTAAAAAACAGCAAAACTCCAGTGGAGAAATCCCCTTCTCCTCACCATGCGATTTTTAAACCTACCTATTTACGATGAGGAGACAGAGGTTTTTTCGTACTCTGTTCATATTGTATAGCATTTCCACAATACGAGCAGAGCAAGTTTTTGGTTCAAATTTTGAATCGTTTGGTGATAATAAAATATTTCGCATATGCCGGCCACACATGTCCACAATATTAAATCAACTGCTCAGACCAGGGGATAGAACCCCCAACCTTGAGGCACGCGACAAGGTGAGGAAGGAGCTGAATATAACTCGCCAAAAGCTGCAAGTTGCAGTGGGTTCAGCTGTGAGTAGATAGCGAGGCAGTTGATAAATT
>CM057004.1:302500-581526 GCA_029891345.1 Dryococelus australis
CTTTTCCGCGAGTCTGTTGTTCTACCTTCCAGAGATGATGGTAGGCTAATGGAGTGATGAGTGATAGCTAGTTCTTTGCTGTTTGACGGCCTATGATAGCTTAGTAGAGAGGGGATATACATAAAGTGAGATAGGTAATTGAATGGTATATTGTTTAAATGTTTGTTGTGTAGTGTGTTACAAGATGATGTGATAGTAGGGGTAGGGAGAACCTGTTGCAACGGCTTTCGGCTGTGGCTCTGTGGCTCGACCGAACGCCGGCTGCCATATTGGATTCTGGCGATTGTGTAATCGCCATGTTGGTAGCCAGTACACCACCATCTTGGACAACAATTTTTATACAGTATGCCGACATCTTTGTAGCTAGTACACCGCCATCTTAGACCGCCATCCTGGTAACCAGTACATTATTTCTTCATGCTCTTTCCTTCCGAGGGTATTCTCCGAGTGCTCCCCATTTTTCTCTGTTGTATTTTTACTTTCCTTTCTTTCCTTATGTCTCCTTCATCCGCTCCCTACCTGTGACGGTTCTCTCCGAGTGCTCCCATTTTTTTCTCTTTTGCATTTTTCATTCTTTCCTTCACTCCTTATTTCCTTTCTTTTTATTTTTCTCTCTTTCTTTCCTGTCTCTAACATTCATTCGTTGTTTGTTTCCATTGGCTGTTACTGGAGGCCATCATGTTAGTTTTTTTGTTTGTCATTTGTTAATGGAGGCCACCACATTTGTTTACATTTACATGTAGGCCACCAATTTCGTTTTTTCGTTTGTCATTTGTTTCCCACATTAGTTCTGGCATTGGCTGCTATAGCACCGCCATATTGGTTCTGGCTTTGGCTTCTAAAACACCACCATCTTTGTTCTGGCTTTGGCCCTCTAGGTGGTGTGCCAGTCGCTCGATTAGTCGATCTCGCATCTGTCGTGTGTGCTCCATTGATTACTCATCTTTGTTCGACTGCCATATTGGTCTTGGAATTTGCCGCTAGGGGCGTGGCTCTTATTAGAACTCAAAATACAATCTAGAATAGGAGCGAGATTTAATTTCCAGACTTTTAGACGCCAGACTAACGCTATAGACCACTCGGCTATAGCAACATGCGCTGGGACAAGAGTTTATATGAAGGTTGGAGTTGAATAACAAAATCTTGTCTCT
Source organism: Dryococelus australis (assembly GCA_029891345.1). Classification (NCBI taxonomy): domain Eukaryota; kingdom Metazoa; phylum Arthropoda; class Insecta; order Phasmatodea; family Phasmatidae; genus Dryococelus; species Dryococelus australis. The sequence continues at coordinate 303,652 of CM057004.1, forward strand.
CATTCAAGATATTTAATTTTTATTTCGTATATATTTTTAAGTATTTTATTTATATATTAATGATTTTTGAATTTTTTAAATATTTATATATATATATTTATTATATAAATTTCATATCGAATAATATTTTTAAAATATATTTTTTAAGTTATTTTTTATTTTGGTTTCATTTTCATATCATTTATAATTTAAATGAAATACTTTCTAAGTATTTTATTTTTTATTTTGAGAATTTTAATTAAAGTTTTAAGTGTATCGTGTGGCATGTCTACAGATTCGTATTGTTTAGACAGATAAGAATATGTTGTCAGAATATAAGCTTACATGACTATGATCAGTCACATATTGGATTTTTATAAGCTTATATAAAAATGTATTACTAATTATATGCCAAATGTTATATATTATGAATATCAATTACACTTTTTAGATTTTTATTTACATATAATATTTTTTAGTATCCCAGACTTAGGTATTTACATGTAGGGACTTCCCCACATATGTTGAACTTAGAAATATATTTCCTACCTTTATGCTAGGGCTTGTACATTTTTTCCAACACACCATCCTATAATCATACACAACATTTCAGTATCCACTTCACCTAACATAAGTTCCCCTAACCTAACTTCACCTACCTAACTTCACATAACCTAAAATAACCTAACCCAATCACCTTGTAAGAATTTTGAATATATTTTATTACTTTCAACATTCACTTAACCGAACCATTAATTTCTAGTAAATACCAGACCCCTCTTCATCTCCCCTCCTTTGAGTCTTACCTAACAACCATATCGATAATCGAATGGTACATATTACCAAAATTATATAATACCTTTCACCTATACATTAGCTTGCCTCAGTCATGCTATTAACAATACAGACTATACAAACCACCATACCTCAGACTTACTGATCAATATTAACAGTCAAACCTATTGAAAGCTATTTCAGTCAATCAAAGTTCCCCAGTTACACATTTAAACAAGCCATACCAGATTATGGACTAAAAAAATATTTCAAACATAAGATTCAACAATGCTATTGAGGCCCGGAGAACCCAGGCCACATCAAATATTAAATTTCCAAGAATACTTGAAAAACCAAGTATGTTTAAAAACAAGGTTATATAAGAAAAGAGGCGTTGAGTAGGCATAAATGTGGTCAGTGAAGCAGAATATATACTACCAAAACTGCATTAAATTGAATAAGGTTAAATCTACACTACTAAATTAAAACGTGAAAATTTTCATATGAATTGTAAATAGAGCATAATATTTTTTTTTCTTTTCGTTCGGAGAAACATAACACAGACCCAATATGGCTGTAACAATATTCCATTTACAATTTTTAAGAAAACTTGTAGTGTACAATAATATTTTAGAAAAAAATATGATTCTATAGAAATATTGCCCACAAGGAATCTTTGAATATATTTTTTCTTTGGTTTCTTTCTCGCCAAATTGATTAAAACCTGCACCAAGAATACCTCTAAGGTACAACCGAAGTGTTGAGCAGAAAAGTATTTCAAAATTATAATTCACAAAAAATTATTAAAACAGGAAAATTATTACTCATACAATAATAAAATCTATAACTTTAACTAGACATAACATTGACAGCCACTAAGAATTTTTATCCCTGGCTTTATACAACAAATGCAACACTATATGTATCCCACACATTGTTACCTTAGATTTACAATGGCCATTAACAGGTATTTTTAAGACAAATTTCTATTAATTCAGTTAAACAATTCATTATTCAAAAATTTAAATCCACAACTATTTTGACATTAAAACTGATAGAAATCTCTGACTTGTAAGACCTGGCAGAGACCACTTAATCTTACAGAACAGCCCATTTCCAAAGCGGTGGGCAAAACAAGACCATGAACGAAGCTATTCGATCAGCCCAAAATGGCAGAGAACTGACAACAAACAGATGTTTCATTTTGAGGAAAATTTAAATTATACTGACAAGAAAAATTCAATGTTCCTCATCACGCGTTTACTAGTATATCTTATTAGGAAACTGAAAGCGATTACTTATTGTATTGTGCAGCAATATTTATGCCTCTCACGTTATCGAAAATATCCTGACTGTAAATGAATAATCAGAGCTATAAAATGACGTTCCTGCAATCTCTTTAAGGGCTTTATATTTTATTTAACCAGTGATCAAACCGAAATACCTGATCTGTTATCTGGGGAGACTTCCCTCGCAGCCAACTGTATGATCCCGTTACCAGGTTTTACTGTCGATTAATACAAAAATCGAACACTGCCTCGCTATGGGGTAGCTATAATCATCCACCAATAGCGAGCCACTGTCGAAAAACTCATTCTTTAAATTACGCCCTAGCAGGATATCTATAATTCACGAATAGTATATAACAGTCCAGGGCAATATATGTGATGTCATCTCAGATAAATTTGAAATTATCCATTCATAATTGCACGGGACCAGGCCGTCCTTACTGTGCGTTATGAAGAAGGAACACTGCTGAACTCTAGTGGCAGCCGGCGTCAACACCAGCCCAGTGAACAGCGCACACCAGTATACTGACTTTCGGGAACTGTGATGCATCGGGTGCCAGTCCAACCAAGCAACATTAATTTGTGTGGTATTTATGCTACTATGAGTCATAAATCCACAAACGTGGGCTTCCTTCAATACAAACGTAAGTGTTTAATGGTGTTCAAAGTAAGTTTTTTAGCTTCTTTTTCAATTTATGTCGTTCGTTTCAACACACATCTTCCGATAAATACTTTTTCATGGTGGACAGGTGAAAACGGTGTTGCATAGAGAATTGAGCCGAGAGTGGAGAGACAAACTTTGCGCACATTTATAAGCGTACTTATCTCATTCCCATCCTTGAAATCCCCAGCCGCTATCGAATAAGGGGTTCCCAGAAACCCCAAAGGTGTCCAGCCCCGAAATCACCAGGCTCTCTCCTTCTTCACGACATTATCGGTATAGACAGTTGCAACAAGGTTCAAACTCCAGTCAGCATCATCCAAGATCACTACCGGTGCCAGACATTTACATCCTGGTGCCAGACACATGTTCCAAATCGAGATAATTATCATTATATACGTCGACATCCAAATTTTGTCCAAATCGAAGCATGGCACTCCTCAGCCATAAATTTCAGGGGTCAGGCATAGCTAAATCAAAATCAGATATTCTTTGGGTAAAGAGGAATCACTAATAAGGGATCCTATCCAAAAACAGGTATCTATTCCTGAACATCACAATAAAAAAAAACATGTAAAAAACCCTAACCTAACCCTAAACAACTTAAAAACTAATGTATATGAACACAAATGAAATTAAAATGAATGTTCAGATAGTCTTTCTCCGATGGAAACCACCCACAAGGCAAGACAACAAAACAATACAAACAAGTTGAAACCCTCTTAAAATTAAAACATACACAACCCTATATTATAAGTCTTTTCCTAAGTTCAGTAGTCATTTATTTTTTCCAAACAAAAATCAAGGGCACTTTACAACTGAGTCACACAACCCTTCAATATACCTACTCCTGAAGCAATGTCTCCAAGGACAACAGTGACTGGAGTCAAGAACTTTATAACCCTAAATGGCCCTTGAAACTTGGGGGGTAATTTAGTGCCGAATTTAGCTGCTTTGTTACTAAAAAAAAATGGGTCTCTATCATAACATTATCTCAGACCTGAATATCTACAGAGCCTCCAGCATAGACATTCCTATTTGCTAATTTCTGATGGTACTTCTCTTTAAATTGTTTGTGGCCTCAGCCCAAAGCTCCTCTAAAGCCTTCTGGTTTGCTGCTTCCCAGCAAACATCACCCAACCTCCATTCATGGATTAATGGGTGAAAAGACAGCATCCAGAAAACATTTCTACTGGTGTTTTAAGAGTCGTTGTGAGACCCTGTCTGAAGAGATCTTAAAGCGACCTTGAGATTCCTATTATAGCACTGTACCAGATTGGCCTTTGGATAATAAGGGGTCGCGAGAATTAACTTAATTCCCCAAGAAAATGCAAAATTCTTCATCTCGGTAAAAACAAAAGGGTTGCACTATCTGTCACAAAAGACATGGGTGACCCAAAAACAGGGAATAGCCGCTGACTGTGTACCTTACAAATTTCCAATGATTTCATTGTTCTAAGGGGGAAAGAAATACAAATTTGCTGAAGCTATCCACCACAACTAGAATAGATATAAATCCTGCTGAAGTTCATGGTTAAGGGCCAAAATCATCTAAATATAAGCATTCCCATGGGAAAGAAGCTCCACTCGCACTATAAGGACTCTTAAGAACTTGACTGGTTGGCAATCCATACATTATTTCACTAATTCCTCAATTCCCTTGAAATCCCAGGCCAAAAAATAATAATTAATTTATACGTGACACTATCATTTCCTGACCCAGATGTCCCCAAAAAAGTTGCTGTGCTAATATTGGAATATCTGCCCTCGCAAAGATGCTGGAATATAAATAAATAACTTTGAGGTTTTAGGATTCTGTTATCCAATTAATACCCTTTTAACTTTATAATGTCCTCCTTTCCCATCATCTATATCTTTTTTGGTATTAATACAGTCAGTATCTATTCCCTGATGATATTCTAATCTGAGATAAGGCTGTGCAATATCTTGTAAAACATCTACCTGAACTCCGTCACATAAACAATTTGAAATTAAGTCTGAATTCAGACATACTGCGTCAATCACAGTATTCGAAACCACATTATTTTTCTGAACACAAGAAACACTATTTACCCGAAAAGCATTAACATCTGTTTATAATAATAATCAAGAACATTCAACCTAGATACATTATCATCAGTTTAATCACAAGTATCAAGAACATTTACCCTAGAAACATTATCAATTACAGCAGAACTAACAATAGCCTCTAAAATAGAAAGCTCTATATTTTCATTACATTTCTACACAAAATTCCTCCAAGTCAAACATACGGGATAGCGTGTCAGCTACCCCATTGTCAACACCCTTCACATGCTGCACTGCGAATTTAAAACACGTCAAATGCACTAACCATCTTGCTAACCGACCCACAGGTTTGTTGGTAGATAAAACCCAACTTAATGCCTGGTCATCAGTGTGGAGTGTAAATTCTGTGTGTTCTAAATAGTACTTACATTTTTCCATAACGAACATGGCTACCAACACTTCTTTCTCATGAGCAGAATACCATTGTTCTGCTGGACTGAACAACCTACTCGCATATGATACCGGCACCAGACTATTTTACTTCTCCTGGCATAACACTGCACTTAGTGCCTTAGCGCTCGCATCAACCTACAAGATGAAACTTTGATCAAACTGTGGTAACTGCGAAACCAGATGTTCAGCTAATTTTTCCTTAAGAGTGAAAAATGCTTTATTCTGAGATTCCCCCCAAACTAACTCCCCATCCTTCCTTTTGAAGAATTTAACGGCTTGGATATCTGGGAAAAATCGGGTATGAATTTCGAATAATAACCGACCAACCCCAGTAACTGATGCACACCACGAAGATTCCTAAGAACAGGAAAGTTTAGCACTGAGCGCATCTTTTCAGGGTCTATCAGTAGCTTACCGTCTGAAATTACAAATTCAAGGTACCTAACATAGGTATTTGCCCATGTTACCTTATCTGGGTTTACGGTCTGACCCACTTGCCATAAGGCCTCAAGAAAGAGTCTAAGATGTCTTAAATGATCTTCAAAATATTTGCTGTAAAGACAAACATCGTCAATACACATAAACAAAAAGTCATACTGATATTTACCCAGTACTTGAAACAAGACTCTAGACAGATCTTGGGGACCGCAATTCACGCCCAGGGAAGACATTTCCATTGATACTGACCCCAGGGGATCACGAAGGCCAGAATCCCCCGCGATCACAATGAAGATCACACTGTAAAAATGCCGAGTTTAGATAAAAAATGGAAAAATTACGTACCTCTCCTACATGCTGGAAAATTGATTCTATGGTCGGAAGTGGGTAGGGGTCCGCGTAAATTTGTTTCTTGACTTTCTGGTAATCATAAATAATTCGGTACTCCCCTGGTGTTTTCTTGGGAAGTAAAAAGGCTGGACTTGAATAATTACTATTGTAAAACTCTACAATGTCGGCAGATTGAAGACCTTGAATAATTTTCCTAAAGGCTTTCAATTTTTAGTGGAGCTACTCGAACAGGGATGGAAGACAATGTTTCATTATTTTTAAGTTTTAAATTTATGGGTTGCTTGGTATAATGCCCTAACTGATTTATCTCAATATCCTTCAATCCCTGTTTCAAAAGCCCCAGTTGTTTTTCCTGAGCAGTATCACTACACTGGATATTTCTAGCCGAAATATCATGACTCAAATTTTTGGATCATAACCCCCACAGGTTGAGAACTACAAAATGAAAAACCAGTTGTTTCTGAGCTATATCTAAGATGGTTCATGTTTTCCCTAGGAAATCCACCCCAAGCATTAGGTTATGACTTAATCCTGTCAATATTCTAAAAGGAAACTTCCACGTGAAATTTTAAATTTTAACTTTAAAAACTGATACTCCTGTAGAATGTATAATTCCTCTGTTTGCCATAGAGATAATCAATTTCTTCTCCCTTATGAACGTCGATAAGTCCCTTAGGCAAATTCCTTAACAGAAAATTATAGAAGTTCTGATTGATTAATGAGCAAGACGCCCAAGATTACAATAAGGCGGCAACCATAACCTGATCCGCTTTGCTACAGGAATGTATATGAGACCAAATATACTTTCAAAACTCTTAGATGTATTGATGGCTCACCTACTATCTTATTATTATTCAACAGGCAATTTGCCTTCTGCTGGCATTTAAGACATACATACTCCTTTATACAACTTATTAACTGAGTCTGGATGTACTAAGGGTCCCGAAAATGGTTTACCCGCCGAAGGTGGTGTTTGGGAATTCCACATTCGCATGGGCCTTCTAGACAGCCCCTCATTCGAAGAGGATGCTGCTAACACTTATTGTCTGTGAATACTGTCTTGGGCAAAATTATTTTGTTTACCACAAATAAAGCATCCCTTCGCATCTTTTACTGGCCCCTTTTGCTTTACTGCATACTGTGTCTCCTAGGAGTCTGTATCTCCTGTACAATCCCTAAGGGTGTTTCCACCTTAGAAACAAGTGTTACTAATTCTTTTAAAGTCTTAAGATTTGTCGCAAAACAGAAATAGCTATGATTACGCCTATGAAGATTCTGAAAAACTGCATCGGTAAAATATTCCTCATCATCACAAGGTAATCCCAGTACTTCCACTAACCCAGGAAATACTTTACACACTATAGCATGGTTTGGTTCTGCATTTGTTTGTGTTCCAGTAAGCTCAATCGACATTTAGTAAGGGCAACCTCACTGGAAATTTCCTCGAAACTGGCTGAGCTTAACTTGGAAATATCCGGATCCTCTTCCCTAGCCTGAGTAAATATAGGTTGCAAATTTTCAGGCACTTTAAATAAAAAGAGCTACCACATGGACTACACTTTTCGTTCATAGTTGCAAACTTATTACTCACGGGATTTTCTCCAAAAAACTAACAAGAGCTTTTGAATTTAACTGAGACCAATCGGGTATTTTCAATGTCAGCTCTGGCGACACATTTTTCAATAATTTACATAATGGAGCAGGCTCACCAACATATGCAGAAGCTACTCCCTGCACTGAAATCTTTCGCAGGTTTTTTCGCCAAATCGTTAAGTTTTGCCCGCAGGGAATCAATTAGCTACCCTTCCTCCATGGGGACGCCAACCTCTGTTAACACGGTGATGATGGTGTTTTTCTTCAGACTTCGTATCCAGCTTATCGCCATGATTAACCAAACAAAAGTCAAAAATATAAGACAAAAGCAACTTCAAGCATGACCACTGAGCAAAGGGTAAGTATTGGCTCAACACTACATAACCTAACATATAATGACCACCATTTTTTCCCAAGCAACTCTGTGAAAACTCAGTCCTAAGCAGTGTGCAAGCAGGCTTACTTGAGGCCCGAAGAACCCAGGACACCTCAAATATAAAATTTCCAAGAACACTTGAAAAACCAAGTATGTTTAAAAACAAGGTGATGTAAGGAAAGAGGCGTTGAGAATGCATATATGTGGTCAATGAAGCAGAATATATACAACCAAAAACTGCATTAAATTGCATAAGGTTAAAAATACACTACAAAATTGAAACATTAAAATATTCATATTGATTTTTAATATAGCATAAATTGTTTCTTTTATTTTGGAAAAACATTACACAGACCCAAAATGGTTTAACAATATTCCATTAACAATTTTTAAGAAAACTTTTAGTGTACAATAATATTTCAGAAAAAAAAAACATATGTGTCTATAAAAAATAGTATCCCATAAGATCTTTTTAAATTTATTTTTTCTTTGGTTTTTCTCACCAAAATTGATTAAAACATGCACCAAGATAACCTCTAAATTACAACCCAAGTGATGAGCCAAAAATTATTTCAAAATTACAATTCACAAAAAATTATTAAAACAGGTAAAATATGACTCATACTGTAAGTCCATCCATAACATTAACAGCCCCTAGGCATAACATTAACAGCCCCTAGGCATAACATTAACAGCCACTTCAAATTTTTATCTCTGGCGTTATACAACAAATGCAAAATTTTTTGTTTCCGCACCTGACCACCTAAGATTTTCAATGCCCATTAACAGGTATTTTTAAGGTAAATTTATATTAATTCAGTTAAACAATTCATTATTCAAAAATGTAAATCTACAACTATTTTCAAATTAAACTGATAAAAATATCTCGCTTTTAAGACCTGGTAGAGGCCATTTAATCTTCCTGAACAGCCCGTTTCCAAAGCAGTTGGAAAAAAAGACCATGAATGAAGTTTTTCGATCAGCTCAAAATGGCAGAGAACTGACAACATACAGAGTATAATTCCATGAAAATTTAAATTATATTTGACAAGAAAAGTTCAAGGTTCCTCCTCACGCATTTACTAATTCATCTTATTAGAAAATTGGAAGCGATTCCTTATTGTGTTGTGCAACAATAATTATACTGTTAATGTTATCCAAAAATATCCTGACTGTAAATGAAAAATTATAGCTTCAAAATGAAGTTCCTACAATCTCGTTAAGGGCTTTACATTTTTATTTAACCAGTGATTAAACCGAAATTCCTGACTTCTTATCTGGGGAGACTTCCCTCGCGGCAAGCGTCTGACCACGATACCAGGTTTTACTGTCGATTATATACAAAAATCGAGCATTCCCTCGCTATGGGGGTAGCTATAATCATCCACCAATAGAAAGCCACTATCGAATAAATCATTATTTTAATAACGCCTTAGCAGGGTTTCTATAATTCACAAATATAAAAGTACACTCCAGAGCATTATCTGTGACGTCATTTCCGATACATTTGAAATTAGCCATTCATAATTGCGCTGGCCAGGCCCATCCTTCGGGTGCGTTATGAAGAAGGAACACTGCTGAACTCTAGTGGCAGCCGGCGTCAACACCAGCCCAGTGAACAGCGCACACTAGTATACTAGTTGACTTTCGGGTACTGATATGCGTCTGGTGCGAGTCCAACCAAGTAACTCTAATTTATGCAGAATTTGCGCTAATATGAGTAGTAAATCCACAATACAAATATAAGTGTTTATTTTTGTTGAAAGTAAATTTTTTTAGATTATTTGTCAAATTTCTTCAGTTCATTTCAACACAGATCTTCTGGTCAATATTTTTCCATGGCGGACAGCTGATAACGGAGTTGCGTAGAGAATTGAGCCCGGGGTGGAGAGACAAACTGTATGTGCATTTATATGCATACTTGTCTCACTATAATAAAATCATTACTATTAATTTAACTGTCTATAACACCCAAATCGTCTTAATTCCTAGATAGCATCCAATCATACTAACCAACAATACCAGCTAAGCATGCTGCCCCTCTCATACTAACTAAAACATCCCATCAAATAGTCCACTCTTACTAACGCACCATTCCATCACACCATTCTGCCCCTCTCATACTAATTAAGCATCCCGTCAAAATACTGCACTCTTACAATCTAATCACGCAATTAAACAATACATCTCACACCATCGAAGCTACACTTTTGTCACACTGCCAAAATTACAAAACATGTGATCAGGTCATACCAATCAATATAACAGCTATGCCAACCATACAAGCAAACTAACTGTACAAGCAAGTCATACCAGTTTGCATTCCACTTCGTACAAGACTCTGAATATAATTATTTTACTTTGTTTTTTTCTACATCCACTTAAGCTAACTCCACTTCAGTATGAATTAATATACCTGTACCTAACCTAACATATCCAAATCACTGCACTTAGCTTCGAGGCACCGCACTTAGCACTGCATGGCACTGCACTTAGCACCGCATTTAGCACTGTACTCACCTCAATCATCTCCGTAATAACCACCTTAATATACTCAGATATGTAATTTTGAGTTATTTTTAGTTAATGAGTCAAGCATTATTAGTCAAATGTCAAGAGTCAAGAGATAAGAGTCAACAGTCAACAGTCAGATCATCTTTCTTGTGGGTGGATGGTCTGACAGGAATTGTCTGCTTGAAGTGTGACTATGAGTTCGAGTTGAGTGAAGAAAGCACGAAGAGGAAATATGTTTTCACAGTAAAAAGAACTTAATCACTGACAGGGCAATGGTATTTGGTCATCAGCTATCTTTGGCCATTTAGAACTCAGTCGATGTTATGAGAACTATAGCCCTCCTAGTGCATGCACGCTCATAAATGTTTATTTAAAACACCACCGAATTGATAAGTCTTTCAGAGAAGCAACTATACATATTATTGTGAATGTATATAATATTCTTATTTTATTATTTTCATTGTGTTTGTTTTTATTCCCATACATATTATGCTTTTCAATTGATAGATACCTAAATTTTTTTTGGAGAATATTGGTTCTACTAACCATCATAAGATTAAAATACTCATACCTCTAACAAGCAGCCAAGCATACCGCAGCCCATAGTTAAGATATTTAGAACGAACCATTACTATATTTTAACTCACCCCTACTAACAGACACCAGCCAAATATCATACCAGACATTAATATAAATTACTCAATTAACCAACAAACGAATAAATTATGTCAGCAATCTATAAAAAGCCGCTCTTACGAAACCAACAAGGTAACATACCTCCAACATACTTAATAACCATATCGAATGATACTGAGCACTGAAACCGATATATAATAACTTTCACAATGGTAAGGGGTTAAAAATAAAAAAACTACTATTTGGTTTCACCTTCGATATGCCTTTTGATAGGCGCTATCGACATAATTAATATTAAGCTTTCAAGTGTGAAATATTCCAAGTCTTGTATTTTAGCGATGCTGAGAGATACTCTTGGGCAACAGTATTGGGGTCGAATCCGACATTATGCTGGCATTATAATGTGCAACATTGTTATGCTTTGAAGATGTAATAAATTCTTCATCGTCTCTAAAATATACATTTATCACAGCAGTCTTGGAGTCCACATGTGCGCGTTCTTAGAGATGCCTGGATGCAGTTTACAACTTCTGACAATCTCTATGGCTCACTATGTGACATTAATTAAAAGTGTACTGCCTTGAAAATATCAAGTTCATGATATAAGAAGGTGGACAGGTTAAAAAGTTTATAAGAAAGTATGTTTAGTCTGAGCGCTGAACTGTTGGTAATTAGACGTGACTTTTGTTAATGTACAAAGTAAAAATATTATGGAACTAAACAGACTTAAAACTCATATAATGTGGCATTTTCATAATGTAAATTATTTGCAAATTCTACAGTAAATTTTGTCTTGAAGCATTTTAGTACCTACAGGTTGTGATTCATCTCGGTTGTTTAATGTAAGTCATTATCAGGTTTTCCCTCCCATTGAAAATATATTTAAAACACATTGCACCTTATCATAAGGCATTTTATAATCATATATTATAAGTAAATGAGATATGGGTTGGTCGAAGATATAGCAGTTACTTTTAGCATGTGGATATGTTTATGTTTTTTCAGACTTTACTCGAGGTACATATGAATTACTACCAGTTGCCTTTAAGGGTCGTCTTCTATCAAGAAATTTGAAAATATTAGTATTAAACTTAACTCGGGGAAAAAAATCTACAGTTTTTCAACCGAGCTGCTGAACATGGTAATTTTTTATTTGTGGCTGTTACCATTTGTCTCATATACAGCAAATAGAAAAAAAATGCTGTAGGCAGAACATTAATTTCTAGGGCTCTCTGTCTGACTGGTGGAAAATATACATTTTTAATGAAATTATTTACAGGTACAAGGCATTAAACATTCCATCTCGGCCATCGTCAAGCCTTAGTTTGTATGAACAGTCCTTAGCATCATATCGTGAGACTGCAGCAGCATGGCTTCGAACCACACTGCACTTTTTTGCTTGCATGGTTAATTCTTTGGTGCAGTCGCATACGAAAGATGCATCGTTGCATATAGAGGCAGTTAAGTTATGGGCTAGCTGTGTGAGGCAAAGAGCCATGAAGGTGTAGTGTGCATGCCAGCAGAGAGTTACAAGTGTAATATCAATGATAGGTGATGCATCACCGAGTTAAGAATAGTGACATCATGTGTAGAATGTCGAGTCAGCAATTATGTCATGGTGCACACTGCCCCAAGCTTGGCCTGAAATAAAAATGGTGTAATATTCTAAGCCTTGTTTGCATAGGGCGGGGAAATATCCTGGAAGTAGAACTTTAGCAGGAATTCAGAAAAAAGTTGAAATAACAATGAATGTAAAGGGGATATCCATGTATAAAGATGGTGGAAGATGCACAAAACACAAATAATTAAAATTTTTTTAACTTACAGAATGTATATTTAAAAAATTATATTTCATTATTTCGTGTGAATGTCTTAGACTTCAAATTTAATATACTGACTCCAGTAACAAAAAAATAATTATAGTGTATCAAAATTATGATCAATTTCTAGGTGCCAATTATGTTTTAACTTTTTTTTCACATTATAGAAGCCGAACAGTGACTATGAAATTAGAAAAATTATATATAGATTTGGGCGGCTCTTAAAACAGTATCCCTTAGATTATAGGTTCGAGTATGATGTGTTGCAGGAAAATCATGTTTGGTGCTGGAGGAGCGTATTTTCCCCTGGATAATTCTATTGGCTACTGCTTATGTCAAGGAACTACTAAAACCCTTTCCCCAGGCTTCAAAGTCTCAGTAGTTAAAATAAATTCGTAAGTACTGTTCACATCAAATATTTCCCTTTTTGCAACACCTGATGCGAAAAAAATAAAGTGTTAGCGAACAAGACCTTGAGAGCCAATGAGCGCAGGGTATATATGGAAAAAAAGGGAAATGGTAGAAAATTTGTATGAGGTTAACGAGGTCTTGTGAGCCAGAGAGTGTGAAGTGAGGTGAGAATGGAGCATTGCCAGAATGCAAAGGCAGGGAGATGCAGCAGATCACTGAGAAAAAACCTCGCCAACTATTCAAATAAGAATTTCTTACTTTTCTAATAATTTCACTTCACGGACACTTGAATAAAGTTATTGGGCCAATTGCACTGTTATAAAAAAGAAAACTACACAAGTAGATATTAAGTGGGGCTTTCAAAAAGAGGAAACCTATATAATATATGTGTTTATATATATGTATATATGTTGAAGGACTTCAACATCACTTATCAAATAAATACACAAGCAATCACTTGCTTAGGTGTCCACATTACCTACCCTATTCTTTTTGTCCCAGCTAGACAGAGAAATTGGAGTACTAGATAATTTCTTAAGCAGTATAAACCAGATAAGAAGTACAATTAGTGTACCATATGAGTGAGAATAAAATAAAATAAGTTGTTTAAATAATGCTTAAATTATTGGCTTACTTAACTTATATCATTTGTACTTGCCGAGAATTAGTTGTGAAACTCAAATCAGATCTGGTATTATATAACTTCCGAACAAACTTTGTAACTAGCTAATGCCGAAAAAAGACAGGTTAAGAATTGAAATGAGACATGTATTTATCTATAAACAATATATTACAATAATATGTGGTGACCAACTAAATATTTCATACTATCAATACATCTTGACGATAAAATTACGTATTCAAGCAATTATGTGTGTGTTTTTAACCAGTGCTTCTTAACCAAGTTTTACTGGTAAAACTTTTTTTTTATTATTTTGAAAAACACCAAATTTGTAATTATTTTCCTTAATAGTCTTATTAAAAACAATATTATATCAACATAGAGTTAATTGTTTAGCACTTGATAGGGGGAAAAAATATATCTGCTATGGGGTTCATGGCAGAGGGGCTTTACATAAATACACCTGCATTTGCCGGTAATATTCTTATGGGACTGACATGAAAGAAATAAAATGGTTACTTGAATTATATGATGTAATTCAAGATATCTTGGAATGATTGTACATTTTGTGCAGCGCCCTAGTACATCGTAGTCGTGAGATGTACTGTCCAGAAATGTTTGTCCTTGAGCAAAATTGCACCAGTCGTCGCAGGCCGACAACCACGCCTTATATTCTTACAAACACCATCTCAAGACCAAGCCTGTATTCTTGTTGTATATCAATCAAATGAATCCACATTTATTTCAATAGTGTTTTTGTTATAAGGCGGAATGGATCTCTCTGCAAAAGTTAGGTTAAATCATCCTGATTGCTATGTGTCGGTCTGATTTTAAAGACGTCTTTACAACACAGATAATTGGTCTTAGTCCAACCTCTTGCTTGTACCTGCAGTTTTGAATATGTTTCGTGCTCGCAAGAGAGTAATAAAAGTGTCTGAATTCAATAAATTAAATTTTCTGCACAACAGTTGAAGTTCAAACAGATTGCTTATGGCCAGTTTTGTTCCTATAGAACGACGAGATAAAAAAACCAGCAGTATATTTCTCCTACCCTTTATTTCCATACAGATCAGTACCACATTCTCCATATTTCTACCTAGTAGTTTACTCCACTCCGGTGTTGTTCTCTCCGAATAAGATGAAGTTTGTGATTGGGGTATAATTATAGTTATATCAGGAGTTGTTTGGTACTACAGGAAATATGCATATATTGGGCCATACCAAAATTATTTTTAATCCATAACTAATAAATAGATTTATATTGGTTGTAATATTTTGTAATCATTAATAAAATTATAATTATTACTTTAATTATATATTTTTAATTACAAGAAAGGTAATCACACAGACAGGCATATACCTAACTGATTAACCCACACCCCTGTGACAGTCGACAGTGATACCAGTTCCCCCTGGGAACTCACTATGACTTATCACCCTCGTGGTGACATATAGTTGTAATTGAACAGTTGACTTATGATCCAATATGCAGGTAATAACCCAGTATTTGGGCATTAATACTTTAACTATACAGATGTAATTATATGAAACTAATTCGTGTTTAACTCAGAAAAATGTATAATTTATGAGTAATATTTCTTCTACAATTTTAACATAAACAACTATCATTGAGAACAGTACTTTGCAAATTGAGGTGAACTAGTTAGTTTACAAGTTCTCCTAATCTCAGCACCACTTCACATCCAGGGTTGTATGTTACTGGGTAAAAAGTGACTCTTTGCTTTTTTTCTGAAAACCAATTAGTAAGATTACAACCACAATACACTTCAGGGGTGTATTTTCGCTATGATTCACATTATATTCGAATACATTTGCTGTTTTAGGTCACAATGTTAAGTGAATAAGTATTTTTACATGTGTGTCAATATATCTTGGTTTGAAACATACGTAGGGCAATGAACAGTGCATCCATAGTAATAATTCTCCGAACAAAAATTTTATATTCCAGAAAAATACTATACTTGGATAGTAATGGCAGATAACATTTAAAAATCTAGAAGATCAACAAGAAAACCTGCTACTTCGTCATGCTCGGAAACCTGGGGACAACCCAAGAACATATGATTGTTTATTCACTTAGATAACAAATTTATGGAATTAAGAAATATATAAAAATAGCTATATTTTTTACTGTAAAAGAAATAATTTACAAGAAAGTAAATTTAAATATTTTGTAACCAAATAATACAAGGAAAAAATAGATAAAACACTCAAATACATTTTTATACTGGCAGGATTACTCATGTTAGGTCCAGGATGCTGTGTAAGTTTGTGCCCTGCCTGGGATAGCTCTACTACACATCTGGTGTGTAGATAGTAGCAGGCAGCTGGGCCGAGGTGATGATTTGCTCGGTGGTGCTGAGTAGCTGCATCTGTGTTGTTTTCCACATGACACTGCAGATGTCACCCAGTACAGCATCGGCGCCAGACACTCGTGATTGTACCCACCACGGATGTCTCTGCCTCCATCTTGGGAAATGAACCTGCACCTACCCATCGACGCTACTCAGCAGTGTATGTTTTTAGAGCTCTTGATACCGGACCTGCTGTTGGTGGTGGTTCATTCATTGTCGAGGCAAATGTCGTGGAACCAACTGTTAAGGAGGAGTAAGTTCCGCTGTGCTGTTATGATGAGGTGGATGGTTAACTAGTGACCGATGGACATAGTCATGATCCAGACACTGGCACTGCCTTTTGCAAGAAGCTAATGTTTACAATTGCACAGCTTGTGCTTGCACTGCCAGCATTATAGAGTGTGCTGATTTGATGTAAGAACTTGAACTGCTAAACTACCTGCGATTGCCTTGGCTAACTCTCCACTCCCGTTTTCCCGCCTACCTCTTAACAACCCCTACCCCTTCTGCGCATGCGCGAGTAAATGTGTTTTGATTAGTTGGTATATCTTCTGTCTGGACGAGGCTTTGTTTCGAGCAAAGCTTGTCCACTTATACTCTGGTCAGCTCAGCGAAAATACCCTTCTGATATTTCTGCTCGTCGGTCCACTATGGACTCTGTTCAACAGCCTTAAACCACATTAATAACGAGCGAGCTGAAATGTTTGCAGCAGCTCACAATGAGTTATGCGATCAGGTGGGTTAGCGACATGTTGTAGCGATTTACTGGTAAATCGAGTTAGGGTCTATGTAAGTGCAATTTAACTTACATACTAGATTCTGTTTTCTATTTCCTTGGTATTTTCACAATTAGGTTTGGATTAACTTGTAATACGTGGTGACCATAGTTCCTTTGCTTTAAAATGGTCTATCTGTTGAAATAAATATAAATTCTTAGCTGCTGGTCGCCTGAAAACTTCATTGCATTGAATTGGGACCGCATCTATTTTAACTATATTGAAATCTTTAAATAAAAAACCACCTGCGAGTGCATTCATATTTGATATCATCGGTGTGTGAACTTCTGTAATAAGTTTTAAATCTTTTTTTTTTTATATATATTGTGTGCGTCACATTTTTAGTTCTAATAGGCTTTGGAAATGCTATTTCGCTCCATCTGACACAACTTTCGTTTAATATGTTCAAAGTTTGGCTGTTTGAGATCAAGTATTTATATTTCAATACAATTAGAATATTAATATTTATAGTAAAAGTCTATCTTCTCTGGTATAATTTACTAAATTTGGAAGGTTTTAAAGAATTTATGATATTCAATTATATAATATCTTGTATCTTCTGAATGAGTATTTATTTGTTTGGATTTAATTTTTTGTCAGTTTGCATCAATAAATATGTAATTTTTTTATTTTATTCGAAATCCCTGCTTTGATGGCCATTTGGTGCCAGGGTTGTTTTTTTTTATGTTTTTAATGTTAATAAAATTTGGTAAATACTATGAACAGAGTTAAAGGAAAACAGAATAAAAGGAATTTTGAAACTGAAACTGTTTGCACACTTGTGTTTTCGTCTCAAGAGTAAACTGCACAACTTTGCTAATTTGGTTATTTGTTTTTTTTTTTTTTCATCCACGTCATCGTGGCTGAGGATACTTCTTTCATCTATACCCTCAACAAGGCAGCTTTAATTGCCTTTCTGCAGGAGCACCTTGTCTTTTCCCGGCCAAGGTCAACATGGAACAGCTTGGCGAGTTGGCTGTAACTTTTTGGCGAAACCAAATTCTGGAGGTGGTCGGTACCGCCGAGGGGCTGGCGCTTGTGAGTCACATTTCTATGCAATACTGCACCTCAAAAATCTTTCTCCAGGCTATACAGAGTGCTCCCCTTTTGACCCTTGCTAAGCCATGTGCGGTGGTTAAAATTTTTTATTGCTCTAGCGAAGGTAATTTATTTACACATCTGTGATGACATCACTCTGTTGGGTACCTTAGCACTTAAATGTCAAGTTCATGCGCACCGATTAATAATGGAAGAAATAAAATCCAGTAACTGCAGTGTAGCAAATTTCCATGATAAATTTTTGGAGCACATTTTAACTTCACATGTTAGATGCGTGTGTAAGCGAGATTTAATTTATTGCTTTCAGTGCCCCAAGGAACCACTCAATGAGTTCAATGATTCGATTATGGATTTTTATAGGGCTCTAGTACTTAATTTGTTGGAACGCGATGTGGTAAAAATCATGTTAGAAAATGTTACACCCCAGGTTCGAGCGACATGATCATTAATTGCTGTTCCACGTGATATGGAGGTATTGCAAAACTGGGATGTAGAAATTCAAAGTTCTTTAGCTGCTGAGAGAGAATATAATGTTACTGTTAATTCCCATAAACAGAGTTCCGCCTTGCCGTGGGCAATGAGTGTAGTTCCTAGCGTACATCCGGCTTTAACATTAAATACTATATAGGAAAATTCCATACTAACAAACGAAGTAACTCATAGTATAGCCAATGATCGAAATAGTATTGTACATTTTGAAAACTGTTGCAGACATGGGCACGCGAGCCATGAATACACCGAACAATGTGCGCCTTGGAATTAAAGGAAATGCTTTGTATGTGTAGGCATGGGCCACGTTCATCTTTCTTGTCCTAGATCGGGAAACGACAAATGGCTGCGAATGGATGCGGTGTTTTCAGTTGATGACCGTGATCGATATAAAATCCGCCAACTACATGTATGGTTCAGGTTGACTGTGGTGTCAACTTTACCATGTACTTATTGACATGGGTGTTACACACTGCGTGGTTAGCTGGCATTTTGTCAAAAAAACGTCACATCTGACTTGTGTCCACAGCATTCAGGAACTAAAGATATGTATTGTGAGTGGGGAAATATTTACTGCTTCCTATGTTGTGAAACTACATATAAAAATAGGCAGTTTCTCATGCAATTTTGAATTTTGGGTACTTCTGGTTTTAAATCACAGTATGAGTTTGGGTCTGGAATTTCTTGGTCAGACAAGAGCCTTCATTGATTTTCAAGATTTCCCTTTGTCTTTTGGGTTTTTGCCCGGAATAAACAATCATTTGTATGCCATAGAGATTCGCTGTTGTCGATGACGTGCCGGTAGGAGACTGTATTTTTAAATGTCCACCTCCCAACCTTAAAGCATTCAGGGAAATAATGTATAAATTGTTACATGCCGGTATCATAGTTCCTTCCACATCAGATTATTGATCCCCTGGTTATTTGGTTGAAAAGAAAGATAGTGATAAATACAGACTGGTTGTAAATCTTACTTTAGTTAACCGTAAATTACATTAGAACCCCTTTAAATTACTGTCTACTGTGCATTACTAAATCTGCGTCGTGCCAAAACATATTCCATCTTGGACTTGAACAATAGTTTCCACCAGTGCTTTTTACATCCTCCTTGCCGAAAATAAACCACTTTTTGTGATCCTTGGAGTCAGTTTGATTTTGCAAGAATCCCATTGGGTACTAACTTTAGTAGCCAAGTCCTATCCAGAATCCTGGATCATGAACTTTCGTATTTCAAATATAATTTTGTATTTAATTACATGGACGACATGATTGTTTGTAGTGAAAGCATAAGTGACCACCTGGAACATTTACAAAAAGTATTGCAACGGTTTAGAGAAGTCGGTCTTGTAGTAAATCCAGATAAAGTCACACTAGCTGCTAACAAAGTAAAATTCTTATGGTATGTAATTTGTGAGGGCACATTATTACTGAACCCTGAAGCGAGTTGCCCCTACTATCAACTTTCCCTGTCCATGCACTCTTAAAGGGGTACAAAAGTTTTTAGAGATGATGGGTTATTACTCGCGATTTATTGAATATTACTCTGAGTTTGCAGCTCCCCTTAACCAACTAACAAAAAAGAGTAAAATTCTTTTGAGACCGTGAGCATATGCTGACCTTTAATATTTTGAAAGAAAAATTTAGTTCGTAGCCGGTATTCTTTAACCGGATTTTAATAAATGGTTTGTGGTCCAGGTGGACGCTTCGTCACTTGTTGTAGGTGCAGTATTTGGTAAATGGCGGGGTGGTCATATTGTGCCAGTAGCATTCGCGAGTAGGTTTATCACTGAATCAGAACGAGCTCTTGGAACATATGAAAAGGAGATGCTTGCGTGCCTTTTCGGATTACAAAAATTCGCCCCTTACATAGAACATGATGAGTGTGACCTATTTACTGATAATCAGTCCCTCAGTTGAGTATTGTCCCATCCCCATCAGCTGGGAAAACTGGGCAGATAGATTTTGCGCTTGTCGAGATTTCGCTTTAAGATCCGGTGGCTGACCATTATCGCGTATGTTCGATGAAACAGAATTCGAACATATTTCCGTGGACTCTTCAGCTTCTCTCGGGTTAATTCAGAGTTTCCCGGAGTTTTTGTCCAGCTTTATGACATACGAAATTCAGATACCTAGTGTCAATAGGTGAAACGAGATTTGGTTTCTGGGATTCAGTGTCCTTATTTCGAAAAGGACGGAATGTTTTATTTTTCCGGCAAGACCGGACGTGCCCGTAAATTTGTAGTTCCGTAAAATTTAAGACCCATGATATTAAAATATTTTCATAACTCTTTGTATGGTGGTCACCCGGTAATAAGTAAAAGCATTGAAAAAATTTATTTCCACTTTGCCTGGCCTAGTTTACGACAGGATGTAACACAGTATGTGACGGTTTTCAACGTTGTAAGCAGGTTCCATTTTCAAAGTTTGGAAAACCCCTCTCCAGGTTCCCTATTGTCCCTGGAATGTAGTACAATTAGATATTTTTGGGGCCTTAGTTCGCTCTAAGAGAGGGAATGTCTGTCTTTTAATTGTGTTGGACACCTTCACAAAATCTGTAATTTTACGCACTTTAAAAAACATGAAGGCTTCTTCGACTGTAATAGTTCTGCAAGAACAAGTTTAGAATGTTTTTGGTTTCCCTGCCGAGTTGGTAATGGACAAAGCGCATTACGTTCAGTTACATTGTTTTAAGTACATTTACTATAAGTGGGCGATTATGTTTTTCACCTCAAGTATGTATTTTCCCAAGGGCAACCAAGTTGAACGTTTTAACAAAAATAGTAAGGCTCGTTTTACCATATTTCATAACCGGGACCACATGGAATGAGATCGATCCCTGGAGCTCATTTATATCGCATTTAATGCGGCGATTCACGACTCTACTGGCTCACCTCCTTCTCTTCTTTTTTTGGGTCGTCATTTGATACATCCTTTACATAATATTTGGAACCTTCCTTTGCTATATTCCTTGGATTCTGGTTCGCTGGACTGACTCCTCGATGGGGTTGCTAGCCGCCTTAATGACGCGAAACGTGAAGTGGTTGCGCGCCTTGATAAAGGTCGAATTGATCATCCATTTTCTGTCGGTGATAAGAACCTTATCACCGACAGAAAATTTGCAGAAATCATGACCTTGCGGACAGCAGGAAGGAACTTGATTCTAAATTAATCCCCAAATTCATTGGGATGTATTAAATCTGTAAATATTTTTTTAGGATTCAACACTCTAATGTCAAGTTTTGTGGGGACTTCACATGAGTTTCGCAAAGCTCACATGAGTCACCTCAAGAGGTATCTGGATTGTTTTAAAATTTTTAAACTTTTTTGATATATTACCTCAGTATTTCAATTTTGATAGCATTGAAGTAGTTAAATTTGTTATATTATTATAAAGATATTTAAATTTGTAAATTTCTGGTACAATAGTACTGAATTTTGTGTAATTTTTGAGGTTTAATTGTGTTAACTTTGTATTTTGGTATCTGTTCGTGTATGTAATACCCCTCCCCTTTCCCCTTCCTTAGTTTATTTTTGATATTCTTTATCTCACGCTTATCTTTGTTTTGTTTTAGTAAATTCCCCTGGGTGTCGTGCGGTGTTTTAGCATGAGAAGAAATTCGTAGGAAGCTGCCTTGAATTTGCTGCGTCTGATGGCTGCTGATGTTGCAACCCTGCATACATCACTGATAGGTTGGCCGTCCATGTGTTGAACGCCTGCTCCTGCTTTTGCATCCGTTGCTCTTTTGACACGGGAGAGCTGACTCTAAATCTGTGCTGTTTGAGAAGATTTGCACCGTAAATGTGTATCTCAAAATATCGAGAGTTGTGAACTGACTTTGACTTCAAGACGTTTGTTGAACATTTATACTCTACTAATTCCGTTGTTGATCTACTTCTTCTGATTCTAACGATTTCTTCTGTGCTCTACATGTCGTTTCTTTATGAAATGAGACTTGACTGGAAAATAAAGCTGGGGTATTATTTGTTATAACAGGGGAGATTGTGCAACTTGTGCCTACGCCACAAGCATTAGAGAATGCGCTGATATGGTGTAAAGAACTTGAACTGTTGCACCACCTGCGATTGGCTTGGCTACCTCTCCCTTACCGTTCTCTCGCCTACCTCTAAGCAACCCCTACCCCTTCTGCGCATGCGTAACAGTGTTTGATTGGTTGGTATATATTCTGTCTGGACGAGGCTTACGTTCGAGCAAAGCTTGTCCACTTCTACTCTGGTAAGCTCAGCCAAAATACCCTTCTGACATTTCTGCTCTTTGGTCCACTATGGACTCTGTTTAAAAGCCTAAACCTCGCTATTAACAAACGAACTGAAATGTTTGCAGCAGCGCACTATGAGTCATACAATGAGGTGGGTTCGTGACATGTTGTAGCGATTTTCTGATAAATCGAGTTAGGGTTTTGTGAGCGCTATTTTACTTGCATACTAAATTCTGTAAGGCATTTCCTTGATATTTTCAAATATTATGTTTAGACTAACTTGTAGCATGTGGTGCCCAAAGTTTCTTTGCTTTATAATGGTCTACCTGTTGAAGTAAATAAAAATTCTTAGCTGTTGGTCGCCTGAAAACTTCTTGGAATTGAATTGGGACCACATCGTCTTGAAATATATTGAAATATTTAAATAATAAACTATCTGCAAGTGCATTTATATTTGTATCGTCGGTGCTTCAACAGCTTTAATAAGTTTTAAATTGTATTTTTTTATGTTGTGTGTACGTCGGTCTTTGAAAGGCTATTTCGCACCATCTGATACAACTTTCGTTTAATATGTTCAAAGTTTGGCTGTGTGAGATCGAGTATTTATGTTTCAATATAAATTGAATTTAAATTTTTATAGTGTTGCTTGCAAGTAAAAGTCTATCTGTTGGATAATATATACTAAATTTGGATGGCTTTCAAGAATTTATAATACTCACTTATCTAATCTTTTGTACATTCTGAATGAGTTATACATATGTTTGGATTTAATTTTCAGTCAGTTTGCATAAATAAATGTGTCATTTTATTATTTTATTGGAAATCACTGCTATGACGGCCATTTGGTACCAGGTTTTTTTTTTTAAATGCTTTTAATGGTAATAAAATGTGGTGATTGCTATGAACAGAGTTAAAGGAAAACAGAATAAAAGAAATTTTGAAACTGAAACACTTTGTTCTCTTGTGTTTTCGTCCCACAATCATACGAGAACTGCTTGGCCTTGTATGTGAGAGTATTCTAAAGTAGAAAACTACAACAAATATACATGTATATATTTTTTAATTATGAAAGTGTTTTGTATTGACAGTTTACTAAATAATAAATAGTGTATGAATATGAATTTGAGTGTTTTATTAATTTTTTCTTTGTATCATTTCTTCACAATTTAATAAAATTCACTTTCTTGTAAGTGTTTTCTTTACAGTCAAAATATAAATATTATTTTTGTTTTTTTAACGTCTTTAATTTTTTATTAAATTGAATAAACACTCATACGTTCTGGGGTCACTCCCTGTTTTCCGAGCAGAACGATGTAGCAGGATTTCTTGGTGATCTGAAAGTGACACACATGTAAGAATACTAATTCACTTCAACATTGTGACCTCTGATAGCAGCAGTAGGGCCGGGTGTGTTTCACTTAACTTTTGATTAATTGGATTAATCCTTTGATATCAAATTGATTGAAAGGCGAATCCTTAATACGATTTTAATCCGATCAAAAAATTAATTCTGAGGGATTAATTCTTATCCCGATTCTAATCGGATCAATTAAATTTGATCAAATTTCTTTGATGGAATTTTTTTCTGTATAGTTTGGTGTAAGAGTGTTCTAAAGGGAGTCTTCATCTGGGTTAGGGAGCGGCTCAGCTAGATATTGTAAGGACGATGACTGACACTCGACTGAGGTGTAGCGTGTTGGGGACAGGGTATATATGTGGTTTGTTTTGTGCAATACTGCCATACATGTTATTTTTTTGGGTTGGTATTGATATTGCTCATAGATGGTGGTGGGAGATAGGCGATTGTTAAAATAGTTATTAAACAGAGAGAGAAAATGGTACGTATAGTTAACACACGAGAGAAATTTCGGCGTCTTCGAATGAGTTCTACTTACGAATAAATAACACCAGAGAAATTTTAACTTGTTTGTACAGATTGTTCGCTTGTATTGTTGGTATTGCTGTTATGTTGATTGGTATGACCTGATCACATGTTCGGTTATATTTGCGGTATGACAAAGCTTCGATTGTGTGCGGAGAGTTGTTCTATTGTGCGTTTAATTCGTAAGAGCGGAATGTTCTGATGGGATGTTGAAGTTAGTATGAGAGGGGCAGAATGCTTGGCTGGTGTGGTTGAATGGTAGGATTATATGGTATCTAAGAATTAAGACGATATGTGTGTCATTAATGGTCAAATTAATAGTAATGATCATATGATAGCATGGTTGGAGCTTATGATTAGAATATTTGTATGATAGCATGGTTGGAGCTTATGATTAGAATATTTGTTTGGTTCGGCAGCTAATATGGCTTCTTTATATGTGTAATTGGTGAAGTTAGATGGGCTGAAATGGTTTTCAATGTAGTTGACTGTTATGATTGATCACTAAGTGTGAGGTATGGTGGTGGTTATTGCCTGTATTGTTAATAGCATAACTGAGGCAAGCTAATGTCTTGGTACTCAGTACCATTGGATTATCGATATTGATGTTAGGCAAGACTGGCAGGAGGGGAGTTGAAGAGGGGTCTGGTGATGACTAGAGTATGATTGTTACGTTAAGTGAATTGTGAAAAAAATATAATATATTCAAAGTTTTTATAAGATGATTGGGTTAGGTTATCATAGGTGTGATGTATTGGTTGGCAAGAGTGTCATTCGCAATAATAATAATTATTAACTAGGCTGGCAGCAGCTTGTTGCATGTTATATATGGCCTTGTTCCAATGTTGTTGTAATGTATGTACGGCAATAAAGCAGTGGTGATTAGATTGCTTGTGCCTGAATTTTCCTGTTAATTATGCTTTCCGGTTTTTCCCTAGGGTGGAGACAGCACATTTAGCGACGAGGATGAGATACGGCTATTGCAAGGAGTCGGTAAAAAAACGTTTGTGTTCGTGGCATAAGGTCTTAGAATGGCGGTCTTAGGAAGCTTGGGCACGTTCGTTAGTAAGGTGGAGTCGTGTGAGGCTTATATTGAACGGTTCGAATTGTTCCTAAACTGTAACTCCATACCCGAGGAACAGAAGTTGAGCACTCTATTCGCTTCGGTTGGAACAAAGACATACAATCTCTTGCGTAATTTGTGTACTCCCAAGAAACCTACCGAGTTATCTTATGCAGAAATGATTAAAATTGTACAGGAATATGTGCATCCTAAGCCCAATTACATTGCGGAGTGGTTTAAATTTGGCGAATGAGTGCAAAGTCCAGAGGAATCTGTATTAGCATACATAGCAGCGTTGAAGGAGCTCAGCAAGCACTGTAATTTTGGTATATCATTGTCCGAGCGGCTGCGGGACAGGGTGGTCGGCGGTGGGCGGTCTGAAAGGGTGCGCCAGAAGTTGTTGACGGAAGAAGACCATTCATCTGAGAGGGCAGTGAAACTGGCTGCTAATGTGGAGTGAGCAGAGAGAGAAGCGGCCACATTTACTTCGCAGCAGCGGCAGCCACAGCACTAAAATGCACCTAACAGTTCATCCGAGGAGGCCACTATGGAGGTGCATCAAACTGCAGTGGGTGGCAAAGAAAATTGTAAGCCGACACTTCCGAGGTATGTTACTGGCAGCAGTGATGCAACCAAGTCTAATTCCAGGCATGAAGGAACTAAGGATATGCGGTGTTTTTGCTGTGGTAGCAGTGATGCAATCACACAAAATCTGTTTATAGGTATCGCAATTTGAAGTGTAGACAGTGTGGCCGGCAGGGCCATCTTGAAGTGGCATACAAATACAAGCATGTTAATTATTGTCAACACTCAAGTGATGTTCCTAATAAATTTTTTAAAATGAGAATATGTGAACAGGAATTGCATGAGGTGTATACATGTAAACTGTCGGTCGAAGGTGCATTATTAGAAATGGAGAGAGATAGAGGATCAGCCATTTCAGCCATTCTTTATTATTTATATCGTCAGGCATTGCACCAGATTCAATTGCAAACTACTTCAACAGTGTTTCAAAGATATCAAGGTGATGTGATTAAGCCCAAGGGTGTTATTGATGTAACTGTAAGGATAAAGAATATATATCATAAGTTACCATTATATGTAGTGGAAGGTGGTGCTACTGCTTTAGTAGGTAGAGAGTGGTTGAGAAGGTTGAACATGAAAATTGTAATGCCAGTGGACAGTTTACGGGAGCAGGAACTAACAGAGGGAAACATTGGGAAAAAATTAATGGCAGATTTCCCTAAAGTTTTTTAAATCGTTTAGGTACCTACCGTCTTTGCACGTTAAATCTTACATCCCCCCTTGGTGTTTTAAACCTAGGCGGCTTCCTTTCGCGTTAAGAAATAAAGTGGAAAATGAATTAGAGAGGTTGGTACAGGAAGCAATATTGGAACCGGTGGAGTCAAGTAAGTGGGGTACTCCGATAGTGCCAATTGTAAAGAAAGATGGTACCATGAGAATTAGAGAGGTTGGTACAGGAAGCAATATTGGAACCGGTGGAGTCAAGTAAGTGGGGTACTCCGATAGTGCCAATTGTAAAGAAAGATGGTACCATGAGAATTAGAGAGGTTGGTACAGGAAGCAATATTGGAACCGGTGGAGTCAAGTAAGTGGGCTACTCCGATAGTGCCAATTGTAAAGAAAGATGGTACCATGAGAATTTGCGGGGACTATAAAATTACAGTGAACCCAATTCTCAGTATTGACAGGTATCCCGTGCCAAGAATTGAGGATATGTTAGGTAGTCTAGGTTATTGTGATAAGTTTAGCAAAATTGATTTGACTCAGACATATCAACAAGTGTTACTGGAGGAAGAATCCAAAAAGTATGTCACCATCAATATTCATAGGAGTTTGTTCAGGTACAACAAAATACGTTTTGGTATAGCTTCTGGTCCAGGATTGTTCCAGAGAATAATGGAACAGTTGCTATTTGGTCTGAATAGGGTGGTTGTGTTTTTAGATGATGTATTGATCACAAGAGAGGATGACGTCAAACATGTAGAAACATCAAGAGAAATTCGTCGTAGACTAAAGGAGGCTTATTTACGTGTTGGGTACAGCAAGTGTCAGCTTTTACAGGAATATCTGGAATATTGTGGCTACAGAGTCGATAAAAAGGGATTACACACAACTTCGTCCAAGGTAGCAGCCATTGTAGATGCGCCATTCCTAGTAACATCACTGAACTCAGTGTATTCAGGTTTGATAAATTATAATGCTAAGTTTGTACCCAATTTAGTCACCATTTCACATCCATTGTACGGATTGCTGAAGAAGGGTGCACAGTGGGTGTTAACTAAAGTGTGTGTACAAGCCATAAAAAGAATAAAGGTGGTTATGGTGTCAGTTTCAGTGCTGGCACATTATGAGCCGGAAGTACCCTTAAAGGTATCATGTGATGCATCCCAGTATTTTTTGGGTGCAGTCTTGTCTCGTATATACCCAGATAAGGTGGAGAGACGAATCGCATATGCATCACACACACTAAGTAACGCTAAATGTAATTTCTCCCAAATAGAAAAAGAGAGCCTGGCATTGGTTTTTGGGGTAAGAACTTTTATCAGTATCTTTACGGCAATGAGTTTGTGTTGGTGACAGACCACAAACCACTTTTATCCATATTTGGTCCCAAAAATGGTATCCCCATAATGGCGGTAAGCAGGCTGGAGAGATATGCTTTGTTTTTATCAAATTTTGAATACAAAACTTTAAAATGGTTGGCTAAATGTTGGAAACAAGTTGGTAGACATTCTGTTGGTTTATAATATTAATATTTTGCTAATGAACACGTACGTTTGCATTTTTCCCCTGTTAGTCGATATCCTCCATGCCTGCAAACCGCGAATGCAATTCCCGCTCATAGCTGTAAGAATACCTGTTCTGGGTGATTGTGGTGTTAGGATTAAAAGGAAATACTTGCGAGATTTTTGGTGTTTATTTCTGAGTACTTATTTACGTTTCGTGAGTACGTAATTTTTCTCTTTTTTGTTTTAGAAAGTAAAAGTGTAAATATTTTTACAAGGGCCATTCGTCAATAATAACGTTTATTTATAACTGCTGAAGATTTACGAGTCCGCATGTGCACTGTGGTAAAATAATTTAAGTATTTTATGTATTTGCTTCCTTTATAGTTTCGTAGACGCTAAGTACAAATACTAGAGGTGCTTTCTTGTTCATAAAAATCAAGGGCCAGTTTTAATCGTAGGATTTGGGTACCTTACGTAATTTATCGTGTTATGCCGTAAATATTTTGTATGAGCTTGTGTTGCCACTACCCAAGAATTGGCTGGTTTTAATTGTATTTAAATGTTTTGTTGATAATAATGGGTTTAGGAAGCATGATATTAACAAACAAAGTTGTAATTAACTGTATTTGTAACTAATACAAGATTTGGGGGTTTTTCCAAGAAACGGAAATAAATGCTTAAAACATTGTATAATTCGACACTACTATTTTAAAACTAAATAACTTTGGCCAAGGTGGATGTTTGTAGTTAACGTACATCCTAAAATATGGCAGTGGGGAAGGCAATGAAGAAGAGGAAAAGCAAGTTATAAAAATGCAATGAAGATTTAACAATAGGTACTTTCTCAAAATTACTAAAATTACAAACATTTAAGGTACTTAACGAAAACTAACCTGGTAACATGGTTAGCATATCTTTGTACTATTTCGTATTTTTCGTATGCGGTGGAGAGCTTGCCCTGGGGTTGAGTAAATTAAGTACAGAAGAATGTTATTTTGTGACAGCAATAAGAAATTAATGCATACAAAAGCACATTTATTCATTCCCTATAACACTACACTTATCGCACTGTACATCGAAATGGCCGGCTACTCTACAATCATGTTAATGCGAAATTTCACAACCAAAAAACGCCATGATATCAACAAACTTTTAAGGATCACGAATTCTATATAACTCCATTAACACTGTTGAACTGAAGCCAAGAAGACTTAGGAATCATACAAGTGCTGCACACATAGAGTACATTCTTGCCTAAGAGCCTGTGGATAACGTTGTTTGTTAGAACTACCCATGTAACTGCATTTAATGGTGACGCATGTAGCATATATTGAAAAAGAAATTGGCAGTGTACCTAGTACCACGTTTTGCGTAATCTTGTAACATTTTGGAATGTGATACCAGGCGATTGTTTACCTACATTCACATATGACAAAATAAAGAGGGGAAAAAAGTCACTTTGATTAGTATAAAGGAACAGAATTTTTATAAGCAATTCATGGTAAAGTGAGAACTTTTAAAAATACTCCAATTTGGAATTTTTTGTCGATAAAAATATTTTACATAAGAATTAGACGTTAGCTTCCAAATAATGTGGAAAATACACATTGTGTTTATTATTTACGTGGCAATATTTATTTAAAAGGGGGGGGGGGGGAGAGGGCTGAAGGTCCAAAATAGCTACAATAAAAAAGTAATTATTCCCCCAAAAGTGCTCATTTTACTGTGAACAGCTTATACAGTGTTGTGACCATGATGGACATGATAGTGACCAGTCATTTCCGTTAAGGTTCGTAACCAGAGAGCCCTTCAAGTTGCAACACAAGAAGTAGACATTTATTAAGAATTGATAGTTTGTGGGTAGTGAGTAATGTGGAATAACCGGAAAAGGGATTTTGCGAAAACATAAATTGTGTAGAAGTTGGTTAAGTCTGGGCTAGAATTGATTTAGCTCAAAAAACAGCACAGGCACAGAAAGTAGAGTACCTGATTTAGAATGACATTCGCTACAATCACGCACAGCACACGCACAGAAAACAGCACAGCAATAGAATGTAGAGTACCTGTATTAGAATCACATTCGCTACAATCACGCAAAGCACGGGCACATAAAGTAAAATACCTATATTAGAATGACATTAGCTACAATCAGGCAGAGCACATGCACTGAAAATAGCACATGCACAGAAAGAAGAGTACCTGTATTAGAATGACATTCGCAGCAATCACGCACAGCACAGGCACAGAAAGTTTAATACCTATATTACAATGACATTTGCTACAATCACGCATAGCACAGGCACAGAAAGTAGAGCACCTGTATTAGAATGACATTCGCTACAATCACGCACAGCACAGGCACTGAAAGTAGAGTAACTTTATAGGAATGACATTAGCAACATTCACGCACAGCACATGCTCAGAAAACAGCACTTTAACAGAAAATAGAGAACCTGTATTAGAATAACATTCGCTGCAATCATGCATAGCACATGCACAGAAAACAGCACATGCTCAGATAGTAGAGAATCTGTATTAGAATGACATTCGTTACCATCCCGCACAGCACAGACACACAAAGAAGAGAACCAGTATTACAAAGACATTCCCTGCAATTATGCAATCACGCACAGCACAGGCACTACCTGTATCAGAATGGCATTCGCTAAAGATAAGCGCAGTACGTACACAGTAAACAGCACAGGCACAGACATAAGAGAACCTGTATTAGAAAGACATTCCCTTCAATCACGCAGAGCAAAGGCACAAAAATTAGAAAACTTGTATTAGAAAGACATTTCCTACAATCACGCAAAGCATAGGCACAGAAAGTAGAGCACCTTTATTAGTACGACAGTCGCTACAATCACGCGCAGCAATAATACAGAAAAAAACAGCACAGGCACAGAAAATAGAGTACATATGATATAATTACATTAGCTACAATCACACACAGCACAGCCACAGAAAATAGAGTACCTGTATTAGAATAACAATCGCGATAAGCATGCAGAGCACATGCACAGCAAATAGACATGAACAAAAAAGTAGAATACCTGTATTTGATTGACATTTGCTAAAATAACGCATAGAACAGGGACAGAAAATAGAGTACTTGAATGAGAATGACATTCGATTCAATCACGCAAAGCAAATAGACAGTAAAAAGGGTACCTATATCAGAATGATATTCGCTACAAATACGCACAGCACATGCATATAAATAAGCACAAGCACAGAAAGTAGAATACCTGTATTAGAATGATATTCGGTACTCCCCCACACAGCACATGGACACACATTAGAGTACTTGTATTAGAATGGCATTAGCTGTAATTACGTACAGCACTTGCACAGAGAACAGCAGATGCAAATAAAGTAGAGTACATGTATTAGAATGCAATTCGCTACATTACCGCACAAAACAGACACAGAACGTAGAGTACCTGTATTAAAATGACTTTCACGACTATCAAACACTACACATGCACATAAATCACCGCATACACAGAAAATGGTATACCTGTATTAGAATGAAATTCGCTAAAATCATGCACAGAACAGGCATGGAAAGTAGGGTACCATAATTAGAGTGACATTCGCTACATATCACTTACACCATATGCACAGATAGTAGAGTACCGGTATTAGTGTGCCATTCACTACAATCCCGCACAGCACAGGCACAGAAAGTACAATACCGGAATAAGAATGATATTCGCTACATTCACGCACAGCATAGACACAAAGTAGAGTACCTGTATTAGATTGACATTCGATACAATCACGCACAGCACATACACATAAAACAGCACATGCACAGAAAGAAGAGAACTTGTATTCGAATGACGTTCGCTATAATCAAGCACAGCAAAGTCACAGAAATGAGAATAACTGTATTATAATTACATTCGCTTCAATCACGCACAGCACTTGCACAGAAAACAGCACATGCTCAGAAAGATGATAATCTGTATTAGAAGGACATCCGTTAACATTATGCACAGCACAGACACACAAAGAAGAGAACCAGTATTACAAAGACATTTCCTACAATTATGCACAGCACTGGCAAAGAACATAGAATAGCTGTATTAGAATGGCATTTGCTACAATCACGCACAGCACAGGCACTTCCTGTATCAGAATAGCATTCTCTAAAGTTAAGCACAGTACGTACACAGCAAACAGCACAGGCACAGAAAGAAGGGAACCTGCATTAGAAAGACATTCCCTTCAATCACGCAGAGCAAAGGCACAAAAATTAGAACACCTGTATTAGAAAGACATTTGCTACAATCACGCACAGCAAAGGCACAGAAATTAGAGTACCTATTTTAAAGTGCCATTGCTACAATCACGCACAACATGTGCACAGC
This sequence comes from Dryococelus australis, assembly GCA_029891345.1. Taxonomy (NCBI): domain Eukaryota; kingdom Metazoa; phylum Arthropoda; class Insecta; order Phasmatodea; family Phasmatidae; genus Dryococelus; species Dryococelus australis. Next base: position 336,590 of record CM057004.1, read on the forward strand.
AAATAGAACATTCACAGAAAGTAGAGTACCTGTATTATTGTGACATTCACTACAAGCCTGCACAGAACATCATCAGAAAATAGTTTACACGTGTTTGAATGACATATGCTACAATCACACACAACACATGAACTGAATATAGAGTATCTGTATTAGCATGACATTCGTTACAATCACGAACAGCACAGGCATAGAAAGTAGAGTACCTGTATTAGAATGATAACAACTACAATCCCGCACAGCACGCGCACAGAAAAAAGATCACCTGTTTTAGAATGACTTTCGCTAAACCCACGCACAGTACATGCACAAAAAGTGGAGTAACTGTATTCGAATTACATTCGCTACAATCACGCACTGCACATACACAGAAAATATAGTACCTACAATAGAATGCCATTCACTACAATCACGCACGGAACATGCATAGAAAACACGCACCTGCACAGAAAGTAGAATACCTGTTTTCAATGACATTCGCTAAACCCAAGTACACTATGTGCACAGAAAGTAGAGTTCCTGTATTAGAATGGCATTCGCTACAAAAACGCACAGCAAAGGGACAGAAATAAGAGTACCTGTATTGAAATGTTTTCGCTACAATCACGCACAACACATGTATAGAAATTGAAGTACCAGTATTAGAATGACATTCGCTACAATCACGCACTGGACAGGCACAGATATTGTAGTATCAGTATTAGAATGACATTCGCTTCAATCACGTACAGCACCTGCACTGTTAGTAGATTACCTGAATTAGAATGGCATTCGCTATAATCATGCACAACACAGGCACTGAATGTAGAGTACCTGTATTTGAATGATATTCGCTACAAACACGCACAGCAGAGGCACTTCCTGTATCACAATGACATTCGTTTAAATCAAGCACAGTGCAAGCACAGAAAACAGCACAGCCACAGAAGGTAGAGTACCTGTATTAAAATGATATTATCTTAAATCACGCAAAGCACTGTAACAGAAAGTAGAGTTTTTTTTTATTAGAATGACATTAGCTACTATCACACACAGCACATGCACATAAATTAGAGTACCTGTATTAGAATGACATTCGCTACAATAAGGAGCAGCACAGGCACAGAATGTAGAGTACCTGTATAAAAATGGCATTCGTGACAATCACGCACTGCACATGCACAGAAAACAGTAAAGGTTAAGAAAGTAGAGTACTTGTATTAGAATGGCATTCGCTACAAAGCGCACTGCACAGGTTCAGAAAGTAGAGTAGCTGTATTAGATTGATATTCGCTACATTCACGAACAGCACATGCAGAGAAAATAGCACAGGAAGAGAAATAGAGTTTCTGTATTAGAATGAAATTCGCTAGAATCATGCAAAGCACAGGCACAGAAAGTAGATTACCTGCAATACAATGACATTCGCTACAATTACGCACAGCACATGCACTGAATGTAGACAACATGTAATAGAATGACATTCGCTACAATCACGCACGGCACAGACTCAGAAAGGAGAGTACCTGTATTAGAATGGCATTCGCTACAATCACGCACAAGCACATGTATACAAATCAACACAGGCACAGAGAGTAGAGTACCTGTATTATAATGACATACGCTACAATCAAGCACAGCGCAAACACAGAAAGAAGTGTAAATTTACACGAATGACATTTGCTACATTCACGCTCAGCACATGCCCAAAAAAATAACTTTAACAAAATGTAGAGTACCTGTATTAAAATGACATTCCTTACTACCACGCACAGCACATGCACAGAAAGTAGAGTAACTGTATTCGTATTACATTCGCTACAAACACGCAAGCACAGGCACTACCTGTATCACAATGACATTCGTTTAAAACTAGCACAGTGCATGCACAGAAAACAGCAAAGCCACAGAAAGTAGAGTACCAGTATTAAAATGATATCTACAATCACGCAATGCACAGTCACAGAAAATTGAGTACCTACATTAGAATGCCATTCACTTCACTCACCCATAGCACATGCACAGAAACAGAACAGGCACAAAAAAAGAGTACCTGTATTAGAATGATATTCGCTAGAACCACGCACAGCACAGGCACAGAAAGTAGAATACCTGTATTAGATTGACATTTGCTAAAATCACACATAGAACAGGGACAGAAATTTAATGTACTTGAATAAGAACGACATTCGTTTCAATCACGAACAGCAAATAGACAGTATGAAGAGTACCTATGTCAGAATGCTATTCGCTACAATTACGCAGAGCACATGCATATAAATCAGCACAGGCACAGAGAGTAGAGTACCTGTATTAGAATGACATACGTTACAATCACGCACAACACAAACACAGAAAGAAGTGTAAATTTTACAGGAATGACATTCGCTACATTCACGGAACAGCACATGCCGAAAAAAAGAACTTTAACAAAAGTAGCGTTCCTGCAGTAAAATGACATTCGTTACTACCACGCACAGCACATGCACAGAAATTAGAGTACCAGTATAAGAATTACATGAGCAGCACTCATGCATAACACATGCACAGAAAGTGGAGAACCTGTATCAGAATGGCATTCGCTACAATTACGCATAGAACAGGGACAGAAAGAGTAGAGCACCTTTATAAGAATGACATTCGTTAATATCAAGCTTAGCACAGGAACAGAAAGTAGATATCCTCTATTAGACTTACATTCGCTACAATCACGCACAGTAGAGGCACAGGAAGTTCAGCACGTGTATTAGAATGACATTCGCTACAATCATGAATAGCACATGCATAGAAAACAGCACATTCACAGAAATTAGAGTACCTGTATGAGTTACATTCGCTAAAATCAAATACAGAACATGCAATGAGAATTAGAGTACCTGTTTTACAATGACATTTGCTACAATCACGAACAACAAAGGCACAGAAATTAGAGTACCTGTATTAAAGTTTCATTCGCTACAATCACGCACAACACATGCACAGCAAATAGCACATTTACGAAAAGTAAAGTACCTGTATTAGTATGGCATTCGCTGCAATCCTGCACAGAACATCCTCAGAAAATAGTTTACCTGCGTTTGAATGACATATGCTACAATCACACACAACAGCCTCAGAAAGTAGAGTACCTTTATTAATATGAAATTCGCTACAATCGTGCACAGCACAGGCTCAGAAAGTATAGTACCTGTATTAAATTACATATGCAACATTAATGCAATGCATAGTCACAGAAATTATAGTACTTGTAATAGAAAGACATTCGCTACAATCACGCACAGCACAGGCACAGAAAGTATAGTACCTGCATTAGAATGATATTAACTACAATCCCGCACAGTACGTGCACAGAAAAATAGAGCACCTTTTTCAGAATGACTTTCGCTAAACCCACGCACAGCACATGCACAGAAAGTAGAGTACCTGTATTTGAATGGCATTGGCAATAATCACGCACAGAACAGGCACAGAATGTATATTACCTGTATTTAAATGACATTCGCTACGATCAAGCACTACACATGCCCAAAAATCGGCGCAAGCACAGAAAATGGAGTACCTGTATTAGAATTAAATTCACTACAATCATGCGCAGAACAGGCACATAAAGTAGAGTACTAATATTAGAGTGACATTCGCTACAATCACGTACAGCACATGCACAGAGAGTAGAGTATTTGTATAAGAATGACAATCGCTAATATCACGAACGGCACAAGCACAGAAAATAGAGGACTAGCTTAGAAAGACATTCGAGACAATCACGCACAGCACAAGCTCAGAAAACAACTCGTACACTGAAAACAGAATATCTGTATTAGAATGACATTCGCTACAATCACGCACATCACAAGCACTGTAGGTAGAGTAACTGTATAGGAATGACATTCGCTACAATGAAGCACGTCACATGCACAGAAAACAGCCCATGCACAGATACTAGAGAACCTCTATTAGATTGACATTCTCTACTATCACACACAGCACAGGCAAAGAAAGTAGAGTACCTGAATTTGAATGGCATTGGCAATAATCACGCACAGAACAGGCACAGAAAGTATAATACATATATTAGAAAGAAAATCGCTTCAATCACGCACGGAACTGGCACAGAAATTTGAGTATTTGTATTATATAGACATTCGCGACAAACGCCCACAGCACATGCACTGAAAACAGTATGTACACAGGAAGTAGAATACTTGTATCAGAATGACATGCGCTACAAACACGCATAGCACAGGCATAGAATGTATAGTACGTTAATTGAATGACAGTCGCTATACTCACGCCCAGCACAGGCACAGAAAGTAGTGTACTTGTTTTAAAATGAACATGCTACAATCACGCACAGCAAGTGCTCTGAAATTAGAGTACCTGTATTGGAATGTCATTCGCTACAATAACTCACAGCACAGGCACTAACTGTATCAGAATGACATTCGTAGCGAATGTCATTCTGTACATACAAAGTACATGCACTGAAAACAGAACTGGCAGAGAATGTAGTGTACCTGCATTACAATGACATTAGATACAATCACGGGCACGACAGGCACAGAAAAAGGTGTACCTGTATTAGAATGGCATTTACTACAATCACGCACAGCACATGCACAGAAAATAGGATATGTCAAAATGTAGAGTACCTGAATTAAAACGACATTTGCTACAATCACGCACAGCACAGGCACAGACAGCAGATTACCTATATTAGAATGACATTCACTTCAATCAAGCACATCACAGGCACAGAAAGTAGAATATCTGTATTTCAATGACAATTGCTACAATCATGCACAGCACAGGCACTACTGGTATTAGAATGACATTCGCAACAATAACGCACATTACATGCAATGAAAACTACACATGCACAGAAAGTAGAGCACCTGTATTATAATGACCTTCGCTACAATCTATGCACAGCACATGCACAGAATGTAGACTTCCTGTATTAGAATGACATTCGCTACAATCACGCACAGCACAGGCACAGGTAGTTGATTACCTGTAATAGAATGACATTCGCTACTATCACGCACAGCACAGGCACTACCTGTATTATTATGACATTCGCTACAATCACGCACCACACAGGCACAGAAAGTCTAGTACCTGTATTAGAATGACATTAGCTACAATCATGCTAGACATATGCTCTGAAAGTAGACTGTCTGTATTAGAATGTCATTCGCTACTATCGCGCACAGCACAGGCACTGCCTGTATTAGTATGACATTCGCTACAATCACGCACAGCACATGCACAGAATGTAGAATACCTGTTTTTAATGACATTAGCTAGAGACACGCACAGCACATGCACAGAAAACAGCACATGCACAGAAAGTAGAGTACCTGTATTAGAATGAAATTCGCTGCAATCACGCACAGCACCGTCACAGAAAGTATATGGCCTGTATTTGAATGACATTCACTTCAATCACGCATTGCACATGCACAGAAAAATTGCACAGATTCGATGGACAAGAAGTAGAGCTATATCCTATAATTTTTGTGCGTGTTCACCGTGTGTGGCCAATCAGAGGGTCGATATCACCATGTTAATGTTACGATGAAAATGGCTACAAATATAGTGATTTCGACTACTGCTTGATAAATTTGGTGCCATATAAAGATATGTTTGTTTTTAATGAAATTGTTTCTGTACACGTAATGTATGTTAAGAATGAAGCTATATCATATTACATGTTTACAAATGACGACACGAGCAGTAATACAAACAAAGCCGGCAATAGTTTTTTTTTTTTCATCACAATGTGACCAACACAAGCACGTGCAATTTACCAAGCATCGTTTGCTTTCATTTTCATGACTGTTTTCTGTTAACAACCCCGTTGTTTCTGGGCGTGTTCTATTTTGAATACAGCTTTAAGATTCGAGCAATGCTTGTGTTCTCTACTATCATACGTGCTGTGAGTGTACCTAATCATTTGTATCCTGGTCTTTATTGCTTACAATATGTAAGATCGATCAAGAGGCTAGTGTGTTAGTAAATAAAGAACTATGTTTCACGATGAAGATGCCCGCGTAAGGAAATTAATTAGAAAGGGAAAGTATGTGGAATATAATGGCAAATTATGATAGCAAGAATATATTGGTAATATTGAATATTAATGTAAATTACTAGTGTATTTGGTTAGTTCAAGAATACAATGGGACTCACTCTGATGTTGGGAAATAATGGGGGATTTGAGTTATATGTTATGCAAATGAGCAGAATATATAATTGTATGTTAAGTGCTTTGTGTACTTGTGCACGTGCCGGTAAGCATAGAGAAACGTAAACATTTTTTTCTATAAACTTCGATAGAAACAAAACTTTTAAAGGGTGTAGATTATGGAGGTTTTTATTAGAATTAGCGGAATGGGTACCATAGAAACTTCTTTAGTGACAGCATATTATGATATGTTAGAAGCAATTGTAGTGTGCAATGTTCGATGAGAAAATTCCAGAAATACGAGTGAAATGAAAAAAATGTAGAGATGTTTGTAATTTATTCACTAAAACTGTGAGCGTCAAGATAAATGAATGTGTACAGAATATTGATGTGTGTAGTGGATATCATTAATGGGGAAACAATATTATTAAATAATATTAACATATTGTGTATATTACTGTGATTCGCATAGCGTGAAGTTAGGATCAGTTATGTTAGATATTCCTGCGTATATTGTGGTTATATTACAGTATTTAATTATTGTAATTTATTCATGCTAGTCATTGAAAATTTCTCCTGCTCTAGTAATTTACATATCGTGAAGTTAGTTTAGGTATTCTTGCAATTTTTGTGGTTATATCGAAGGAATGCGATAATGTAATGTTTTTGTGTAAGTTTCTATTGCAATTTTCTCCGACCCCTGTGATGTACATATCGTGAAGTGATGTTTTGATAGGTTAGATTTTTTGCATTTATCGTAGTTATATTGCAAAATTTGATTTGTGTACTTTATTTGTATTAGTCGTTATGGTAATTTTTTCAGCGATATGGCATTTACCAATTGTAAAGTTAGATTTATTCTCCTTACATATATAACGGATTAACGATAAAAATAAACCCTAGTAGGTCCAGTTGTACTTTATTTGTGTCGCCTTCTATGGCCAGATGATGCAACAAGTCTGCTATCCAAAAGCGCTAAGTTTCCCTGAACTGAGTGTTGCAGAGAAATAGCAAAGAGGCGCCCATACAAAGTTAAACTATAGCAAGGAGCCTGAACTGATTGGAAAATATTTATCAATTGGTTTTTTACTCCACTTTCTATTTTGCAGTGTGATCATACCTCAACTACTAAAATGTTAGTTAACGTTTTTACTGTAGATAATATTGAAAATTATATCATACTTATCGTTAGTTTTTCAAATTCGAAATTCGTGTAGGTCTATGAGATATATAAAGACTTTACTACAAGCTGAAAAAGCTAAAGTAACATGCTTTAAAAAACAGTAATCAGATAACAGTAGTAAATATGCTTTTATTATGCATACTAGCAACATCTTCCAAATGTATGAACTGTACTGAACATGTAATATACTAAACTGTAAACAAAACAACATTCAATAACAAGGTGGAATACAAAAAAAAATTCTTTAAATTTTACCATAGATATTTAAATATCATAAAAATGTATGAAATAAATACTTTACCCTACTTGTTTGTTTATTTCCAATGGCAATATACTTCAACAAGGCAGTTCTTGCCTATAAACTGGACAGTTCCCACTGTCATTGCAAAAATTTTTACTGACATATTGTAACAATTAATGTTATATATATACATATATATAAAAAATTATGAGAAATTTATATTGGGCCATAACTTAAAGGCAAGCAAACAAATACTATATTTATTGATTATACACGCAATATTTTAATTTTTTGGCCATATCCACAATGCTAAATGTCATTAGATGCAAAACAAACGAAATACTGGAATATGCTAATAATTTAGTCTTATGCAAGCATATGTTTAATACTGGATAATTCCTTAATTGGCCATAGCCACACATGCAAAATGCCAATTTTCATATCAGTTACAACAGATCCTTAAAAATTTACATTACAATCTTGGATTTTAAGCCCTTTTAAAATCTTTAACAGGATATACATTACTTATCATTTGAAACCTCATACTTCATAACAATATTTATTGTGGCTTAAAAGGAGAAAAATGGCTAAATATTTTCATAAGGCCATTATTATTTCACTATTTTCTTCAAAATCTCCTAACTTTTTTTACGAAAATGCTTTCCTGAATATTGAAAGCAAAAATTACTGTCTCCATAAAGCTCCTACTAGGACCTTCCACCTGGTACAATGTACCCCACACGCCCGAAAGTCTTGAAGTTCAAATTTTCAATAAATGGTCTCAAAGTACTTAACTGACGAGGCCGTCTGATCACCGCGGAGGAACCATCACTCTCGAATGGCTCTCCTGGGCAAGTATTTATATAAAAGTTATCAAAATTTTTAACACACAGGGCTCGGCCAAAAAGAACTCTCTTCAATGCCCGGCTAATAGATATCACCAGCACATAAAATCTTCATGGTGGGGGTAAATTCAGGGTTGCCTCCAATAAACGGCGATTTATTCCCACCATGCCTCCTGGAGTTGTGGGTGCTCACCGAATCGCAGAGCGCCTGGGAGTTGGCCACCCGCAAAGCAGTGACGAGCCGCGCGCCAAACCACCGGGAGAATTTGGCGAGCGCGCATGCGACAGGTAGTATCAGGTGGGAGTCGACTTTCGCTGCTCAGTTGGCCTTGGGGACCTGCTGTGGGCTGAATCCACGTCGCTCCCGGCAATGACTGCGCCTGCCGTATATACGGGCAACGAACTCTGCAGCTGAACTTCACCTTTGCATTCGTAGTGGGCACCCAGCAGAATTCTTCCTGATTACAACAAAATGCAATTAAGTGAGGAATGAACGAAGACATTAACGTAGTTAGATATTTATATTGGCAAATAGACAGAGCTTTATAGCCCACGTCATCTCTGTCCAAATAGGGCAGCCAAAATTTCTTAACGGAAATTGCCTCATAATTTATTTGAACAACTTCACAAAGTGTGTAATAAAGTTTTCAACCAGAGAAACATGTGTCGGAGTCACATCTTCTGCACGTACAAGCATGCTTATAACTTCGTTTCAAACAAATTGTAGGGTCCGTTTTTACTCTTAACAGCAGAGCAAAGAAAACTGAAATTTAGATCGTGTTTAAAAAAGATCCAACATTTTTAACGTCACTTATTGAGCAAAATTCATTTCGATCGTGTCGTTAAAAGGGGGTGGGGCGGGGAAGGTATTGAGAAATTTGAGACACCCCGTCACACATATACAACGTACAGGATCACGTAGTACAAATTGGTGGTTTCGTGCAATTGTACTTTGTGATACAGCGTATGGTATTGGATAGTGCAAACGGGTGGATGGATCAAACTGTACTTTACGATACCACACATGGTATCACGTAGTACAGTTGGGCGGACGGGTTCAATTGTACTGTACGATACAGCATATATTATCGCGTAGTACAATTGGGCGGATGGGCCCAAATGTACTATGTAATACCAGCGCCTATATTTGCGGCAATTGTACCCATACGAAAACCCTCATGTTCTCGTGTATACCATGTTTAGTTATTGAGAGCAGAGGGGTGGGATTATAGGTAAATATGTGCGACATTGACGCCAACTTGGTGACGCCATTGCTGCTGTGTAAACATTCTGTATAAAATTGTACAATAGATTTTTTCTCAAATGGTCCAGTTTTATTGGAGTAATACCAATCATACATAAAAAAATTTTTCCACACATACATAATATGTGACGTTGTAATACTTTAAAAGATACAGTATGAAGAATTGAATAACTTACAAAGTGATATCACTTCACGCGTGGTTGCCAATTCTTTATAAGAACAATGTGTATAATAGCTCCTGGTTTTATTTGCCAACACGTTGCGGCGCAAATTCTCTATAATAATTATGTACATATGCAAACATACAAATATTTTCACTTTCTTTAATACCTCGTTTAAATGATTTTGACTGAACCAATATGATAACAGCGTGGCTCACTAGGTACAGCATTACGGTGTCAGTTCTTTAAGAATTATGATATTTTTTGTAATAAATTTTGGGCACCTTTCTCTTTAAAGTAAGATGATTGGTACAATTTTATTTCTGAAACACTTTTCATTCACCCACCACAAACGTATGCAGTTCATTATACATTGGCAATGCAAAATTAGGTGTGTTTATATATAGAACTGTAGTGTGGCGAACCTGGTTGAGCTTTAATTTGATATTTAATCTTAGATGTGTCAAGGTTCAAACTAGTATTATGCAACATAAAATACTCACTACGAACTCTGAACAAGAACACATTTGCAGTAAACTACTACCGATGTATTGCTAAACCTTTGCAATATGTAGATTTCAACATGCAGGCCACTTAATAATCATAAATTATCCAACATACATAATCACTCACGAAAATCAAGAAGAAAATATATCTTTAAATATTTAATGGAAAGCAGTTTACAAGAATGGCATCAGTACATACCATTTGAGAAAATATGCGGCCTTACTTGTGTTCATTTGCAACGGAGAAGGCAGCTGACGTCTGGTGGAATATCGGCATCTTCACCGAATCGTCGCCTCAGTCCAAGCAACACGAGATTCTCAACGTTGTCTTCGCGCCTCTGCTGCGTAGTACACACGTCATCCAGGCGTCCACCCTCGTTGATAAACGACGTCATTGTAGAGAGCTCAAAACAGACGTGGTGCCTCACTCGTTGGTGGAAACAAGACTTCGAGAAAGAAGATTTTTTTTAAATGTCTTACTGAAAGTTTTCTTACAACCAGCAGATTTGAATTCCATTGTCATAGTTTAAATTTGGTGGCACTCGGCAAAGACGAATTAAATATAATACCTGTATGGCTAAAGTTATTATTGATGGCCAGATATTTTTACCCAGTTCATAAAATATTAACAAATAATTACTGAGCTCACAGGTCTTGAAAAAATAATAAGTAACGTTTCAATCACAGTTCTTTCCCAAAATATAAACAAGTGTATTGAAATTACTGAATCCCAATTTGATATTACTTCAAATAATTAATTAAACTGATATCCTTAATATTACGTTATTTTCTTCAAAACCTTGAAATGAATAACATCTCAGAGGATAAAATAAACAATAATATTGATATTTAGAATATAACCTTAACACGAAAGTAAATAAACACTTTAAAGACAATGTTTTGAAACAACTGTAAAGGAAAATCCGTACGCCGCCTTTGTATCAAATAGTACACATAAGCTGTTAATTTAAACTTTAGCCCTAATTTATTATCCTAAACTTTGTACGAAATATAATTTATGTGTTGGGAACAGTCCATCGCTATGTCAACAAGTGCTGTTACTTTAAGTGTAACAAGTGTAACTTTAAGGCCTTTGTCCAAAAACTATATTTAACATGTCTGAAATAGAGTTAGCTTCTTATTACATAATTATGAAGTATATTATAGAGAAATGCTTGTCAAATAGAAAAGCCTCCATATTCCTCATAATATCATTAAATACGGTAAGGCCTAGTGTCGTCTTTATACCAAGTTTAATGTATATTGACGTACTTAATATCCCAGTCCTCATAACAATGAAATAAATCACCAGAAAGAAAATCAGAACAATTTTTAACACCGAAAGCTATTTATGCAATTTTTTTTTTAAATTTATGAATTATAAGTGAATGAAACACAAAGTATCTAACACAAGCATTGCTGACTCAAAAATACTAACCACATTATTTGCACAGATGTATTAGAATCAATATAGCTTCTTTAAAGTGCCATCGATATCAACAGTATATCAATTAATAAGTGCATTTATACAAGTAATTTGATTATATCAGCTCTGGTGTTAACGGGGCTATAAGTTACTTTGGCCTAGGCAACGTCGGTAGTTGCATAAGGCAGCAGCTTCTACAGGGACAGGTGGGCTGGGTGGATTTTTACAAAATAACTTGCTGGTTTACTACACTAAGCTTCAGCTCTCAGCTTCACAAAAAGTGCATTATTCATTCCTTAATTGCCTGTTAATTTACTCATCTGCAAGCTCAGTGCTGACATTATAAACATGAATAAATCATTAATGAGCATTCATAGGTCGTACAATGGGAAATATTAAGCTAGTGGGTAAGATAACACATTTTTTATGATGGTGAAAATGTTAGTAACTTGTTACCACATGCCGACATGTGTAAAATATAACATTTTACTGTATAAAAATTATAAATAAAACTTGTCAACAAATTAATTTATAGTAGAAATATTGTTACCAATTCTGCAAACTAGTTTTTTTAATGTTATACTTTAGCATTTTCATAGAATTTAATTGAAAAGAGCACTTTATAATCCTCATTGCAATATTATATTTTAATATTAGCCTTAGTATTAGTACAATAATTAAAACTGTTACATGAGGCTACATTCATTGCAGTAAGTAATTAAGTTACCTGAATGATATTAATACGTTATATTTTATAATGAAATTGGGAACAATTTTGTTTTTCAGAAATAGTATGGCTGAAGGTGATAAATCTAAAAATCCAATGCTGCAAACATACTCCCTTGATATTCAGAAACGGCATTTTTAAGGTTGGAGATCACTTAAAAGTATTTACAGTGTCTAGCAAAAATGCTGAAAATAATTCTAGCATAAATAAATTGCCTCAAAAAGGAGGCAGTGAAATAAATACAACTAAGAGTGTAATCATCACCGGTGCCCAGCTTCAGCAGGCAGAAGGGAATTCCATTGAAGATATGGCATTTCATACTAAGGAGTCATTTGCATTATATCCGAACTTGGCAGTTCATCCCATTCCAGAACCACAACAGGATAATCCAAGTTGTATAGTAATTGATGCAGAGAGTGATTGCAGCAATGGTCATAATGTTTTTGTCGGTGACATTGTTACAACTATTGATGCAGTCAACAGTTCACATAATTCTCAAACAGAACTTAAAATGTAACTATGTAAATGGGCTCAGAATCACAAATACCACAAAATGCAGTAAATGATTAGCTTTCAAATTTGCACCCTTACCATAAAAATTTGCCTTTGGAAGCTAGAACACTAATACCAACGGCAAATGTGAAAGAACGAGTGGATACAATGAGCATTGGTCAAGTGGAATTTTATTTATTTGGTATTGAGGAACTGTTAAAGAAAAAGGTAGCAGCAGAAATTTGCTTCAATAACAGCAATGACAGTAACAGTTCCAAAACCATAAACATTTCTGTGAACATTGACGGCTTACCGCTTTCCAACAGCTAGAGTGTGTAGTTGTGGCCAATACTTAGGAATATATAGGAATATGTGAACACTTCCCCTATTCAACAGCTAGAATGTGTAGTAGTGGCCAATACTTAGGAATATATAGGAATCTGTGAACACTTCCCCTTTTAGACAGCTAGAGTGTGTAGTTGTGGCCATTACTTAGGAATATATAGGAATCTGTGAACACTTCCCCTTTTCAACAGCTAGAGTGTGTAGTTGTGGCCAATACTTAGGAATATATAGGAATATGTGAACACTTCCCCTTTTCAACAACTAGAATGTGTAGTAGTGGCCAATACTTAGGAATATATAGGAATATGTGAACACTTCCCCTTTTCAACAGCTAGAGTGTGTAGTTGTGGCCAATACTTAAGAATATATAGGAATCTGTGAACACTTCCCCTTTTCAACAGCTAGAATGTGTAGTAGTGGCCAATACTTAGGAATATATAGGAATATGTGAACACTTCCCCTTTTCAACAGCTAGAGTGTGTAGTTGTGGAAACTTCCCCCTTTTCAACAGCTAGAGTGTGTAGTAGTGGCCATTATTTAGGAATATATAGGAATCTGTGAACACTTCCCCTTTTCAACAGCTAGAGTGAGTAGTTGTGGCCAATAGTTAGGAATATATAGGAATCTGTGGAAACTTCCCCTTTTCAACAGCTAGAGTGTGTAGGTGTGGCCACTTCCCCTTTTCAACAGCTAGAGTGTGTAGTAGTGGCCAATACTTAGGAATATATAGGAATCTGTGAACACTTCCCTTTTTCAACAGCTAGAGTGTGTAGTTGTGGCCTATACTTAGGAATATATTGGAATATGTGAACACTTCCCCTTTTCAAACGCTAGAGTGTGTAGTTGTGGCCAATACTTAGGAATATATAGGAATCTGTGAACAATTCCCCTTTTCAACAGCTAAAATGTGTAGTATTGGCCAATACTTTGGAATATATAGGAATATGTGAACACTTCCCCTTTTCAACAGCTAGAATGTGTAGTAGTGGCCAATACTTAGGAATATATAGGAATATGTGAACACTTCCCCTTTTCAACAGCTAGAGTGTGTAGTTGTGGCCAATACTTAGGAATATATAGGAATCTGTGGACACTTCCCCTTTCCAACTGCTAGAGTGTGTAGTTGTGGCCAATACTTAGGAATATATAGGAATCTGTGAACACTTCTCCTTTTCAACAGCTAGAATGTGTAGTTGTGGCCAATACTAAGGAATATATAGGAATCTGTGGACACTTCCCCTTTTCAACTGCTAGAGTGTGTAGTTGTGGCCATTACTTAGGAATATATAGGAATCTGTGAACACTTCCCCTTTTCAACAGCTAGAGTGTGTAGTTGTGGCCAATACTTAGGTATATATAGGAATCTGTGGACACTTCCCCTTTCCAACTGCTAGAGTGTGTAGTTGTGGCCAATACTTAGGATTACATAGGAATCTGTGAACATTTCCCCTTTTCAACAGCTAGAGAATGTAGTTGTGGCCATTACTTAGGAATATATAGGAATATGTGAACACTTCCTTTTTTCAACAGATAGAGTGTGTAGTTGTGGCCAATACTTAGGAATATATAGGAATCTGTGGACACTTCCCCTTTTCAACAGCTAGAATGTGTAGTTGTGGCCAATACTTAGGAATATATAGGAATCTGTGAACACTTCACCTTTTCATCTCCTAGAGTGTGTAGTTGTGGCCAATACTTAGGAATATATTGGAATCTGTGGACACTTCCCCTTTTCAACTGCTAGAGTGTGTAGTTGTGGCCATTACTTAGGAATATATAGGAATCTGTGACACTTCCCCTTTTCAACTGCTAGAGTGTGTTTGTATAGGTATAATTCCTCCCTTTTCACAGCTAATGTGTATGTGCCAATACTTAGGAATATATAGGAATCTGTGAAACTTCCCCTTTTCAAACAGCTAGAGTGTGTAGTTGTGGCCAATACTTAGGAATATATAGGAATTGTGACACTTCCCCTTTTCAAAGCTAGATGTGTAGTTGTGGCCAATACTTAGAAATGTAGGAATCTGTGGACACTTCCCTTTTC
The DNA here is from genome assembly GCA_029891345.1 of Dryococelus australis. NCBI lineage: Eukaryota > Metazoa > Arthropoda > Insecta > Phasmatodea > Phasmatidae > Dryococelus > Dryococelus australis. Next base: position 351,987 of record CM057004.1, read on the forward strand.
AACTGCTAGAGTGTGTAGTGTGGCCAATTACTTAGGAATATATAGGAATCTGTGAACACTTCCCTTTTAACAGCTAGAGTGTGTAGTTGTGGAATACTTGGAATTTGATTTGAATACATCTAGAGTGTGTATGTGCAATACTTGAATATATAAATCTGTGGACACTTCCCTTTTCAACAGCTAGAATGTAGTTGTGGCCATTACTTAGAAATATAGGAATTGTGAACACTTCCCTTTTCAACAGCTAGAGTGTGTAGTTGTGGCCAATACTTAGGAAATATAGAATCGTGCACTTCCTTTCAGCTAGAGGTGTTGTGGCATACTTAGGAAATATAGAATCTGTGACACTTCCCCTTTTCACGCTAGTGTATGTGCATCTTAGGAATATAGAATTGTGAACACTTCCTTTTCACAGCTAGATTGGAGTTGTGGCCAAACTAGGAATTTAGGAATATGACACTTCCCCTTCAAGCTAGAATTAGTGGCCAATTAGAATAATGAATGGGACACTTCCTTTTCAACGCTAAGTGTGTAGTGTGGCAATATTAGGAATATATAGGAATCTGTGGACTTCCCTTTTAACAGCTAGATGTGTAGTTGCCATACTTAGATATATAGAATCTGTGACACTTCCCCTTCAAAGCTAGAATGTAGTGTGGCATACTTAGAATATATGGAATCTGGACACTTCCCTTTTCAAAGCTAGATGTGTAGTGTGGCATACTTAGGATATATAGGAATGTGAACACTTCCCCTTTCAACAGCTAGATGTGAGTTGTGAACTTCGCCCTTTCAACAGCTAGAGTGAGTGTGGCATACGAATATGGAAGAACTTCCCCTTTTCAACAGCAGGGTGTAGTTGGCCATACTTAGGATATAAGGAATTGTGAACACTTCCCTTTTCAACAGCTAAGTGTAGTTGTGGCCAATACTAGATGTTGAAATTGTGGAAACTTCCCCTTTCAACAGCTAGAGTGTGTAGTAGTGGCATACTTAGGAATATATAGGAATCTGTGACACTTCCCTTTTCAACAGCTAGAGTGTGTAGTGTGGCATACTTAGGAATATATAGGAATTGTGAACACTTCCCTTTTCAACAGCTAGATGTGTAGTTGTGGCCATACTTAGGAATAATAGGATTGTGACACTTCCCCTTTTCAACGCTAATGTGTAGTGTGGCCAATACTTAGGATATATAGGAAGTGAACTTCCCCTTTCAACAGCTAAGTGTTAGTTGTGGCAATACTTAGGAAATATAGGAATAGTGACACTTCCCCTTTTCAACACTAGAGTGTGTATTGGATAAACTTCCCTTTTCATGCTAAGTGTGTAGTTGGCATCTTGAATAATGGAATTGTGAAACTTCCCTTTTAACAGCTGAGTGTGTAGTTGTGGCCAATATTAGGAATATATAGGAATCTTGACACTTCCCTTTCAACGCTAAGTGTGTATTGTGGCATATTAGGAATATATAGAATTTGGACATTCCCCTTTTCAACCTAGAGTGTGTAGTTGGCCATATTAGGAATATATAGGAATTGTGAACACTCCCCTTTTCAACAGCTAGAGTGTGTAGTTGAACTCCCTTTTCAAAGCTGATGTGTAGTGTGGCCATACTAGATATATAGGAATCGGACCTTCCCCTTTCAACGCTAGTGTGAGTGTGGCCAATACTTAGAATATATAGGAATGTGAACATTCCCCTTTCAACAGCTAAGTGTGTTTGTGGAACTTCCCTTTTAAAGCTAGATGTGTATTGCCATTACTAGAATATATAGGACGTGAACCTCCTTTTAACGCTAGATTGTATGTGCCAATACTTAAATATAGAATTGTGACCTTCCTTCAACGTAGAGTGTGTAGTTGTGACTTAAACTTTAATATTGTGAATTCCTTTAAGCTAGATGTGTAGTTGGCCAATACTTAGGAATAATAGGATCGTGACACTTCCTTTTCAAAGAGATGTATTGTGGCCATATAGAAATATAGGAAGTGAACACTCCTTTCAACACTAGATGTATGTGGAATCCTTTGAATAATGGAATGTGACACTTTCCCTTTTCAACAGTAGATGTTAGTGTGGCCATCTTAGAATATAGAATTGTGAAACTCCCTTCAACGCTAGATGTGTAGTTGTGGCCTTTACCTTGATATTGATGGGGGGGGGGGGGGGGGGGGGGGGGGGGGGGGGGGGGGGGGGGGGCCCCCCCCCCCCCCCCCCCCCCCCCCCCCCCCCCCCCCCCCCCCCCTTTCAACGCTAGAGTTGTAGTTGGCCAATACTTAGGAATATATAGGAATATGTGAACACTTCCCTTTCAACAGCTAGAGTGTGTAGTGTGGCCAATACTTAGGAATATATAGGAATCTGTGAACACTTCCCCTTTTCAACAGCTAGATGTGTAGTTGTGGCCATATAGGAATATATAGGATTGTGAACACTTCCCCTTTCAACAGCTAGAGTGTGTAGTTGTGGCAATACTTAAAATGAATCTGTGACCTCCCCTTTTCAACGCTAGAGTGTGTAGTTGTGGCCAATACTTAGGAATATATAGGAATCTGTGGACACTTCCCTTTTCAACTGTAGAGTGTGTAGTTGTGGCCAATACTTAGGAATATATAGGAATCTGTGAACACTTCCCCTTTTCAACAGCTAGGTGTGTAGTTGTGGCCAATACTTAGGAATATATAATTGTTTTTAACGCTAGAGTGTGTAGTTGTGGAAACACTTCCCCTTTTCAACAGCTAGAGTGTGTAGTGTGGCCATACTTAGGAATATATAGGATCTGGACACTTCCCTTTCAACAGCTAGAGTGTGTAGTGTGGCCAATTACTTAGGAATATATAGGAATCTGTGACACTTCCCCTTTTCAACAGCTAGATGTGTAGTTGTGGCCAATACTTAGGAATATATAGGAATTGTGAACACTTCCCCTTTTCAACAGCTAGAGTGTGTAGTTGTGGCCATTACTTAGGAATATATAGGAATCTGTGAACACTTCACCTTTTCAACTGCTAGAGTGTGTAGTTGTGGCCAATACTTAGGAATATATAGGAATATGTGAACACTTCCCCTTTTCAACAGCTAGAGAATGTAGTTGTGGCCATTACTTAGGAATATATAGGAATCTGTGGACACTTCCCCTTATCAACAGCTAGAATGTGTAGTTGTGGTAAATACTTAGGAATATATAGGAATCTGTTAACACTTCCCCTTTTCAACAGCTAGAGTGTGTAGTTGTGGCCATTACTTAGGAATATATAGGAAACTGTGAACACTTCCCCTTTTCAACAGCTAGAGTGTGTAGTTGTGAAACTTCCCCCTTTTCAACAGCTAGAGTGTGTAGTAGTGGCCATTACTTAGGAATATATAGGAATCTGTGAACACTTCCCCTTTTCAACAGCTAGAGTGTGTAGTTGTGGAAACTTCCCCCTTTTCAACAGCTAGAGTGTGTAGGAGTGGCCATTACTTAGGAATATATAGGAATCTGTTAACACTTCCCCTTTTCAACTGCTAGAGTGTGTAGTAGTTGCCAATACTTAGGAATATATAGGAATCTGTGAACACTTCCCCTTTTCAACAGCTAGAGTGTGTAGTTGTGGAAACTTCCCCCTTTTCAACAGCTAGAGTGTGTAGTAGTGGCCATTACTTAGGAATATATAGGAATCTGTGAACACTTCCCCTTTTCAACAGCTAGAGTGTGTAGTAGTGGCCAATACTTAGGAATATATAGGAATCTGTGAACACTTCCCTTTTTCAACAGCTAGAGTGTGTAGTTGTGGCCTATACTTAGGAATATATAGGAATATGAGAACACTTCCCCTTTTCAACAGCTAGAGTGTGTAGTTGTGGAAACTTCCCCCTTTTCAACAGCTAGAGTGTGTAGTAGTGGCCATTACTTAGGAATATATAGGATCTGTGAATACTGCCCTTTTCAACAGCTAGAGTGTGTAGTTGTGGCCACTTCCCCTTTTCAACAGCTAGAGTGTGTAGTAGTGGCCAATACTTAGGAATATATAGGAATCTGTGGACACTTCCCCTTTTCAACAGCTAGAGTGTGTAGTTGTGGCCAATACTTAGGAATATATAGGAATATGTGAACACTTCCCCTTTTCAACAGCTAGAGTGTGTAGTTGTGGAAACTTCCCCCTTTTCAACAGCTAGATTGTGTAGTAGTGGCCAATACTTAGGAATATATAGGAATCTGTGAACACTTCCCCTTTTAGACATCTAGAGTGTGTATGTGTGTCCAATACTTAGGAATATATAGGAATCTGTGAACACTTCCCCTTTTCAACATCTAGAGTGTGTAGTTGTGGCCAATACTTATGAATATATAGGAATCTGTCTACACTTCCCCTTTTTTTTTATTGGAGTTTTCTCTGATCCAAGGAAACGACATTGTTTGAATTCTTATATGCACCAATATATTAAGTGATATCAAAAACGTAATGATTATTGCTTCAAAGTATGTGCCAACGAACTTTTTTGGGAGTGAGTGGATGTTTTGTATGTGATGCTCCAGCAAGAACATTTATAAAATGTATAAAATCTCATTCGATGTTTTATGTTTATGATAAATTTGAACAGAAAGGTGTAAAAGTAGATGGTTCCATGACATTTCCAGAAATTGGTACAAAGAAAAGGTCTTTAGTAATCAGTAACAAGTGGAACATCACAAGGCTGAGAGTCCATTAACAAGGCTTCCCATCAATATAGGTGAAAACTTTGTTATTGTTTACATGCACCATTTTTGCTTTGGGAGTCATGAGAAAGTCGCTTTATTGCTGGGTCAAAGGACATTTAAAAACATATCAAGTGTTGGTCAGTGCACTCTAATTTCAGATAACTTTCTTGAACTAAGGAAATGTATACACTGTGAATTTTCAAGGAAATCAAAGTCACTTTCGCATCTTGAACGCTGTAAAGCTATGGAGTTCAAGCTTTTTGTTTGTTATATTGGACCCATAGTTCTCTCGGAGACATTGGCGAGGAAATTTTATTCCAGTTTTCTTATTTTTAATGTTGTTGTGCAGATTCTCGTGTCATTTCTTGTTTCAAATGAATTGATCAATTATGCAGATTCACTTTTGAAAATATTTTCTCAGAAATGTTTGAACCTCTAGGGAAAAGAAATTTTGTCATTTAATGTCCATGTACTGGTTCACCTGGCTGAGGAATTAAAGATTCACGGACCTTTAGACCAGTTTAATTTTTTCAAATATGAAAGCTATCTTGAAAAGTTAAAGATAATGATTTGAGAAAATGCAAATCTTTTGGAACAACTTGTAAAACAATAAAAAGAGAGAGAGAGTATTGAGCCCCAGTTCAACCCAAGAGTAGCTACATCAAAATTAACAGTTAGTTACGGTGAAATAATAGTGGCCCTCTTGTGGATAAGGTGAATGGAAAACCCTTTCGTAAATTAACCGTTAATAACAAAGTCTGACTGTCAGCAAATCAAGCAAATCAAGTAGATAAATGCGTTTAGCTATTAGAGATGAAATTGTCATTGTTAAGAATTTTTGTTTGCAGCGAGAATATTTATCTATTTTGCACATTTTCAGAAAGAAACAAAATTTTCTCATTACCCACATGCTTCTAAAGACTTAGGACTAGTTGTTGCTTCAAATATTTCCGATGCATTAACTGCAATCAACGTGAAGGACTTGAAATGTAAGTGTGTATGAGTTCATTACAATAGACAGTTCATTATTTTTCCTATCTTGCACTATGGTTTTCATTGAATTCATACATGGTAAAACTATGTCTCTTAAAACTTAAATTAGGACGTTGTGTGTCAAATCCAAATAAAACAAGCAGTTTGTCACCAATGTTATCCTCAGCATTTATGTAGAGTCCCAAATAGTTTTTTATACAGCAGCAAGAACTTTTTACTTTTACTTCTGCAAGAACTGGAATGATTTCAGCGTCGCAGAGAAATGTGATTTTTTTTTCTCGTAAATTCCCTACTTTTCACACCAAAATACTGTCAGGACTAAATGATTTTGGTTCTGTGACAGCTTAAGTTGTTCGTCACAGCAGAGTTAAAAGAAAATGGTGGAGAATATTCTGTCGCTGTAGTGCCACAGTCTTGGCTAACAAACCAAGGGTCATGTTTTATGTGGCCTCCATTTAGGGCACCACAGAGGCTACATAGAGCAGTGAAGGACTGTGAGGAGCCACAGTTTAATTGGAACCGGCACAAAGTTAGAAGAATTTTGTTCAGAGCAGGTAATAAACCATTAATTATGTGTTGTTATTTATTATTATTATTATGTTTTTAGTTGAAGTGTTTTACTTGTACTTGTTTCGGTTTCCTTACATTTCAGCCAATTATGAAAGTGCAAGGCACAAACTAAATATGTCAGCGGTGACCTCTGATTCAAACACTGATTTGTCTGAAGATGCAACATGAAGAGAGAAAAAAAAAGCAAATTCCTATTTCGGACTCAACTGATGAATATTTACAGCTATCTACTGTTCCTGATATCCTACGTGTTATTCAAAATGGATCTTCGTTAGGTATGATTAAACAATTTGCAGTGTATTTAATCTTTTAAATTATGTACATTTTATTATAATAGTTAAAATTTTATTTAACATGTATTAGAAGCAAAAGTGGTACATACTTGCATGTTGTGAAACAAATTACACTTTTTTTTAAGAACATGCATTAATTTATTCCTGTAGGTTCATGTTTTCTGGAAAGATTATAGTATTTTTGTCGTCTTATTAAAGGAAAGTTCAAGCAAATATTAGTGAGATTCTATGTTATTGTTAAATTTGAGGAGCAATTTAATATAACTAATAAGTCAGTGGATATAAACATGAGTAGGCCATGAGTTTTGTAAATTGCAGCAGTGGGAGACACAATTATGTATATAAACATTCAGTGTCACAAAATACAGCATGTGTTATGTGCTGTATGCCTCGAGGAAAACTGCTGGTGCAAGAACGGCATGAGGAACAGCATAAAGCAATGAATCACTAAGATTTTATTTTGTTAGGATATATAAGTTCTCAGGTTTAAAATAATTAAACTAAATGTTACTAGCATAATTATCTGCATCTAGTAACGTTTTATTATTTGAGGTGTTGAAGTAACCATAGCCACAAGTACGTGTAGTCAATTCTTGCACAATGCAGAGTGCGTTTTCCGTTCTGCTCAATTGATGTGCTTGCAGAAGTGGAATTGTCTAAATTATGAATAAAAATAATTAATATTGGCACATTTTTTCCTGTAACTGCTTTTACTTTCTATTGTCTTCTATCCGAATCTAATCAATGTATTTGAGAGTTTTTTTTCAATTGAGAAGTGTGAGATAGTGAATCTAGAACAAATAACTGATTTGTAACATGTACCTTAACTAGGTTGAAAATTGTGTCACTCCTCTAAACCATCTCTGCTGCTGTTTTTTTTTTATGAACTTTGGAACGTTGGTTGTTTTATCATTTAGTGGTGTGTCACTTAATGGTTTTTATTCAATAGCTCCTGATTTTTTTTACTATCACTAAGTGATCGTATTTTTAATAGAAATACATAACAAGCTAGTCAATTTTTCTGGAATTGTTTATATTTTCCAGTTCCTTTTAATATTTTTTTTAGTATTGCTTAGGAAGGTACTCATAAATTCTATGCACTTGGTCATTGTGACACTTGAAAATTAGTTTTTTAATTGCATGTGTATTGTAGCATAAGTGTTATGATGCTGTACATCCTTTTTCCGGTTAAAAACACTCAGAAAACAAGCGTGTTCCAAAAGAAGATGTGCAACAGAAACCAGAACCACGATTGTGGTATGGTGTCTGTAAATTGTATTAAATGCATATTTATTATTCCGCACATTTATTTTGTATTTGTGGTTTTTATTACATTTTTAAATAGAGTAATCTGTTTGGAATTTGTTGGAACAAGAAGAGAGGCCATGAGCAGTTCACAGTCCGAAGTAAATTCCATGTCGACTGAAACAAGCAGTGCAGCTGTTCTATAGCATGGAGTACAGATTCCAGTTGTTGAAGCCAACCCAAACACAGTAACTGTTTGCGAAAGAGGTAAGTGGGCAGTTATTGAATAAGAGATTTTTTTGTTTTATTCTCCATTTACCTGTTGTGAGTTGTGAGTTGAATAAAATATGGGATGGAACAAGATGCATTTAAGATATGTGTACAATAACCATGATGTATACAATAAAAACTATGAAATGTGCTGTTTTGAATGTTTTCTTATGTGTGATATGAATTGTTTTCCCGATTTACTTCACAGACTTATTGCAATAATGGAGGATGTGTGCAATTTGTCACAGCAAAATGCTGCACAGCTACAAAAGCTCGTGAGTGAAAGAATAAATCAAAACAATTATATTCCAACACTGCAAGTAGATGTAAATTCATGTATCCCCATTTCTTCTGAAGAAGAACTAGAAATATTTTAGAATGCAATCAATTAGAAAGAAATGGCTCATACAATGGTAAGTTTTTAAATGGTTTTGGAGTTAAATTTGACCTTGTTTTCATAAGGACAATTTATGTAAAGTAAATTTTTTTCAATTTTCAAAACATTTGCATGGTACTTTAACATCCATAAATGTAACAACCACTCTGCCGTGAGTCCTCTCCATTCTGAAAATTTCGATATTTTATTAGCACCTCCATTTTAATCAGTCTCATACAAATTCTCTATATATTAAAGATTTTCCTTAACAGCAGCTGTTTTGGGGACCTGAAATACATGCTCGTTATCACGCATTCCTTCGTTATGTGAAAAACGTACATTTTGTCCATATTCATTTCCATATTTAATTAATTTGAGGTCCGACTATAGAAAAATTATACTATTTTATTTCCTTAGGTTTATTTTGCAGTGTTTAATTAAAGTAACAGTAAGAAATGCTCTAATTTAGGTGTAATGGATGTTGCAAAAATTGGACACAGCTTAGCACTATGTACCAAACCCTGACAAATATTTGTGTATTGTATAAAATTATAGTTTCCATAAAATTTGGGAATAGAAGGAATCGTGTTTGAAACTATTCATATACATATTTTAATTTTTAGAAGGTTTGCCTTTAAACATTAAAGTTAAACAAGCAGTAAATGGTGTTAAAATAATATAACTTATTTATAGTAGCAGAATATTGATATAATTTGAAATATTACACATCGATAAACAAAGAGACGATAATTTATATCAAATTTGTAATTTGCGACGGGCAGAACAAATTGCAAGACAAGAAGCAAAATACAAAACAAACTAATTGTTACAAATTATTAGTTTTTTCTCACATATATGAACTACTGAATCAAATTCATGTACAACTCGGTTCTGACTTTTAATTTTAATATTTGTAATAGGCAACTTCCCAAAAAACCGAGAGAAGTTCACAATGCCTTTATCCTTTTCATTAGTATTGAACTGTTTCTCTCCATAAAATTTCAAGAAATGAGTGAAACATTACCCATGTAATCTTATGGACATTGTATTATAAACATCCTCAAGTATACTGGGTGATTGGGAACAATAAGCTATATAAAATGTGTTCCTGCGGGTTTTGCTTAACTATAAGGCCCCACGCATTTTGTTTTGATAGTCACGTGTGTATTTCTCGAAACACCTCAGCGTTCTGTTAAGGTGGCCTTTTTTTTTATTTAGATGTGCTGATTCATAAGATGTCTTAAAAATAGCGTATATCTTAGACAAAGTTTCATCTGAAAATAAGATGCCAACCCCATTTTCTCTATGAAGGGTGGTGATGTTGCCAACGGTGTTTTCAGATGTGGAAGATCTACGAAACACCATTCGCTGATATGTTACTTAATTGCAAGTAGTTTGGTATTTTAACAAAAAGTAATGCATATATTTTATCATATATTTTCGTGAGCAATAATCTGCCGGAGTTGTCTGTGCTGATACCAGTCATTCTGTATAACTAAAATTAGAATGGTTCTTACATACATATACAGTATGTGGCATTTTGGAAACTTATAGTGGTGTCGACTAATAAATTGTATATTTGCAAAAATTAAATCTGGATGAATACTTTTGAATTCTTTATGAGCTTAAGCAACTTTTAGTGTCATATGTATCATTTGTACCAGCTGCCTTTTCCTGTAACTGCATCTTTCACTGATTTCACATCCTGAAATTCAACACCTAGACTACTTACATCGTCATTACAGAAAAAACCTTCCATGCATTCCATTTCATCACGTAATATTTGGTAGGGCTCCAATGCTGATAGTATGCTTTCATTTCTAAGTACTTCAGGACCTAATACTGTATATCACTTACACAGTTTCTTACAACTGCATTTTTCTCATGTTGGCTTTGAGGAAGATGGTTTCCTTATTGACTGTGAGCATGAGTAAGTTCCCAGTTTTGAACATTCTTACAGAGAAACATAACTGGGTGAAGCTAACATTTTTAAATCTCTTGTCTGTGTAGTTTTCTCTCTCTCTCTCTCTCTTCCTCCCTCGCTTTCTCTCCATTTGTTTTTCTTTTTTTTTCTTCAAGTAATTTTCTTCTTTCTCTAATCTTTTCCTTCATCGTCACTCTTCGAGCTTATCCCAATTTATTTCCTTTTTGAGGTGTTGTACCCATTTTCAGGTTCTTCTTTAAGCGTTTTTCTGTAATGTGCTATACATGGATTCTTTGAACTCTTCTAAAAACTATACTATGAAAGCTTATTGTTTCTTATTTTGAAAGATCATAGTGTGTATGTAGACTTTTTTCCTACATCTTTTAAATCTTAAAACAATTTATTTTTAGGTATGTTCTATTACTGATTATTGTAAAATAAATTTGCAATATTTGCGCTATGTTAACCTCATTTAATTATAACAACTAAATAAATACAATTCATAAACACACCCTCAAATAAATACTAACATACGTTGTTTTTTTTTTTCACGTAAAACATTTCATATATATCATGGAGTAAAAACAGGCGTGCAGAAAATTACTTAACTTCATTTCTGCGGAGAATAGTTATTGAATTCAGTAATCTACTTACAGTAAAATGTCTCTTTTTTAGGTTGGTAAACGTCTTGCAGTCCTTAAGTGAGCTGTAACTATGTGTTTTCTTTCTTACCTTTCAAACTCTTGAAAATTATTGAGGGTTCCTCTAATTTGCTGATGTGACAAAAACAAAATGGCACCTTTAATTAAGCTGTTGAAACCCAGCCAACATACATAGTTTCCAAGATAGACAGTACAATTATATAACTTTCCTTAAAGTAATGATTTCAAAAGGCACTAAATCAAAATGATTGCAATAATGGGTTTTTTCCATGCCAATTTCCATAAGGAAGTTAAAGATTGTTTGCTAAAAGCAAATCCCCTCTCAGGGCCATGTTTGCTTGGAAATCTGAACGTGAATTTTTGAGCTGTGCCCATAAATTTTTGTATAACGCTAATAAAGAAAAAGAAAGTATGTTTGAAGACAACTATTAAAATTTCTGAGCAGAAAAATTAGCATCTAGAATTGATCCTTAAAAACACAATATTCAACATTTTTCTACTTCAAAAAAATGAACAATAGAAACAAAAAAGAAAACTGAAACTTGTAGTAGGACGTGAAATAATTTTTAAATGCTATTCGTAGGTGGACATTTTTACACACGTGCCACAGTTTTGAATAAATTTTTTTTTCCCCAAAGTACTGCGCATCATTTGATAGCTGAGCCAGGCTGAACGAATGCTTTTATTTGTAGTTTGTACTTGGACAGTTTTATATATTTATGCTGCAAGTTTCATTTCAAGTGCCTAAAAATTCGCTGTACTTCTAAGCACACAGATGTGCAATATGTGAAAGTGATGGGAATATTTTTTCTTCTTGTAATTCAGCTATTTGTTTTTAATGGTTTTCAGACTGAAGGTGTTAAAATAAATTTTTACTTGTTATGTTGCAGCTTCACTAATTGAGAAGAATTGGAATTGGAGGTGGTACTATATCTCGCACTGGAAGAAACATATTTACAAATGTTTTGGTGCCAGCTTTTGACTTGCAGTGTAATTTGTATGGCGGGAAAAAAATTGTTCTTCACGGCACCCATCGTGTCACAATTGTTACTGGTATGTTACCTATTAGCTTTAGCTTTCGTATTAATTTACTACAATATTGTTTCATTAGTTTAGCAGTAGGAAAATAATAATTGATTCTTCGATATATCAGTACATCAAGGATACATGAACATGGCATTAGCAGAAGAAAAACGTTTAGGTTCTATATTTCTGCGTTTATTTTCTTTCCTCTTCCGAAAGATAAATCCTGTCTGAATATCTTGTGTTAAATATGAGTTCCACATTCAGTTCCGAATATTTTACGCCTGTTTCACATGTTCGGTGATCTATTTATTTCCATGGTCATGTTCAATAATGTAACTTTGAAGTTATTTGCATCGTTAAATCATAGGGGCAGAAAAAATTGTGTTCACTACCATAAATGTCACATCTTCAAAATATGTCCAATAATATAATCTGTAAAAACATTGTTTATTTCAAAGTTAACATGGATGCCGAAATGTTATGATGCGTGCCATATTTCAATAATGTAAAGTCAGGTGAAAGCAAATTTTGGGAGCAGTCTTACATATTTCATAATGTGCCATCTATATACAATAGTCAATTTCATATAAAAATGGCACTTTTTGGCATATCGAATAGAAGTAATACCCAGTAAACAGACTACATACTCTTCAGCCACTAGACTGTTTACACCTTACTGTCAAAAACTGCTAATACATAATGAAAAATTTATTTATTTGATTTTGCTGTCGAATTATTTTTATTACAAAAGACATTTCAATAATATCCATATTTAATTTACTAGAGAATGTTAGACATGTTGCAGCTTGTTTGGCCAGCCGATGGAAATAATACATCATAATGATCATAGAAATGTAGCTATATTATTATATAAGTTTGAAGTGCGATAGTAATATAATCATATTTATTCTGTCCAATACATTTGGTTGGTCACATTCTATTTGACACTTCATCCGTACTGAAATTCAACATCGCAAACTAATTAGATTTAATTTTACTCATCATTGGACTTGTGTTTGCAACTCTCACATCTGTTTCACAGACACGTATATCTACAGTTGCATGGCTAGGTATACATTTACATCTACCGTTGCATGGCTACGTGTGTACTTACAACTACAGTTGCATGGCTAAGTATGTACTTACATCTGTAAATGCAAGTCTTAGGTATGTACTTACATATACATTTGCAAGTCTGGTATTTACTTATATCTACAGTTGCTGGCTAGGTATGTACTTACATCTACAGTTGTATGGCTGGGTATGAACTTACATTTACAGTTGCATGGCTTGTTATACACTTACATCTACAGTTGCATGGCTAGGAATGAACTTACATCTAAAGTTGCATGTCTAGTGCTGCACTTACATCTACAGTTGTATGTCTATGTATGCACGTACATCTACAGATGCATGACTAGGTATGTACTTACTCATACAGTTACCTGTTCCTATGTAATTACAACTACAGTTGCATGGCAAGGTATGTATTTTCATCAAAAGTTGATTGGCTGGGTATGTACTTTCATCTACAGTAAATGTTTTTGTGTGTATTTACATCTACAGTTGCATGTCTAGATATGTACACACATCTAAAGTTTCATGGCCATGAATGTAATTTCATCTACAGTTGAATGGCTGCGTATGAACATACATTTACAGTCGCATGGCTAGGTATGCACTTACATCTACATTTGCATGTCTATCTATGTATTTACATCTACAGACGATTGGCTGGATGCGTACATATATTTACATATGCATGTCTAGATGTACTTAAATCCACAGTTGCTTGCCTAGGTATGAACTTATACCTACAGTTACATGTCTGGGTATGCATTTACATATACATTTGCATGTCTACATTTGCACTTGCATCTACAAATGCAAGTCTAGGTATGAACTTACATATACAGTTGCATTCATAGGTATTTAATTTGATCTACACTTGCATGGCTAGGTAAGTAATTACATCTACAATGGCACGGCTAGGTATAAACTTACGTCTACATTTGCATGGCTGGTAATATAACTACATCTTCAATTGCATGTCTAGGTTTGTACTTAAATATACAGTTGCATGTTTTGGTATGCATTTACATCTACAGTTACATGCATATGCATGGTCTTACATTTTCAGTAGCATGAATAGTTATGCATTTCCATCTACTTTTGCAATTCTAGTTATGTACCCTCTTCTACAGTTGAATGTCCGGGTATGTACTATTTTATATAGCTGCGTGACTAGCAATGCACTTACATCTGCATTTTCATATCTATATATGTAACTACGTCTACAGTTGCATGTCTATGTATATACTTACATCTATAGCTACTTATGTAGGTATTATTTTACATCTACAGTTGTACATTCAGATAAGTTCTCTCATGTACATTTGCATGTATAGGTATGAAATTGCATATACAGTTGCTTGGCTAGGTATGTACTTTCATTTACAGTTGCTTGTATAGGCATGGGCTTACATTCCCCGTTTGAAAGACTAGGTTTTCAATTACATATACAGTTGAATGGCTAGGTAAGTATTTGCGTCTAAAGTTGCATGTCTAGGTATGCACTTACATCTACAGTTGCATGTCTAGGTATATACTTACATCGGCAGTTGCATGTCTAGGTGTACACCTAAATCTACAGTGTCTTGGGTAGGTATGCACTACCATATACAGTTGCATGTCTAGGTATATACTTACATATACTGTCGCATGGCTATGCATTTACTTACATTGAAATTTACATGTCTAAGTATGTACTCCCATATAGAGTTATACTTCTAGGTATGCACTTACATCAGCGGTTGATTGGCTAGGTATGCATTTTCCTCTACCTTTTCATGGTTAGGTGTGTACATACATTTACTATTACTAGGCTAAGTACATTATTACATCTTCAGTTACTTGGCTAGGTACATACTTAAATAAAAAGTTTGATGGTTATTATGTATTTACATCTGCAGGTTCATGGCTAGGTATGGACTTAAATCTATAGTTGTATGTGTAGGTATATGCTTACATCTACACTTGCATGGTTTGGAATGAAATTACATTTAGAGTTGCTGTCTAGGTATGAACTTATATTTACAGTTGCATGTCTGTGTATGCAGTTACATCCACAGTTTCAAATCTAGGCACGTACTTAAATCTGCAATGGCATGGCTGTGTATTTACAAACATTAACCGTTGCTAGTCTAGGAATGTACTTACCTCTAAAATTACATAGATAAGTATGTATTTATATCTACAGTTGAATGGCAAGTTATCAAATTACATCAACAGTTCCTTTATTGTTTCTGAAAGTACACCTGCAGTTGCATAACTGGGTATGTACTTACATCTGCAGTTTCATGGCTAGGTATGTATTTACATCGACTGTCGCATGTCTAAGTATGTACTTAATTCTACAGTGGCATGTCTAGGATCGTGGTGACATCTACAGTTGCATGGATGGGTATAAAATTACATCAACACTAGCTTGGCTTGGATATAACTTTCATCTACAGTTGAAGGGTATGTATTCATTTACATTTACAGTTTTTGTCTTCGTATGCACTTTCAATCACAGTCGCATATCTAGGTATGCATTAACATGTACAGTTCCATGTCTAGGTATGAAATTTCATCTCCTGTTGCATGGCTAGGTATTTACTTACATATACAGGTGCATGTCTATGTATGGAATTAAACTGCAGTTGCATTGCTTTGTATGAACTTACATCTACAGTTACATGGGTATGTATGCAATTACATCTAATGTTGCATTGTTAGATATATACTTACGTATAAATTTGCATGACTAGCTATGAACTTATATCAACAGTTGCATGGCTAAGTATGTACTCGCATCTGCAATGCAATGACTAGGTATGAAATTACATCTAGAATTGCATGGCTAGGTATGTACTATTATATACAGTGTCATGGGTACGTATAAACTTACATCTACAGTTCCATATCTGTGTATGGGCTTATATATCTACAATTGCAGATATCTTAAGTGTGTACTTATATCTACTGTTAAATGTCTCGTTACGAACTTTTATCTACAGTTGCATTACAAGGTATGATCTTACATCAACAGGTGCATGTCTAGGTGAGTACTTACTAATAAAGTTTCATGGCTAGGTATTCACTTACATTAACATTTGCAAGACTAGGTAAGCACTTGCATCTACACTTCCATGTCTACGTATGAATTTTCATCTACTGTCGCATGGCTAGGTGTGTATTTACATATACAATTGCAATGCTAGGTTATGTACTTACACCTTAAGTTTCGCATCTGGGTAATAACTTATTTCAACAGGTGCATGGCTAGGGTTGTGTACTTACATCTACAGTTGCAGGTGATATGTATATTAAGTATATTGTTTCAGGACTAGGTATGCCCTTACATCTAAAGTTGAATGCTAGTGATGTACTTACATCTTAAGTGTCATGCTAGGTATGCACTTACTTCTACAGTATCATGCTAATAATGCATTTACATCTACATTAACAATCCTACATATGCACTTACATCATAAGTTGTATGTGAAGTTATGCACTTACATCTACAGTTGAGTGGCTAGGTAAGTACACACATCTATAGTTGCTTGTCTAGGTATGAACTTACATCTAATGGTGCATTGCTTGTTACGTACTTACATCTAACGTTGCATGGCTATGAATGAACCTGCATATACAGTTGAATGTCAAGGTATGCATTTACATCTATAGCTGCATGTCTAGTTATATACTTAACTCTGCAATATCATGGCTATGTATGCCCTTACATCTATAGTTGAATGTCTAGGATTGTACATACCAACATTTGCATGGCTAGTTATATGCTTACATCTAAATATTCATAACTAGGTATGTATATTTATCTACAGTTTCGTGTCTGGGTATGCAATAACATGTATATTTGTATGTCTGTGTATGTTGTTACAACTACAATTTAATGCTTGGCATGCACTTGCATCTCGGAATGTACTTACATCTCCAGTTTCATGGCTAGGTGTGTACTTTCATTTAAAGTGTCATGGATATGTATGAAATTACATCTACAGTCTCGTGTCTATGTATGGAATTATATCTGCAGTTGCATGTCTAGTTATTTACTTACATCTACAATTGCAAGGCTGGGCATGTAATTACATCTACAGTTGCATGTCAAGTTATGCACTTACAACTACAAACACATTTATAGGTATGCACTGATATCTACAGTGGCATCTTTAAGTACTTACATATAAAGTTGCATGTCTAGTTATGAACCTACATCTACATGTGCATAACTAGGTGTGTTCTCGCATCTACAGTGCATGTCTATGAATGTTCTTATATCTACAGTGGCATGTCTAGCTTTATGGATACATCTACAGTTTCATTGCTGGGTATGAAATTACGTCAACAGTTTCTTGGCCGGGTATCAATTTACATCTACAGTTACATGGCGAGTGATATAATTACTTCTACAGTAGCAAGGCTAGTTATGCACTTACATCTACAGTTCCGTGGCTAGGTAGGAACTTACATATACAGTTACATGTCTAGGCATGTACTTACATCTTCAGTTGCAGGTGATATGTGTGATAACATCTATAGTTGCATGACTAGGTATGCCCTTACATCTAAAGTTGCATGACTACGTATGTACTTACTTCTATAGTTGGATGTATAGGTATGCACTCACTTCTAAAGTCACATTTGTAGGTATTAACTTTCATATAGAGTTGCATGGCTAGGTGTGTATTTACATCTACAGTTGCATGGCTATGTATGCACTTACATCTAATGTTGCATTGTTAGGTATATACTTATGTCTAAATTTGCATGACTAGGTATGAACTTACATCTACAGTTGCATGGCTAGGTTTATAATTTCATCCACAGTGTCATGGCTAGGTATGAAATTACATCTACAGTTGCATGGCTAGGTATGAAAGATTATCTATAGCATCATGGGTAAGTATGAACTTACATCTACAGTTGCATGTTTGTGTATGGACTTATATATCTACAGTTGCATGACTAGGTATTTACTTACATCTACAGTTGCAAGGCTAGGCATGTCTTTACATCTATAGTTGCATGTCTAGGTATGCAGTTACATATACAGATGCATGTTTAGATATATACATTCATATATAGTTGTATGTCTATGTTAGCATTTACATCTACATTTTTATGGCTTCGTATGTACTTACATCTTGAGTTGCATATCTAGGTATGCACTTACATCTACAGATGAATTTCTAGGTACGTACTTACATCTAGAGTGGCATGTCTAAGAATGTACTTACATCTACATATGAAATACTATGTGTGTTATCGCATCTAGAGTTGCATGTCTAGAATAGTCTTTATATCTACAGTGGCATGCCTAGGTTTATGGATACATCTATAGTTATTTATCTGGGAGTAAATTACATCAAAAATTGCTTGGCTGGGTTTAAACTTACATCTACAGGTGAATGACTAGTTATGTAATTACATCTACAGTAGCTAGACTAGGTATGCCCTTACATCTACAGTTCCAAGGCTAGGTATGTACTTACATCTACAGTTTCATGACTGGGTTGAACACACATTAACAGTAGCATGTCTAGGTATAAACTTCCATCTAATGTTGCATGTCTAGCTATTTCCTTGCATCTGGAAATGCATGTATATATATGAAATTGCATCTGCAGTTGCAAGTCTTGGTGTGTACTTACATCTGCAATTACATATCTAGTTATGTATTTACACCTACAGTTTCATGGCTAGGTATGCACGTCCTACGATAGTTACATGGATAGGTGTTTTCTTACATTTACTGCTGCATGTCTAGGTATGGAATTACATCTAAAGTTGCATGGCTAGGTATGAACTTACATCTTCAATTACATGTCTAGGCATGAACTTACATCTACATTTGCATGTATAGTAATGCACTTGCATCTATAGTTGCATGTCTAGTTATTTACTTATATCCAAAGTGGCATGACTAGGTATGTAATACACATGTACAGTTGCTTAGCTAGGTACACACTTAATTCTACAATTACATGTCTAGGTATGTACTTACATCTACAGATGCATCTCTTGCTTTATTGTACATTTGTATGGTTACATATTCAATTTTATCTACAGATGCATTTCTACATATGTAGTGTCCTCTTTGCTGCATGGCTAGGTATGTACTTATATCTACAGTTGCATGACTTGGTTTGCACTTACATCTAATGTTTCGTGGCTAGGTATGTTCTTACATATACAGTTGCATGTATAGTTGTGCACTGACATCTACGGTCACATATATAGGTTTGCACATACATCTACAGTTACATGTCTTAAATAAGTACCAACATATGCCGTTCATTGTTTAGGTGTGTACTTAAATATACAGATACATGTCTAGGTATGTTCATCCATCTAAATTTACATGGTTAGTTATGTACTTACTTGAAACATTTGCATTTCTAGACATGCATTTATACTAAGAGTTGCATATCTTCGTATATAGTGCCATCTACAGCAGCATGTCTAGGTAAATACTAACAATATCAAGTTTCATGATTAGATGTTCACCTACTTTTGCAGTTGTATATCTGGTATGTAGTCACATTTACATCTTCCATGTCTAGATATGTATTTATATCTACACATACTTGTCTAGGTATGTATTTATATATAATGTTTCATTGCTATGTATGTATTTATATCTACAGTTGCATGGCAATGTATGAAATAACATCTAAAGTTAAATGTCTAGGTATGCACTTACATATACAGTGTCATGGCTAGGCAAGCACTTACTTTGTACAGTTGCATGGCTAGATATCTACTTACATATACAATTGCATGACTAGGTATGTAATTACAAATACAGTAGCATGACTATGTATGCACTTACATCTACAGGTGCATGGCTAGGTATGAACTTGTATCTGCTGTTGTTTGGCTGGGTATGAACATCATATACAGTTACAAGGCTTTGTATGTACTACAACTACAGTAGCATGGATGGGTATGAATCTTCGTCTAATATTGTTTGTCTAGGTATGAACTTAGATCTTCAATCGCATGTCTAGGTTAGCACTTACATCAACAGTTGCATGTCTAGGTCTTTACTTACATGTTATATCGCATTACTAGGTGTGTGTTTACGTCTACAGTTTCACGTCTAGTTATGTACTAACATCTACAGGTGCATTGCAAAGTATGTACGTTCATCAACATATAATTGTCTATGTATGTATTTAGAACTACAGTTGCATATCTAGGTATGTATTACTACTACAGTTGCATGTGTAGGAATGTACTTTTATCTACATTTGAAAATCTATATATGACCATACAGCTACTGTTGAATGGTTGAGTTTGAACTTACATCTACAGTTGCATGGCAAGATAAGCACTTAGACTTACAGTTGCATGGTTATGTATGTACTTACTTCTACAGTCTAGGTATGTAATTACAACTACAGTTGTATGTCTAGGTATGCACTTAAATCTATATGTTTAGGTAAGTTCTTACATTTATAGTTGCATGCCTACCTATATATTTGCATCTACAGTCGCATTGCTAGATATGGTATTATATCTACAGTGTCAGGTCTAGGTAAGAACTTATATATATTTTTGCATGGCTAGGTATGTCCTTAGATCTAAAGTTGCATGGCGAGGTATGTATTTGCATCTGCAGTTGTATGGCTGGTTATGTACTTACATCCACAGTTGCATATCTATGTCTGTACTAACATCTACAGTTGCATTGCTAAGTATGTATTTACATCTACAAATTCATGTCTAGGCATGTACCTACATCTATCCATGCATGGTTAGGTATGTACTTACAACTACAGTTGTATATCTGTGTATATACTTACATCTATATTTGCAAAACTAAGTATGTATTTACATCTACAGTTGAATGTCCGTGTATGAATTTTTATCTACATTCGCATAGAAAGGTATGCTCTTACATCACAAGGTGCATGTCTATGTATGTTCTTACATCACAAGGTGCATGTCTATGTATGTTCTTACATCTAAAGTTGCATGGCTAGGTATGCACTTACATCAACATTCGCAAGTCTAGGTATGCACTTACATTTACAGTTCCATATCTAGGTATGAATTTACATCTACTGTCGCATGGCTAGGTATGTATTTGCATATACAGTTTGCAATGCCATCTATGCACTTACATCTACAGTTTCTTGTCTTGGTTAGTACTTACACCTGCAGGTGCACGGCTGGGTATGTACTTACATCTACAGTTGCAGTTAATATGAATGATATCACATATATAGATGCATGACTAGGTATGCCCTTACATTTAAGTTCGCATGGTTAAGTATGTACTTACTTCTACAGTACATACATGCACTTTCTTCTACAATCACATTTTTAGGTAATCAATCATATACACTGTTGCATAGCTAGGTATGTAATTGCATCTATATTGCATGGTTTATTTACTAACATCTACAGTTGCATGGTTATGTTTCTACATAAATTTGCAGTTGAATGTATAGGTGTGCAATTACATATACAGTATGATTGTTAGGTATGCACTTACATCTACAGTCGCATATCTAGATTTTCACTTATATCTATATTTGCATGGATATGTTATTACTTACATCTACATTTGTATGTCTAGGTATTTACTTACTTCTACAGTTTCATGTCTAGGTATGAACTTATATATGCAGTTGCAAATCTAGGTTTGTACTGATATCCACAGTTGAAAGTCAAGGAATGAGCTTTCATCTACAGTTGTATGTTTAGGTATGTATTTAGATATACAGTTGTGTTGTTAGGTAAATCTTACATCTACATTTTCATGTAATTGTATGTACTTACATCTACAGTAACATGACTAGGTATGTACTTTCATCTACAGTTTCAAGTAGTTTATTTGATCTTCCATCTACAGCCGCATAACTAGGTATGCACTTACATGTACAGTTGCAAGGCTAGGTATGTACTTACACGTACAGTTGCATGGGTAGGTATGTACTAACTTGTAAAGTCAAATGTCTAGGTATTCACCTACAGCTACAGTTGTGTTACTATAAATGCACTTTCATCTCTGGTTGTACGTCTAGGTATGCCTTCACACCTACCGTTGCATATTTAGTTATGTACTAACATATAGGGTTGCATTTCAAGTTAAATACTTACATATACATTTTCATGTCTATGTGTGTACTTGCATCTACAGTAACAAGCCTAGGTATTTACTTTCATCTATAGTGGCAAGTGGTATGTATGATTTTGCATCTACAAGTGCAATGCTAGGTATGCACTTAAATCTACTGTACCATTGCTAGTTATGCTCTTATATCTACAGTTTCATATCTAGATATGTATGTACTTATATGTACAGTTGCATGGCTATGTATGAATTACATCTACAATTGCAATGATAGGTTTGTACTTACATCCAGAGTAGCTTATCTAGGTATTCACTAACATATACAGTAGAATTTCTAGGTATGTAATTACATCTACAGTTGAATTGCTGGGTATGTACCTGCAGTGGCAGTTACATGGCTAGATATGAAATTACATCTACTTTTGCATGTCTTGGTTTGCATTTGTATTTACATTTGCAGGGCAAAGTTTGTACTGACATCCACAGTTGTATGGCTAGGTATGCAGTTACATCTGCAGTTGCATGTCTTGGTATGCACTTACATCTACAGTTGCATGTCTATGAAAATACTTAAATCTCTAATTGCATAACAAATTATGCACTTAAATCTACAATTTCATGGCTATCTATGTACTTACATCTACAGTTGAACATTTAGGAAAATTCACTTACATCTATACTTGCTTGTTAAGTTATGCACTGACATCTACAGTTGCATGGCTAGGTATGTATTTGATTCTACAGTTGCATGGTTAGCTATGTACATTTATCTACACTGTCATAGCTAGGTATGAACTTAAATCTACAGTTCCAAGTCTAGGTATGAACTTATATCTACACTTGCATGGCCATGCATGACTTAAATCTATAGTTGCAAGTATAGGTGTGAATTTACATCCATGGTTACATGGTTTAGGAATACACTAAAATTTACAATTGCATGGCTGGGTATTTTCTTCCTATAACATTTGCGTGGCTAGGTATGTAATTATACCCACAGTTGCACATCAGTTGATTAATTTAACTCTACTTTTGCATGTCTAGGTTATCACTCCCACTACGTTTGCATGTGTAAGTATGAATTTTCATCTACAATTGCAAGGCTAAGTATGTATTAACATCCACATTTGCATGGTTAGCGGTGTACTTACATCTAAAATTGCATGGCTGTGCCTCAACTTACATCTACAGTCGCATGTCTAGGTATGAACTTACATCTACAGTTGTATGTCTATGAATGTACTTACATCTATAATAATATGACAAGTATTGCACGTACATCTACATTTGCATGTCAAGGTATACATTTACATGTGCAGTAGTCTAGCTAGGTATGCAATTCATTTACATTTGAATCGCTAGGTATGTAGCTACATATACTGCTGCATTGCTATGTAGGAACTTACATCTACAATTGCCTGTCTAGGTATGAAATATGATCTAAAGTTGCATAGCTGTTTATGTACTTACATCTAATGTTGCAAGGCTAGGTATCTACATACATCTAGAGTAGCATGACTAGGAATGCATTAACATCTACATTTCATATCTAGGTTAGCACTTACATCTACAGTTGCACATATAGTTATGTACTTGCAACTACAGATGCATAGCTAGGAATGTAAACACATTTACAGTTGCATGGCTGACTGTAAAATACATACACATTTGCATGGCTGCGTATGTACTTACATCTACATTTGCATGTCTATGTATGGAGTTACATCTACAGTTGCATGTCTAGTTATGATCTTGCATTTACAGTCGCATAGCTAGTTATGTAATTACATCTAGAGTTTCAAGGCTTGATATATACTTACATCTACAGTTGCATTCTAGGTATGCAAATACATCTATAGTTGCATGGCTAAGTATGTATTTGCATCTGCAGTTGCATAGTTTAATATTTACTTACATACACAATTGAATGGCTAGTTATGTAATTACTTCCACAGCTTCATGACTAGTTATACACCTACATCTACAGATGCATGGCATTGTATACATTTACATTTACAGTCGCATTATTAGGTATGCACTTACGTCTACAGTTGTATGACTAGGTATGAAACTATATCTACAGTTGTATGACTAGGTATGAAACTATATCTACAATTGCATGACTATGTATGCCATTACATTTTCAATTGCATGGCTAGTTATGTACTTGCATCTACAGTCACATAGCTAGGGATGTACTTATGTAAACAATTTCATGGATAGGTATGCAATTACGTCTACAGAAGCATGACTAGTTATACACTTACATCTACAGATGCATTGCTAGGTATAAACTTACATATACAGATGCATGTTTAGATATGTACTTACGGCTACATTTGCATGGGTAGGTACGCAATTACATCGACACTTATATGTCTTGTTATGCTCTTACAACTACAATTGCATGGCTAGGTGAGTACTTACATCTAAGATACAATTAATGAATACTTTGAAATATGCAGTTGCATGGCTTGGTATGCACTTACATCTATAGTTGTGTGACTAGCTATACACTTACATCTACAGTTGCATGTCAGGTTATGTACTTACATCTACAGTTGCATGACTAGGTATTTACATACTTTTACATTTGCATGCCTAGATATCCAACTTAAATCTACAGTTCTATATCTAATTTTGCAATTTTATCTACATTTGCATGTCATGACATACAGTTGAATCAAAAGTTGCATATCTAGGTAAGTTCTTACATCCACAGTATCATGCCTAGGTAGGTACTTCCATCTACATATATGTGTCTAGATGTGTTCATACATATTCAATTGGAATGTTTAGGTATACAATTATATCTACAGTTGCATGACTACGTATGTACTTACATCTACAGTCGCATGTATATGTATACACTTTCACCTACAATTGCATGTCTGGGTATGCACATACATCTACATTAGCATGTATAGAAATGTATTTGTTTCTAATGTTGCATGGCAAGGTATGTATTTACATTTACAGTTGCATGACTAGGTATGTACTTATATCTAGAAATGCATGGCTAGGAATACACTTACATCTACAGTTTAATGTGTATGTAAGTACTTACATACAGGTGCATTGCTAGGTATGTACTTAAATCTACAGTTGCACGGCTACATATGCACTTACATCCACCATTGCATGGCTAATTATGTAATTACATATACAGTTAATTGCTAGGCATATAATTATATCTACACTTGTATGTCTAGGTATGTTCTTACATCTACATTCTCATGTCTAGGTAGGAATTTACATCTACATGTGCATGTCTTGGTCTGTTCATATATCTACAGTGGCATATCTAGGTATACAATTACATCTTCAGTTGTATGGCTAGGTACACACTTATCTCTTCATTTGATGTTTAGGTGTATCCCTACGTCTACAGTTTCATGCCTAGGTATTTATTTACATTTACAGATGCAATTTTAGGTATGAGCTTACACCTACAGTTGCATATCTAGGTATGCATTTATATCTACGGTCGCATGGCTGGAAATATACTTACATATACTATTGCATGTCTATGTATGCACTTCAATGTACTGTTGCATGTCTATGTATGTAATTAGATCTACAGATTCTTGGGTATGTAAGTACTTATATGTACAGTTGTATTTCTGGGTACTTGCTCAGATTTACAGTTACATTGCTAGACATGTGTTTACATCTGCATTTGATAGCTAGTTATGCACATACATATACAGTTGCTTGTGTAAGTATGTAATTACATCTTTAACTATATGGTTTGGGATGTACTTACATCTAAAGTTGCATTGCTGGGTTTTTACTTATATTTACAGTTGCATGTTTAGGTATGTATTTATTTCTACAATTGCATGGCTAGTTATATACTAACATATACAGTTGAATGGCTAGGTGCATATTTACTTATACAGTTGCATGCCCAGATATGCACTTACATCTGCAAATTCATGGCTAGGTATGTACTTACATATAAAGTTGCATGGCTGAGTATAATCTTTCATCAACAGTTGCATGTATAGTTATGTAATTATATCAACAGTTTAGTGTCTAGGTGTGTACTTACATATTCAGTTGCTTGTCTATGTATCCACTAGACATTCTCATGTCTAGGTGTGAATTTATATCTACTCTCACATGGCTAGTTATGTACTTCCATATACAGTTGCATGACTAGATGCGCATATACATCTACTATTTCATGTCTAGTTATGTACTTACACCCACAGTTTTATGGGTAGGAAAGTACTTAAATCAACAGTGGCAAGGGTAGGTATTATTTTTCATCTACAATTGCATGACTAGGTATGCATTTACATCTACATTTGCATGTCTAGTTATGTACTTACATATGCAGTTGCATGTCTATGTATACCCTTATAGCTACCTATGCATGGCTAGGCATGCACTTACATTTACAGTTGCACATCTATGATTGTACTGGCATCTACAGTGCTAAGGCTAGTTATGTACTTATATGTACAGTTGCATGAGTTGTTCTAATCTTATATCTACAGTTGCATTGCTAGGTTTGTACTTACAGTACAGTTGCATGTCTAGGTATACACTTATATCTACAGTTGAATCTTTAGGTATGCATTTACATCTTAGGTTACATGGCAACCTATGTACTTACATATAAAGATGCATGGCGAGGTAAACAATTATATCTACAGATGCATGGCTAGGTATACACTTACATCTACAGTTGCATGTCTATGTATGCAGTTATTACTACAGTTGCATGGCCTGGTATCTATTAACATCTACAAATTGATGGTATGGTATGAGCTTACATCGACAGTTGCATGTCTAGGTACGAATTTACATCTACAGTTGCATGGCTGGTTATGTACTTTCATCGATAGTTGCATGTCTGGGTATGCATTTACATCCATAGTCGCATGGTTAGGTATTCACTTTTATCTACAGTTGCATGTCTAAGCATGTATTTACATCTAAATTTGCATGTATAGGCACGTACATACACACACACATATATATATATATATATATATATATATATATATGTCTGGCTAGGTATAGAGACTTACATCTACAGTTGCATGTCTAGGTATGTACTTACAACTACAATTGCATGGCTAGGCATATCTTACATCTATAGTTGCATTTCTATGTGTGTACTTACATCTTCAGTTGCATGGCTTAGTATGTATATATATATATATCTACATTTGCATTGTTGGGTATGAACTTTTATCTACAGTTGCATGGCTAGGTATAATACTTACATATTCAGTTGTATGTCTAGGTGTGCGATTACATCTTCATTTGCATGTCTAAGTATGAACCGACATGTACACTTGCATTACTGCGTATGTACTTACATCTAAATTTGCATGTCTAGGTATGAACTTACATGTACAATTGAATGGTTAATTATGTACTTGCATCTATACTTGCATGTCTAGGTATGAACTTACGTCTACAGTTGCATGATTAGGTATGTATTCGCATCAACATTTTAATGGCTAGGTATGCACTTACATCTACAATGTCATGGCCATATATGCCAATACGTCTGCAGTTCCATGGCTAGGTTTTTTCTTACATCTACAGATTGATGGCTCTGTATGGACTTATATTTACATTCGCATGGCTGGGTTTGTATTTATATCTGCATATATCTGTCTATGTATGTACTTACATGTATGGTTGCATTGCTGTGTATGCACTTACTTCTACAGTTGTGTAGCAATTTGTGCTCTTAAATATACTGTTGTATTTCTAGGTATGTACTTACATATAACGTTGCATGATTAGATATGTACTTTCGTCGTAAGGTATGTATTTACATCTACAGTTGCATGTCTAGAAATGAACTTAAATCTACTATTACATGACTAGGCATGTACTTACATCTTCAGTTGCATCACTGGATTAGCACTTACATCTATAGTTGCATGGCTTATTATGCACTTACTTCTATAGTTGCATTTATATTTTCGTATCCACATCTACAATTGCATGGCTTGGTATGTACTTACAGCTAGTTTCTTTTCTATTTTTTTACTACCGTCTTCAGGTGAATGTTTGTATATGTGTTTACATCTACAGGTGCATGGCTGGGTATGTACTTAAAGCACAACGTACAGCGGTTTTTGTCCTTTATTTTAAATTACGAATTTGGTTTAATGTCTTTAATAAAATATAATTGCGGTCCTTTTGAATTAGCAGTTTTTTACGGTACAGTATTCATGTGAAACTTGGAAATATTACGAGTGCAGGGAAATTGTAAGACAGCACATTTTCATTCATAATAATAAAGTATTTTATGATTAAACGTGGTAACCTCTCGTTATCATAGGCAAAATCGGATATTTTATAGTAAATACAAGAAAGGAGGCTATTTGCAAATGAACCGCAGTATCTGGTACACCTGGATGACAATGTATCACTTTAGCATAAATATTATTTATCATAAAAATTATTCCAGTGCAAAACGATGCATAGTTTTAATAAATAAATTCTTACTTTTGCCATTTTTCTTAAGTGGGAGGAGAGTCTGAAATCACATAATGGCAATCCAGCCTCAGATATGCACAAGGAAGTATGTTACTTTATTAAATATACAGACATCATGGATAAAAGAAACTCTGTGAATTCTTTTGTATAAAGTGGATTCGTGACTATTCGTTTTTCAGTGTACCAATAAGGAAAAACGAAGCATGTAGATAAACGATGGATGCGGACTTGGATTTTAGACCTGACAAATATTGTACTTAACATTAAAATACAGTCTTGATTAAACGAACAGCCTTAATATGTCATTAAAACCACTTATTCTACGACATTTATGGTTAAATATTCACTTTAAATAATTTCAATTTTTGAAATAGAGTGAATTGTAATTTTCATTTGCATTAAAATTTTTTGTTCAGTTTTCCTTCGTCGGCCGAGCCATGCTCAATCTCTCAGTAAAATTACAACTGATTTATTTGCAAAAATTTTTGCCAATCAATATAAGCCAAGTTTTTTTAAGCCTTTACATTTCTAACCAAACACACAGCCGACAGTT
Organism: Dryococelus australis; assembly: GCA_029891345.1. Lineage (NCBI taxonomy): Eukaryota > Metazoa > Arthropoda > Insecta > Phasmatodea > Phasmatidae > Dryococelus > Dryococelus australis. The sequence continues at coordinate 381,208 of CM057004.1, forward strand.
TCCGATAATAATCAAGGCCATTAAATTACCGCCACGGTAATTCCAAATTCCATTTATTACAATAACAAGGCCATAGATCGTTGAAGTGTCAGTGATGACTTAGAAAGAAAAAGAAAAACTGTTGCAGAAAGTAAAATATATCGATAGCCTCAGTTATCAATTTTAATTGTTTTGCATTCACACAGCGTTAAAAAACGAATGATGCAAGCCATCTTTAGCAAATGTACCAAAGAGAAATACGGGGGTATAATATAAAATTGGGAACAGATCATTGAAAATCCACTGTATTTCGTAGCTGAATGATTTTTCCGGATATATTTTGGCTTCTGGGCAGTATATCTGATTAATGGATGCGGGAAATTTATATTTTAAGAGTCGTAGCTTGTAGGTTTTAACATGATTTAAATAGGATAGTTGTGTGCACCATCCAAGAAATAAAATATAGTTACGGGAAACGAAATAAATGGGATAACAACAACGAAATGTCACTTAATTTGTATTTTACACATGAAAAACGAGTCATTTGATTGGAGATTGATTGATTGATTTCTGGAGCACGCCGCTCGTACTGGCCAACACAGTCGCCTGATACACTGCTCTATCTCTAAGGTATTATCGATCATGTCTTTTTAAAATTAAATTATTTGGCTCAAAATGTTATAGGATTGAAATATATTCCCACAAATTTATATAGAAATATTAAAACATTACTTTGGGACGTATCTGTAGCATCCTTGAATTAATATGAATCCTGCACATGGTGATGTTAGCACTAACTACAGTGAAAGAAATTAGCAAAATAATCACACACGGTTTAAGTTGCATTTCGTTTGAAACACTTACACATTATTTTAGAACAAAGTTTTGTTTGTTACACTAATAACAGCAGTTTTGTAAAACCTAAAATAATATTCTTACACGTCTTCTCTAAAAAATGCTTCTTGCATGCGTATTTCTCCGCTGTGTTGTCTCAAATTAGGGCTGTCAGAATACCCAACATGAAGTAATTTTTCAATCGTTCATGCATCAGCTGATACAGGACACTGTACATGGTACATTAGTTTCATTTATGGCAGGTTGCCTCACACTGGCTATCAAAAAATTGAATTATTGTACGAAATAGACTATACATACACACATGCCTTGTTTTATATATTGAGGATTTGCACGTTTGAATATATTGTGATTCCTTTTTTTTTAATGTTAAGTATATGAACGTAAATAGCATAATTTTTAACTATACAAGCAGTTTTGTTAAGTCATGTTGGCCGTATGCGTAATCGATAGCGTAGCAGTCGGCAGTGCATGCGATGGCTTTTGGGTTCGAATCCCAGGAATGGCATGTGTGTTTTAGTGATGTTCATTTACCATGCTTCACACGCACTGGTACTCAAGACCTCGTTAAGAGCCGACCAAATCTCTTATACTCAGATTCTAAAATTACTAGCACGTGTCTGATTTTGTTTTAAAATATGTACTTATTCATTAATTAACACCTTGAGATTTTAAATTCCATGTGAACTGCGAGAAAATTTTTACGTCAGTTCATTAAATGCAAACTGTGCAATTTGCATGATTTGGTGGTAAAAGTCACAGTACAAAGTATTCTAATATGATAAAACATTTGAACATGATCTAAATAGTGTATTTGATCTTAATATAGTGTATTGAAACACACTGGTTCTCTCTGTTGCAAAGCATATACGTACTTACGAAATTCAGCTCTCAAACTAAGAGCATAGCAACAATGTTTGCAGTATTAGTGACATCCAAGCAAAATTGTGGAACCTTGCCATCTCTCTATATCCTAATTCAATTTTCTAATGCCATAGTTACCTGATTTCATAAATACTAGTTATGTGCGTGTTTGTTGTGCAAGAGAAAAGTATAACAAAGATTTAATTTCATTTACACGCACAATTTAAAATACTTTTCTAGAAATTTCCACGCATTATTTTTACTTGCCTAAAGAACATTTTCAGTCACTCTTTGCCTTGTTTCCTTAAGAGTCTTAAAATAAAGCTATGATGTAGAAATTCATTTATCCATTCATGGTCTCAGCATTTTCATCATCAGGACTGTAGAGACTTATTACAAAGTTATTTGGTATGTGCAAGTATTGCAATAATGATATATTAGTTGGAATGTGTAGATAAACTTAGAATGACAAGATATTTGTATAAATAAATATGATCAATAAGTTGTACAACAAGTTGTAAGCGGACTTTCTAAACCATGTCAGTATTGTTATGTGCGAGTAATAAAAGAATGACTTACATTAGGATTCATAAACCCAGAAACACTATTTATGAAGTGAAATATCATGTAACAATGGGTTTCACTAGATAGGAGAAAATGTTTAAGCCTCAGTCGATGTTCACTCCACCTTGTTGAAAGTTTTAGTCACCCTAGCAGTGTTGCTCGGACTATTTTTTTTTTGTTCAGGGAGGTTCACGTTAAAAGCAGAATAAAATAAATACTATTGCACATGTTAAAATGGGCCAAGTGCAGCCCCCCCAACCCCTCCTCGCTCAAATTAAAGTTGGTGCTAGTGTTGAGTCTTTTCTTAAATTTTATAGTTGTCATTTATTAATGAAAAGCAATCCTCTAACAAATATATCTCAAAAATTAATTGGTCATGACACAGGTTTGGGCTAAATATCCAGTTATGCTGAACTTCGTAAACGATAACAAACTACTTGTTATAGACTTCAACAAGATAAAGAAAGTGACAAGTAACTGTATAGGCTCATACATACGAAAATGAAGACTGATCGCATACCTTAAATAATCTGTGATCCAGTTTGTGTTAGTTTTATTTTGTTCACATTCATTCACCTCTGTTTGGCTGGTAAATCCTGATATAAAAGGCATCGTGGCTAACATTGTTATTATATTTTCATTTCAGCATTGTAAAAGAAAAAACAGAACTTTGCCCTAAACATGAACGAAAAATGAATTTGAAAAATCTCTTGTTACAAAATGTATACGTTGAAATACTTAAAAGAAGGAGGCCCTCGGTGGCAGAGCGGTTATAGTGAGCGTCTCCCACCACGTTGATTCTGGTTTGATCCCCGATAATACTGCTTAGATTTTCATGTGTTGGCAATATGTCTAGCATTTCCAGTGGGTTTTCTTGGGGTACTCATGTTTTCCCCACCATTGCATTCTGATACTACCCCATCCAGCTCGTGCATTGTTCAGGCTGGCCAGGCGTCAGTTCTTCCCTTTTGATCCTGCCAAACGTGGAACTCTACTGTGGACGTTTTAAAATTGCATCATCATGAGGTAGTTCGGGTAAATGAGTAATAATTGGAAATATAATATGTCTAAATTATCATGTATAGCAATTAAAAATTGAAAGAAGCATTTTATTTTTATTGGATTGGACACAAAATATTTTATCAGGATTGACACACATTTGTTATTGCAGAAGTTAAAAGATGAAATGTGGTGTTATGCTTTCATGGTGGCCATGTTAAGAAGTGCTGAATTATAATTTACTTGCATTGTTGTGAATACAAATTTGTATTCCATAAATAGCATGGTATATGTAAAATTATTTTAGCTGAATTTTTAAAGCCACTTTTTAAATCCGGGATTTGGTTAATAGTTGACTTTTTTACTTTATTTGTGTTTAGTACTTCGATCATTGAATCTATTGGACTTGAAAGTATCCATAAATCTTGGATTCAGCTCTTTCATCCCTAATTTTTTATTTATTTTAACATTTTTAACATCTTATTGCATTTACTACATAAAATTATCAGTTATTTTAATACTACCACTTTGTAATTTTATTGTACAAGACGTGTTACAATTTACAAAGATATGCTATGTAAAGCTCAATCGCTCTAGCCACCATATTATGTAGCTATGTCAGGCTGCGTGTTCACTACTACTAAATATCCGATTGCTGACAGAACATAATAGCTTAAGCATGCTACAGTGTAAAAAAAACTATACAATACTAAAAGATAGTTGCAACCTAATTTTGGAGTTTTTTGTTAATTGAGCTGCCAAGTGAAGGACCAGCCAAGTGCAAGGATATCAGTTAAGTTGTTGAATGAAATTCAACATTTCTTAGCCACATTTCACATTACTTTTTCAAACAAAAACTATATTGTCCATCTCTGCCCAGGCCACATTGCTACAAAATGTTTTTTTTATCATTGTAAAACCGTGGAAATTGTGAGAGAATTACAATTTCCAGACTCAACAGATGTATGAGAAAAAAACTCGCATTAACTAATTCCTAATTACTTTCAAGTTGCAAGGTATTCTCTTCAAATAACACAACACGGTTTTTGTTTGAAAAAGAGACAAGGAAAGGTGACATAGACATGCAAGAAGTAGGGGCGGGGGTATTTTAGGCCACTTTTGATTAATCGGATTATCAATTTTAAATTAAATTGATTGATCGGAATAATCCTTAATTATATCTCAATCCGATAAATTGTTTCCATCAGCAAATTGATAATCCGATAAAATGTAATTGTTGAGCCAATTAATTTAATTTAATTTATCATCAAGAATGTTTCTTTTATAAATATGTGTGACTTGATAAGTATATAGTTTGGTGCAAGAGTGTGCTAAGTGTCTCAATTTATTATCTTCTTTTTTGGGGAAGCGGCATGGTAGGCCTCACCCTCGGATGTCTGGCATTGTGCTGAGGTATGATGTGCTGGGAAGGGATGTATACGGTTATTGTGTTATTTGATATACGGCTCTCTTAGTTTAATTTTTTTTGGGGGGAGCAACATGGTAGATCTTCAACCATGTACGTCTGGCTGTGTACTAAGAGGGGTGGAGTGAGCGGGGTGTAGGAGTTCCTTCCCGCTTACCCTCTGGCAGGCGACTGAGGGATATAACATGCGCAGCGATATCTGAATGTCGACTGAGGTTATGGCAGATTTGGAAAGGTGTTTTTTAAATTAACGAAGAATAGCATTTCTGTGAAATGAAATTATTAGTAAATACGCAATGAAAGACGACATATTGAATTACAAATTTATAAAAGTGAGGTAACGAATGCCTAGATAAGACATGTATGCTTTGGCCAGCATCTGAATATTGACTGCAATATGCGAAAAGGCAGAAATGTGTAATAAATGAAAATAATGAAGTATTTTATTGCATAATATTGTAAAATCTGCAATGTTAGTTTACTAAATAATCCTGTATGGTAGGAATTTAATTTATGATCAACAACAGAGACTTGCACGTGACTCGTCGACAAAATTAAGATATTAAGTTTAATGAATTAAAATTAATGAAGTATTTGCTTGAAATTGTTTAGGATATAGCTTTTGAATGAATATGAATTTTACTGAAAATCCAGAAAACGAAAGAGACTTGAATATGATTAATGTCCAAATACACAACTTTATTTTACTGGTGTAATAAAAACGAACGCAACTATATGACTCCTCTACTATTAAAAAAGGAAATGAGTTTAAAAAAAATTATGTTTGCGATGCATATACTAGATGAATGAATTAAATAACGAATGTTTAAAAATAATATAAACAACTATTTCCCTTCAAATAAATTACACAAATCAATTACTAAGAAATCACAAACAAATTACAGAACCAATTTCCTCATCAATGACCAAGCCCAGCTATCCTGGTGTTATAAAGGAAGCAAAAAAAAAACAGTTTCCCTACTAATTTAATTTGCGATAGAATAAGCAACTAACCCCACAACACACGAATGATGTATCCTACAATAGAGCCAAAAACTAATTTAAGTTATGCCTTACTAAATTTGAAGAACTCACAAAAACTATTTCACTTAACACACTAAACGTTTCAAATGAAATTTTAAACATGTACAAAAAAAAGATTTACCCGAATATACTAACCCCATTACCACGTGTTAAAATAAATGATTTTTAATGCAACATACATTGAAGCTGCAGGACGAAAAACCGGAACACTTTATCCATACGTAAGTTACATTCAAAAGGGAATTCACGCAAAGGTTTCTCAGGAAAAAAGTGGCATTTACTTTGTCACAAAATTAATAAATGTACAAATCCTAGCCGAATGAAAAATCGCTTGTTATTGTCTTTATGGAATCTCATGTCATAACACAAATGTAGTTTATCGAACCAAATAAGTTTCCCTATTGTGATAAATGTATTTTAACACATCTTCCGTCGAAGACCTATCACAGAGAAAGATTAGCGAATCCTGTAGTGAAGAGTCGTAGACTATCTTAAGAAACATACTTCTTACTCACTTTTTCCCATGTGATAATTATTAACACACTTAATAAGCTACTATTATTCACATGTGAAAAATGTTATAATTATTAGCACATGAAAAAGTTATCAAAATACCGAAATGTATTTTTCGAAGACTGTGGTTAGGTAGCGATGTGAAGAGAGCAAGGGTTGAAGACACACTAGGACCGGCTATCTGGACCACTGTGTGATAAGATATTGGAGAAACACTCTATATTAGTTTGTGTTGTATATATTTTGAAACATCCTGTAGCAAAAATAAATTTGACATCTATATAACACCGTATACGTATTTGTGCTGAAAAATTTGGTATCTATGTTTGTTTCTTTAAAATATTGTATGTTAATATATAAACATTCTATGTAAAAGAATTATTTATTATTTGTGAAACAACTTGTACTTAGTTGTTAAATGTTTTGTATATATATTGATACAGTTTGTCAATAAAATATATTGTAAAATGAAATAATTTGTATATTTATTTACCACTCGCCTTTAAAAAATGTGAAATCAATTACTCTAATGGCGTTGCAAAAAGTCTTTGGTTTCTATCAAGAAAAAGTATATTTAAGTAATGAAAAAGAAATCTATTATCAAACATACCTATTGGTTTTTAAAATATTGGTTAAACACCACTAAATATACTTGAGATTGTAACCAGAAAAAATTATTGTTGGAAAAATGTATTATTATATTAAAACATGCTAATTTCCAACACAACACATTTACACAAAAACAAAAGTTCATTCTTTTCCCACCTCCATAGTATAGTTGGATTGTGCTACAGTTTGGAGGTTCTGGTTTCGAATCTCGAGTAAGGCATGGATGATTAAATCCTAGTTTGTAATTCAGTAACCTTATAAGATATGAAAACATATTATATGTCAAATAAAATTGTGTCATGTAATCATGAACAAATCATTTGATAATTTATTGAAAATACATAATTAAATGACGTTCAAAACAGAAATTTGTTCGTGTATGTAAAAAGGTTACAAAATGTTTCCAATAATATAAAAAATTCATTACATTCTGGTTTGTTTCCAATTGTAGTAAAAATGCATTACATTCTGGTTTGAAAAACTTGTATTGCAAAAGATATAGTTCAATAAAAACATAATTAAAATGAAATATATTTGCTAATATCGAATAAATAAACATATTTTACATGACATTTCAAAGTGTGCACACTAAAGATAAAAACGCGTCCGATTGTGAAATAAAACTTTTAATTCTGTAAATTTGTGTCAAATTGTAATTAAAATATGTTTAAAATACGCCATTTCTCCGATTAAAACTCATTTCAGTCGAACAGTAATATATAAAATATACAACATGGGAGAGTGCCTGGCCTATATATAGAGCCTCCAGCCCAGGCTCCCCATTTGCAAATCAACCACCATGGAGTGAGGACATTCTCTATTGTGCATGTCCGTGATCCGATTTTCGCTCGCAACGTCAGCCTCTGCACCTGCTGGCGGGTGTTTGCTCCACTGTTAAGGATTGGACTCTTTCGCGCTCGCTGACCTGGCGGTCTCACGTCACAGTTTGGAGGTAGTGCCCACAGTGTTACTAGGGTTAGATCCAGTCTACAGCGTTCACGTATCCTGGTTACAGGTCAGCACTGACTCCGTGCTATACCTGGCTGGTACAGCTACCTGCTTCAACCCAGCTACCAGCTGCGCTGAACGCAGGCCTCCAGCCCGCATGCCTCCGAGGTTTCGTAGTATACTTTATGTAAGTAAATAGGGTTAAAATTAAGGGATTTTAAATTTGTATAACATTTAATCATCGCGATAATTTTTTTTTAATTTTATATTTATAAAGAGGTTTTTTAATTAGTTTGCACGTATCATGAGTTTTTAAAATAAGTTTGCTTTGTAATGTAAGTAATTTTTCTGGTAATTCTAAAAACCTTTCCTGTTAAATATTTTGGGTTTGAATGCATTTTAAATATTTGTTTATAATCAACCTAATACTAAAATTTAGTTTGTTATTAGTTTTTAAATATATTCTGGACAGGTTTGGTTATGTATGTTTTGTGAAAATGATGGAACAAACTAAAAGTAATGGAGAACTAAGCCAAATATGTGCTGCATACTTGGAAGTGGCATATACTTGCTCCTAAAGTTTGTTCAGAATGATTTTGTATGGAGAATGATGAATGACTAATGAATGCATGGAAACAAGTATGTAGTGAGAATGTAGTTTTGATGTATGAGGGGTTGGGTAGTTATAATTAATTTATAAGTAGTATGTAAGATATAATGGGCAGGTTCGGTTATGAATGTTTTGTGAAAATGATGGAATAAACTAAAAAAAAAAATTGGGTGCACTAAGTCAAGTATGCACTGTGTACTTGGAAGTGGTATACACTTGCTCCTTAAGTTTGTTATGATTGGTTTTGTATGGATATGGGTAAATAATTTATGAATGAATGTAAACAAGTATGTGGTGAGGATGTAGTTTTGATGAGTGAGGGGGTGGGAAATTGTAATTATTTTATAAGTAGTATTTAAGATATACTTGGCAGGTTTGGTTATGTTTTTGTGAAAATAATGGAGTAGAAAAATGGTGGAAACCACCATCCCTAGGATGGAGAAAAGGTGTGAAAATATCACAATCTACCTATCCCTACTCAGAATGGTGATAGATGAATGTACTTATGATGTTCGAAAGGTGTGTTAGTATTTGCGTAGTTAGTTTCAAATTTTATTTCCAAAGTATAAAAAAAATTTCGTAATTTCGTTTTCTATAGTTAAAATTATTTTTAAATAATTTAAATTATTTTTAGTTATTCCTTGAGTATATTAAGCATTGAGTTATTACTTTAGTGTAATAATTTTAGAGTGTAACATATTAATTCGACTCACTAAATATTTTTAAACAACATCATTATCCAATTCGTTGTTTAATTTTAAAGTTTTATAAAAAGAATAATTAATATTTTTATATTTAAAGTTTTCTCGTAAACAAATAATTATATCTTAAACAAATAATTTTAGTATTAAACCACTTGCTTAAATTTAATTCACTTGTGGAATTTTAAAGTATTAAATGTGTTGTAAACACTGCTTGCTTGTTAGAAAAGGTGTAGGTCGTGTTCTGCGAAAGGCAGGTCGCATATCTCACAATGCTCTGTATAGTTGAGACTGCTAGTGACATGGCCCACATTCCACGCTTGCGAGGACTGGTCGGTAGAGAGGCGGGCGGTTCATGCCAGCCGAGTGGGGTAACGGCCATCTCTGCTGTCTGCGCTGGTGCATTCGGGTCGGTGCTGGTGCAGAGGGGAACTAGGAAGAGGAGAGGCTGTGGAGTGAGGCTGGGAAAGTGTCGCTCGCGTTGGTTTTTCCGAACCACATCTCACCCCGTCGTGTTCACGCAACTACCTCGCCCCAGTAACTACTGCTTGAAGCGGCCGTCTCTGTAAACAAGTGCATGCTGTTGAAATATGTGAGAGGCTTACGTTTTTCAAACACAGTAGACCTTCCAAACAAAATTTATATTTCTGAACCTAATGTTTGTATAATTAAAACAAAATCATTTACATCAATGAAAAGAAAATTTAGTATGCTGTCTTTACACTCTGTTTAGGATGTTACTAGAAAATATTCAATTTCAGGTATCTCGATACACCTTGGTAAGTGTCTGAAATGGGTTTTTTAATTTTTTTCCCAGAAATACACAGCACATTAATTTTGTTGTGGTGCTGAAACTAATTTTGCGGGAAACAATAATATTTAGTTAGGAATAACAATGAATGAATGCAAGTGGTAAAGTATCGACAGTTTGTTGGAAGATATTTTCATCAGTAATACAGAGAGTAATTCTGAATTGCTGACAAAAATACTGGCAAGTGCGAACTGTCAAGACGTCTTCACTTCGTCAAAACGGAGGAGATTTGATTTGTTATTGGACGACATTTACTTGAGTGATGCGGACATGAAATCACTCAGGGAAAGGCCATCAACAGCAAAAGAACGTATCGACTCTGTTTCCCCCAAACACAGTAAAGTCGATCTCTTGTAAGACTATCTGTATCTCTATGACACAGAAAATTCGTGTCATTTGGAAAGTGTTTCATCCAAGTCACAAAAGAGTTCCCAGTCAGTTGGAGAGAGTTCGTCTAGGGAAACGTAAAATTATTCGTTTTCCAATCCTCAGCTTCAGTGGAGCCTTTGCCAGATCTCAGATATGAGCTACGGGCCACAGTGTTTGCGAAGAGGCTAACTGGCATGCGGATAGTTAACGACAGGCTTAGTACAGGCTTAGTACACGGAGAAACACTGAAGCACTATTTGATGTATGGGGCTAATCTCGACTCTGTAAATCGCATTCTTCACTTTGAGCAGAGTACATGGAATTAACTGTACATCGAATTTAATATTGAGAAGTATGCTCAGGCTGCGAACAAATTTGAGAAATCGTTTTTTTTAATTTATTAATAATTCCGTACATGGAAAAACATTACAGAATGTCTGCCGGAAAAGGGATATGATTCGTTTCCGGGCATGACACGATCTACAGGGATCTGGAGCTGATAGTTCGTCCTACATTCCAGGCAAGGGAATTAATCGAGAACAATCTGGTCCTGATCGAGATGCCAAAGAGTTCTGTTACATTTAACAAACTTTTGTACACTGGTGTTGCCATTCTTGACCTTTCAAAATAACCCTATATGAATTTCACTATCAGTACATGTGTACCAAGTTTCCTCCACCTGCCTTGCACCTCTTGTATTGCGATACCGATTGTTTTATATAGTCTGTTGCTTGTGATGACATATTTAAAGTAATTACCACATATTTAAAAGCGTGGTTTGATACATCTGACTATGTGCTCGATAACCTGCAAGGATTCTCCCATGAGAATAAAGGATGCACGATAGTTATGAAAGACGACTGTGCTGGCCGAATAGTCACACATTACAGGCTTCCATCTCAATCTTTACACATACATTGGTGCTAATGAGCAATGTATACCTAAGGCGAAGAGTGTAAAATCTAACGTCTTACAGAAGTTCCAATATGAGGATTATCGAGATTGCCTCGAAAATTACACAAGGGTTTTGGGGATCCAATATCACATTCGTTTGCATGATCACGAAGTCTACACCGAATCTGTGACCAATGTAGTGTTGTCAGATTTGGACGATAAATACTACATTGAAGCAGATGGTGTATCGACCTTGCCCTGGGGGCACTACCAAATCCCTTCCTAATTGTTTCCCCCACACATTAATTTCTGTAACACAATATATACAGCGCTGCAACCACAACTCTTAGCACCACACTGCCAATGATGTCCAGCTGCCAACCCCATAGCCTGCTTCACTGGCTACACCACAAGCAGCACAGCAATTAACATCACAGCTCTCTGTAACATCTACATCAGCTGCTGCCTAAGCCTCGAATCGACATCACCCTCTCCACTCGAGAGGACATTCCTACCTGTTTAATACACTTGACGTGTTTTTAAGCCTACTGTTTATCTAACTGCAGACAATGTTAAAAGCTACCTGTTAACAAATATATCTTTTGAGAAAAGTATTGAACATGACTTCGATCCAACACATCTTGGGGTCCTAAATACCAATATTCTCTACACTACACTTATGGTTCTCTTCACAGCGTGACATCACATAAAATTACGTAAAATATTATTTTTAATCTACGAATACAAAGTGCTACGTATGTTATAGAGCATCGTTGGTGTGTGTAGGTGCTTGGCAAATATTTGCCCCACCAGTGTGTCGTTGAAAGTAAATACTTAATTTCTAATGATCTCCCGGTTTTTGTAAATAACTTTATGACAGTGTTCTGAAAATGTTTTTAAGAAGATTTTATGAAGTGCTTATTCTTAATTTTAAAGATCTGTATGTTTTTTAAACATTTGTTCTCAATTTTTAATGATCTGTCAGTTTTGGTAAATAACTTTATGAGAATGTTAAAAAAATATTGGTTTTTGTAAGTAATTTTATAAGGCTTTTTGAAAGATTGCTAAATATATGTCTGTTTGTAAATATTTTTTTTAATGTTTGTGTATGTTGTAATAATTAATGTCTTTAAATAAGAATATTTCTTTGTTAAAAGGAATTCTTTGTTAATGTGTCTTGTTATTTAATAGTTTTAATTCCTTGTGTAATTTTAAGGTATAATGTGTTTACACTATTTTACTTTGTATGAATGTGAACGATGAAGTTTTTACGAATGATGTACTGCCTTGTTAATTCAGTTTTACACAACTTGAAAAAACAAATGACTATGTAGAGTTTTGAAAATTGAAGGACTGGGGAAATAGAAGTGTTCGAGAAAACCCAGTGAATGAAAATTACAATTACAGTGATAGAGGGAGTTTGAGGACATGAGAAAACTCTGTCGGCTCAGCTCTAGTAGAAACACTTTGGTGTTCTGAGAGTGCTCTGAGAGAAATACAGTTAGTCTTCCAGGTATACAACCTCTTGTCTGCACAGCGTGACTAAAAACTACTGCTGCTCCAGGATGTCCTTCACCCTGCATCTATAAGTGCTGGCGTGCATCAACTTTTTCTTGTAAAAAAACTAAAATATTCTCCAAGAAAAGAAAATAAGCAAATATACATCACTCGATAAATCGAGTGTTTTTTAAAAACCTTTCACATACAAAAATTTACTGCGGCTGAGAGTCAACACGAGGATGTCTGCTGCTACTTCTGATATAACATACATACTTGATACAAACTCCGAAAACATAAAAACATTTAACGTTGTCGACCTGTGGGAGAGGTGATTAATTTCTTTGTATGTGTTTAAAATTTAATTTGAAACGTTTTGTGTGTTAAGAGAAATTGTTTCTGGGAGTTCTTCATAATAGTGTGGCATAATTTAAATTAGCTTTCGTCTTCATTGTAGGATACGTGTTTCTTGTGTTGTAGAAATAGTCGTTTATTCTGTTATAAATTATACTGGTAGCGAAATTGTTTTTTGGCTCTCTTAATAACACCAGGATAACTGGGCCCTCCATTGATCTAGAAATAGTTTCTGTAAATCGCTTGTGATTTCTTAGTATTTGATTCGTGTAATTCATTTGTAGGGAAATAGTTGTTCACATTTTCTTAAACGTTCGCTGTTTCATTAATTCATCTAGTAAGTATATTGTAAACATCATTTTATCGATTTGTAATGTCTTTTAAAAAGTTTCTTTTTAAACTCGTTTTCTTTTGTGATAGTCGAGAAGTAATTTATTTGTGTTCATTTTAATTTCATTAGTAAAATGCAGTTGTGTATTTGGGCGTTAATCGTATTCAGGTCTCTTTAGTTTTATCGATTTTGAATAAAAAACATATTTTTTAAGTCTCTATTTCCTAAACATTTTCAATTAAATACTTTGTAACATTTAACCCTGCACGTCGTACGAAAGCTAAACCGACGGAGCCATATGAATTTGAGAATATGTTGGCAGTTTGGGGGATCTTATCCTCACTGCGATGGCGGTATGTTTGTCGTGCTCCATACCTCACGTCCCCTGAGCGGGTCTGCTGGTCTGCAAGTGTGGGCGCAGTGGGACTGTGCCACCCGCGAAATCTACGACAGCCTTCCCCTCCCGCGTACGTCACCTTGAACACATGACGCCAGGCAGTCATCACCAGGGTGCCCTTCCAGGACTTCCGGATATCGATGGAGTGAAGGTTATTTTGTATTGTTCTCGATGGTTTTCAATAAAATATACATAGGAATGACTCGCCCAGGTCAGGGGAGACAGCACAGGGTATTCACTTGGGCAGGGACTAATGTTCCTTCAACATTTTAAAGGCATAAGGTAAGTAAGATTTAAAGAAAAAATATTTAATATAACCTGCATGTAACTGGAAAGAATTGTATTTAGTAAAAATGAAAATTTTGGGGGAAGTTTGGTCAGAAATATATTATTCATACTAACTCTTTATACCAAATGTAATCAGTGGCAAAATTGGAGATTTATATTTTAAATAAAAATATTTTATTGTGATTTCTGGGGAAAAACTTTGTAAATGATGCAAATGATAATCTAAAAACCAAGGCCACGAATAATTCTAACCTTTTCACTGGAACCAACCCAAATCCCTTTTTGACATCATTGGGAGGGGGGAGGGACTCGCAACTGTCTACAACCACCTACAATCAGGAAGATCTGAGATAAAGATCTCGTGTGCACTGGCAAACACCGTCACATACAGGATAGAGAAATATGCGCCACTCTGCTTCCTCAATGAAGAGAAGTTAAAAGAGAAAGAAAAGTTAGAAACATTGTAATGTTACGAAATAGTAAAATCTCCCTTGGGTTTTTTCCAGTGGTCGTGAGAGTGACTTTTATTAGTAGTGGGGCATCAACTCATTCACAAAATTACTTCTACAGTTATCCATATATCGTGGATTCAGAGACTCTCTAAGGAAACTCTCCATAAGAGTTTGACCAAGGTCGAGGTGCCGATCAATCCAGACGACGCAATAGATACCCTCCGACAACATTTAGGGAGCTAGTTAGGAAAAGTGGAGTAGCTGCTCAATAAGCAAGTCTGTCCGACGCAGTTAGCGTCTTCCAAAATATAGAACATTCGCCACCTACTTTGGAGGATAATATAGAGGTAGCTCACAGCCTAAATTTAATGCCAGTTGTAAGTCTTTTGAAGCAAATGACTTGAATCGCGTATTTACGTATTTGTTAAATCTAGCTTTTGTATGCCGCTATAATGTTTAAAGGGCCAGAGCATTTGCAAAATGTAGTGGGGCAGGCGATAAATGAACATATGCTATATAGTGAGTTGAGTGGGGCAATGTTGAGAACAGATGGGTTTATCAGTTGCTATAGCGCACCGACGTATGAAAATATTGGAAAGATTTCAAAGTCCGATGAGTCAATACAGCAGTTTGTCACTGAGACTGTTCGATAAGAAGAAGTGTTAGGTTGTTCATATGCGGAAGCGGATTTGGTGAAATTAGTTTTTTTATCCGTTGCTGGAAAATAGTAAATATTTTACATTTCCTTCAAAACCGAAAACGTTAAACGAATTATAAACTTTAGAAATTCAAGTGGAATTAAATATTCTTGATTGTAAGCAAAGAGAGCCAAAAGTAGTAACATCTAAACTGCAATGCCAAATCTGTTCTCATACATTATCCGACGGCTAAATGTTTTTATAAATTGTAAAAGGCGAAGGAAACACTGTGCAGGAAAAGGTAAAACTAAAATGTCAAATTTGTTTAAGAAATAATCATCCAATGGAAAAATTTCTCTATACGAAATCAGATAGAGACAGGAAAGAAAATCCGATTGATAACAGGGGCCAGTCAGACGTAAACGTAAATTCAGAAAATGTTACAAAGTCTGTTGGTCGTAAAGAAATTATTTGTTTGAGATGCGATAATCCTGGACATTTTAAATTTAATTGTCTATTAAAAGGAAAACCTGCAAGAATAGGTGCTGTAATAAACACAAATCTAGGTAACAAAATTAGTTAACTGATTGTGCAGCGTGTGATTGCAAACTTAACAATGTCAGGCTTGATTGACTCGGGGGGTTCAGCGACGACCCTTTGAATAAAATCATGCGGGATGCTCTTCTTGGAAGTGTGCAGTTTAAACGGGGCGAGTCAGTATTATTTTCCTTAGCCGTTGGAGGCTTGGTAAAGTCAAGCATAATAGCAGTAATGAAAGTAAAAATAGAAACATTTTTATGAAAAGTAGCATTATGTATTTTTGAACATGACATGATTTTAGGTAGCATCAGAACAGCCAAACATGGAATATAAAGATGTGCTTACGTCAAAGTTAAGACATTGTAAAGTGATTCCATTAGAATTCAAACTGATAGATAGTGAACCCGTAGTGTGTGTGCCGTATCTTGCATCAGCACCCAATATTAAAGTATAAAAAAATTTGGTCACAGACTTGCAAGAGCAAGGAATCGTAGAAAATTCCACAAGTAGTTACACAAGCCCGGCTTGTCAAATTCCCAAGAAAACTCGGGGGCAGTTTAGTGTTACCCGTGATTATAGGAAAATAAATAAAACATTTTGTGGATATCGATCAGGTACGCGTCATTGAAAATGTGTTTCAACATTTGCAAAAGGCTAAGTATTTCACTACCTTGATTTTAAATTCAGCATGTGAGCTACATCCCAATAGTAGGGCATCATTAGTGTTTTGTTCACCGTGGGTTTGTATCGGGGGACTCGTATTCCGATGGGAGTAAATTCTGGACCCAGTGTATGTCTAAAGTGTAACTAATGTATTAGGAAAATATCAATATGAGTATGTATTCATGTACATAGATGATGCGTGCATATAGAGTAATATGTTACAGGAACATCTTCAAAACTTGCCGCTAGTATTAGACATGTTGCATAGTAACGGACTGACAGTAAATCCCGAAAAGATAAGTTAGCCACAGCAACACATGTGTTATTTAGGATTTATAATTTTAGAAGTGAGTTTGCGAACAGATCTGGATAAGGTAAAATCAGTCGTAAATTTTCCGCATCCTAAAAATATAAGAGGCGTGGAAAGATTTTTAGCTACGGTAGCATTTCATACAAAGCTTATTCCAACTTTCCCTGCTCTTGCAGAGCCTTTTAAATATATTGAAAAGGAAAAATGTTCAGTTTCAGTGGAATGAAGACCAGGAAAATGCTTTGCAAAAAATTTAAATTGATGTTAGCAAATCCTCCTGTTTTGCATTTACCTAATTTTTCTGACGAGTTCTTTTCGTACTGCGATGCTAGTTCTGTAGGAATAAGAGCGTTTTCAAATCAGAAGATTGGTGGTCATTTTGTACCGATAACATATGCCAGTAAATTATTGATGCAGGCAGAATGCAAATTTACTATTTATGAAAAAGAATTCTTAAGTTGTACTTGGTGTATAGATAAATTCGCAGATTATTTGGATCATGCACCATTCATGATGTACACAGACGACCAAGCGCTCAGCTAGTTATTATAAAAGCAAAAGCCTGCAGGCAGGTTGGCACGCTGGTTGTTCTGATTTGCGCATTTCAAATTGAATGTGCAACACATTCGCGGGGTTGATAATTTGGTAGCAGCTGCATTGTATCGCATGTATTGCGCCGAAGAGTTTGAGCAGGCGATGAGCAGGTGAAAATTGGGCACCTGTAGAGGGTGTAGTGAGCATCGATACTCAGCTGTCAAGGCCAGTAGTAGGAAACACAGATGTTTTAGAATTGAATATGTTACAAAAATGTTCAAGCGTATTTACTGTGATTAAAGTATATCAAAATACTGATCATGAATGTAAGGAGATTCTGCCTGAAATTAAGAATGGAATTTCGCCGTATGTTATCCATAAAGGTTTTCTAGGTGAATGGATGAGACAAGGAAAATTCAGAGTTTTTGTACCTGAAAATTTGAGGCAAAGGTGTTTAAATATTACCACAAATCTTATTACAGAGGATATGTAGGAAGTGATCAAACCATATGTCGCATGTTAAAAATTTTTACGTGGCTGGGAGTACGCACTGACCTTGAAAACTGGGTAAAATGTTGTGACACTTATCAACACGCTAAACCGAAAAATCAAAAACGAGAAGGCCAGATGTGGGTATGGTATCCTCGGGAACGTGTGTATTTAGATGTCATGGGTCCATTGACCCGGATTACATCGGGTTATGTCTATGTCCTAGTAATAATATATATTTTCAGAAAATTTAGTTAATATTTACCATAGTAATCCATAAATGCAGTTGAAAAATTAATCGTTGTAATGCATAGTTTGTATAGTGTTTGTGGTGCACCCATACAAGTAGTAACAATTAACGCTACGTATTTTGTGTCTCAAGAATTCAGAGATCTGAATTTTATATGGGGTTAAAGATGGTTCAAACTGCCCCGTACCATCCACAAGCAAATTTAGTAGAACATGGCAATCGTAACATTAAGATTGCCTTACACAGTTTTCTGTCAGATACACAACATTTCTGGGATGACTTATTATACCTATTGTTTTTGTGTTTCAACAATTTTATTCATAGTGTACAGTGTTATGCACCAGCTGAAGTGTTTATGTGGCGGAGATTGATGCGCCCTTTATTAAATGTGTGGTCGTTGCACGATATTTGTTTGGAAAATGTAAATAATAAAAAACTGGATGAAATATTGGCAGAGGTGACACACAATTTAGTTGTGTATCACCAGAAAAAGGAACAAAATGGTAAAATAGATTACAAAGTTGTTAGTTTGAAACCTGATGATTTAATTTTGTTCGACACTCTCTACATCACATTTTAGATTGTTGTATTTTTCTTAAAGATATATGTGTTTTCCAGTGTATATTGGAGAAACATTTAACATACAATATTAATATTGGGTAAGAATGTATACTCTACTCAAAAGTTATAAGAGAACAAAAAAAAAACAATGCACTAATATATATAGTTATAAATATTTTGTAAAATAAGATACATCCATTTTACAGAATGTATTGGATGAAAATTAAAGAGAACATATTAACATTTATTTAGACATGCTATTCTACTCAAAAGTTAAATGAGTACATATATCGTAATGTAATATAATGTACAGATTTTATAGGTAAATGGAAAAATATTTCAAAATTTAAGCAAGCCTATCCAAAATTCAATTTTGAAAAAGAGCAATGAATGTTCTACGTCTTTGTCGAGTGAGATTTGGTGCCTGTCTGTTTTATGGTTGCTGCTAACAACGTGAACCGTGTCCCATGCAGAAAGGAGACTCTGGTAAGGGCCTGGATAGCCTATGCCTTAAGTTCTGGACCCGTATTCGACACCCACTTTATGGGTATATTTCAGGGGACGAGGGTTGTAACGGCTATCCCTGCACATCGAACAAAAGCTAAACAAATGGACCCATGTGAAGTTAAGAAAATGTTGGCCATTTTGGATTGCTTACCTCCACTGCGACAAGGGTGTGTTTGACCTGCTCCATGCCTCATGTCTGCTGGGCGGGCCTGCTGGTATGCAAGTGTGGGCGCCTTCCCCTCCCTCGTACATCACCTTGACCATATGATGCCAGCCAGCCAGTCACGTACCACCAGGGTGCCCTTCCAGCACTTCCGGATATCGATGGAGAGAAGATAATTTTGTATTGTTCTTAATAATTGTCAATATAATATAAATAGGAGTGTGACGCCCAGGTTCGAGGAGACAACACAGCACTTGGACAGGAACTGTAGTTCCGTCAACATTTTACAGAGGGTGGTAGGGATAGCAAGGGGGGGAGGCTTGCTGCTTTTAGTTAAGTATACTTTCAAGGAAAATTTTAATATAACATGCGTATAGCTGGAAAGAATTTTATTTTGTAAAAATGAAATTTTGGGGGATTTTTTAACCAGAAATATATATTTAATACCAAATGTAATCAGTGGGGAAATTGGAAATTTATATTTTTATATAAATTTATTTTTTTGTGATTTTATGGGAAAAACTTTGTAAATGATGCAAATGATAATATAAAAACCAAGACAATGAATAATTATATCCTTTCACTGGAACCAACCCACTGATAACTGAGACAAAGACCTATTCCTGCGTGTGTTGGAAAACGTCATCACAACTTCACTATTTACATTTACAACACTTAATAATTTTAGTTTTTTCGACGAGTCATGTGCGTGTCTTTGTTATTTGTCATAAATTAGATTCCTACCATAGAGGATGGGTTAGGAAAGTCACGTAGTGGATTTCAGAATTTTATTCAATAAAATTCTTGGTTATTTTCATTAATTTACATTTCCACATTTTCATATAATACAGTCGATATTCAGATGACAGCCGAAACAGAAGTGTCTTATCCCTCAGTCAATATACTAAGAAAACTCATTGGTTCTCTTACTTCTATTAATTTGTTATTTAATATGTTGTCTTTCATTAAGTATTTACTAATAATTTCATTTCGCAGAAATACTATTCTTGGTTTAATTCAAATAAACCTTTTCATATTCCGCCATAACCTCAGTCGACATTTAGATATCGCTGCACATTTCTCAACCCTCAGTCGCCTGCCAGAATGGAAGGAATTCCTACCCCCCCCCCCCCCCCCCCCCTTCTACATTTCAGTACACCTCCAGATGTACAAGGGTGATTATTTACCATGCTGCTACAGCCCAAAAATAAAAATAAAGGACCCTTATATCAAATTACACAATAACTATATCTATACACCTTCCCCAACACATCACACCTCAGTACAACTCCAGACTTCCGAGGGTGAGGACCTACGATACAACTCCCCCAAAAAATAAAAAAAAATAATGACACTTAGCACATTCTTGCACAAACTATACATTTATTAATTCGCACAAAATTTAAAATTAAAAGAAAAAGATTTTTACATTTAAATTAATTAGATCATTCGATCAAATTTTATCGGACTCAATTTATGGATAAAAAATTGATCGGATTAAGGATTAATCCGATCGATCAATTTAATATCAAATTAATAATCCAATGAATGAAATGTGGCCTAGAACACCCCCGCCCGTACTTCCACCGCAAACTTTATTGCCGTCCTCTTACGTGCGTGTAACGATGTAGCGCCGCAAAGTCCGCAGAAAATAATTTAACATGTAAATCCTTTTCCAGCGCCTGGCCTGTCCCTGATTAGGCATGGTTATTAATATTATGATATTCTACATTGTTTCAATTTTGTCTAGATTTCAACTGAAGGTGGAATATATCGACATTGCAGAAAATATCCTACGTGTCTCAGAAACGCTATAAGTTAATCTTAAGTCATTACATTTTGATAACAATATGGTTGACTATTTCACATTCCTGGAAAAGCATGGAAATGTAGTCATTTACTATATACCATTTGATATTCCGATCTTACTTTGGGCATTCGTTAACTAACTAATGGCTGCTTGAACACGCGCCGGTATTTTGCCTACACAAGGATGGTGGCTACGTAACTGCATGCATTGGAGTGTGTCGGGATCAGCGTAGTCAGTAGTTTAGTCTCAGAAATTGCAGAGATGTGTGTTCTGAGTCACAATATTTCTAACTATCTGAATAATAATGCTAGCGAGTTGATCCGATAGTTCCATTCCGGTAGCGAGTGTCGGAATTCCAAAATGCATATTTTTGGGATGGGCGAAGGGACTGTCGGAATGAAATGTGTTGAATTTTCAAGGAATTGATATTACAATTTGGCATCGACGCGTTTTGTGTGTCGTCAATGACGCTAGACCAATCATGTTAAATCTGTTGGTACGGGAAAATTAATTTAAAATACACACATTTTTTCTAACTGATAAGATGTTATGTCTAATTTTTACATTAAAAAATATAAAAATACTTAAGGCGTTGACAGAGCTTGTACTTGATTGATTATTTAGTGAAGTTAGTGTTTACGGCATAACATTCAATATTCACGGGGCTTAGATAAATCGCAGGAATTCGTCAATGACGAGTAGTTTGGGGATGTTATGTTTGTTAACAGAATGCATTCTTTACTACATTGCAATACTTATTACCAAAATCATAATAAGACACATAAATATGATAGCTAGATAGGGTTCTCATAATTATGGATTTATTTAATGTTATATTTCCGATTTACTTGTAACGAGTTGTAGGTTATTATTTTAAAGGGTTCGTTTTTTCTTTAAATATTTTGCATGTCATTATGAAATCGTTGTAATAATTACTCCATAATTCTGCAACAACTTGTAAACAGTAACTAAAATTAAAGAATTAAAATTAGAGAAAGACTTTACTCCAAGTACCTTATATTAATGAAATGCTGTCGCTGGGAAATATAATTAGTTTGTGGTACTTAAAATATTTTTGCTTTCGAAAAAAAAAAAGGTTTTATAGACTTTGATTTGCTCATGTGTGTCGATGAATACATTTTTGTCAAGGTCACATTCAGCTGCACTTCAGCATGTCGAGGTCTCCTCAGACAGCACAGCACTAGCTGCTATCCAGCATGAAGAGGTCAAAACCTGCTGCACTCTTGCATGCCGAGGTCACCTTCGGCTCCACACCGGAGTGTCGACGTCGCCTCCGGCTAAACTCCGTCTTGTCGAGGTCAACTCCGGCTGCACTTCGGCAATTCGAGTTCACCTCCGGCTGTACTTGGGCATGTCGAGGTCACCACCAACTGCACTCTTCCATGACAAGGTCAGAACCAGCTGACTCCGGTCTCTCGAGGTCACCTTCGATTGCAGTCCGACATGTCGATGTTACCTCATGCTGCACTCATGGTATATAGAGTTCGCCACCAGATGCACTCCATCATGTCAAGGTCTTCTCAGACTGCACTTCAGAATGTCGAGGTTACCTCCATCTGCAACCCGGCATGTCGAGGTCACATACAGCTGCACTTCAGCATATCGAGGACACATCTGGCTGCACTCCGGCATGTCGAGTTCAACTCTGGCTGCACTCCAGCATGTCGAGCTCACCTCTGGGTGCACTCCGGCATGTTGAGGACACACCCGGCTGCACTTTGGCTTAACGAGGTAACCTCCAGCTGCACTTCGGCATGTCGAGGTAATCTCCGGTTGCACTCTGGCATGTCAAGGTCACATCTGGCTGCACTCCGGCATTTCGAGGTCACCTACAGCTCCAATCCGGCATGTCGAGTTCACATACAACTGCTCTCCGGCATGTTGAGAACACACCCGGCTGCGCTCTGGCATAACGAGGTAACCTCCGACTGCACTTAGGCATGTCGAGGTTATCTCCGGTTGCACTCTGTCATGTCAAGGTCACCTCCGTCTGCACTACAGCATGTCGAGATCCGAACCAGCTGCACTCTGGCATTCCAGGGTCACCTCCATCTGCATTCCGGAATGTCGAGGTTCCCTCTGGCAGCAATCCATCATGTCGAGTTCACATATGGCTGCACTTCGGCATGCCTAAGTCACATAAAGCTGCACATTGGCATGTCGAGGTCTCCTCAGGTGTCACAGCGCGGGCTGCTCTCCAGCATGAATATGTCACATCTGCCACACACCGGCATGTCGAGGTCACCTTCTGCTTCACACTGGCATGTCGATGTCACCTCTGGCTGCACTCCGGCATGTCGAGGTCACATACAACTATACTCCGGCATGTCGAGGTCACATCTGGCTGCACTCCGGCATAACGAGGTCACCTCCGACTGCATTGCGGAATGTCGAGGTCGCCTCTGGGTGCACACCGTCATGTCAAGGTCACCTTACGCTGCACTATGGCACGTCGAGATCATCTCCCGCTGCATTCCAGCACGTCGAGGTCACCTCTGCCGGTACTACTACATGTCGAGGTCTCCTCCGGCTGCACTTCGGCATGTTGAGTTCATTTCTGGCAGCACTCGGTCATGACGAGATCACCTCCAGCTACACTCAAACATGTCTATGTCACCTCCAGCTGCAATCCAGCATGTCGATATCACCTGGGCTGCACTTCAGAATGTCGATGCTAACTCCGGCATTCCGAGGTCACCACCAGCAGCAGTCTGGTATATCAAGGTCACATCAGAATGCACTCGGGCATGATGATGTCACATCCGATTGCTCTGGTGCATGTCCTGTTCAAATCCGCCTGCACTTTGGCATGTCGATGTCATTTCCGGCTTCACTACGACATGTCAAGGTCATTCCCAGTTGCACTCCGGCAAGTCGATGTCAGATAGGCAGCATTCTGAAATGTTGGTGTGATTAACAACGCAATCCAGGATGTCGAGCTCACCTCCGGCTGCAATGCCGGCAGGTCGTGGTTACATCCAGCTGCACTCCGGCACGTCATGGTCTCCTCCGGCTGCAATTCCGGCAAGACATGGTCAACTCCTTTCGTACTCAGGTATGTCGATGTAATCTCTGGCTGCTCTTTGGCATGTC
This sequence comes from Dryococelus australis, assembly GCA_029891345.1. Classification (NCBI taxonomy): domain Eukaryota; kingdom Metazoa; phylum Arthropoda; class Insecta; order Phasmatodea; family Phasmatidae; genus Dryococelus; species Dryococelus australis. Next base: position 405,292 of record CM057004.1, read on the forward strand.
GATGTCATTTCCAACTGCACTCTGGCATGCTGAGGTCATTTTCCGCTGCACTCTGTCATGTCGAGGTCACATTTAGCTGTAGTGAAATGTCTAGATCATCCCTGGCTACACTTCGGCATGTAGAGATCACATCCCGCTGCGCTGAGGTATGTCGAAACTTTTCCAGCTGTACTCCTCCATATCGAGGTCATTTAAATCTGCACTCCATCATATCGAGGTCATACCAGGCAGCACTCCAGCATGGCGGGGTCACCTCCGTCTTCACTTCTGCATGTCGAGGTCACATATGGCTGAACTCCAGGATGTCGGGGTTTCTTCCTACTGCACTCCGGCCTGCCGAGGTAACCTCTGGCTGCAATTTGGCATGTCGAGGTCACCACCGACTACTTTCTGGCATGCCGAGGTCACCACCGACTACTTTCTGGCACGCCGAGGTCACCTCCGGTTGCGCTTCAGCATGCCAAGGCCACCTCCGGCTGCTATCTACCATATCAAGGTCACCTCCAGCTGCACTCCAGCATACTGAGGTCACCTCCGGCTGCATTCCGTCATGTCGAGTTTACATCCAGATGCAATCCGGCATATCGAGTTCACATCCGACAGCAATCAGGTATTTCGATTACGCCTTTGGCTGCACCGCGGTATGTCGAAGTCTTTTCCAGCTGTAATCTAACATGTCGAGGTCATTTACACCTTTACATTGGCATAGCAAGGTAACCTCTGGTTTGCAAATCCAGCATGTCGAGGTCACCTCCGGCTTCACTTCGGAATGTCTAGGACACACCTTGCTGCACTCCGGCATGTCGAGGTCTCCTCCTGCTGCACTCCGGCTTGGCGAGGTCACCACCAGCTGCACTTTGGCATTTCAAGGTCACCTCCGACTGCTTTCAGGCACGTCGAGATCACCTCCGGCTGCACTCCGATATGCCAAGGTCACCTCTGGCTGCACTTTAGAATGTCGAGGCGACTTCCAGTTGCAATCAAGCATGTCGAGGTCACCTCTGGTTGCACTCAGGCATGCCGAGGCCACCTTCTAGTGCATTTTGGCATGTCGAGATCACCTCCGACTGCTTTCCGGCATGTCGAGGTGAACTCCAGCTGCACTTTGGCATGTCGAGTTCACCTTCGACCGCATTCCGGCATGCCGAGGTCAACTATGGCTACACTGTGGCGTGTGGGTTATACCCTGTCTGCAATGCAACATGTCGGCGTCATTTCCAACTGCACTTCTGATTGTTGTGGTCATTTCCGGCTGCTCTCCGTCATGTCGAGTACATTTCTGGCAGAACTCGAGCATGTCGAAGTGACCTCCGGCTGCACTCCAGCATGCTCAGTTACCCTCCTGCTGCAATCCGGCACGTCGAGATCTGTTCTGGCAGCTCTCCAGCATGTCGAGGTCAGCTCCGACTGCACTGCGGAATGTTGAGGTAACCTCCGGCAGTACTCTGGCATGCCGAAGCCACAACTGGCCGCACTCCGGCATTCTGAGGTCACCTCCGGCTGCACTATGGCACGTCGAGATGACCTCCCACTGTACTTTGGTATAGCGAGATAACTTTCCGTTACAATATGGCATGTCGATTTCACTTCCGGCTGCAATTCAGGCAATTCGAGGTCATACCCAGATTAAATGCTGCATGTCTAGTTCACATCCGGCTGCAACTTTGGCATTCCGAGGTAAACCCCGGCTGCTTTTTGGCACGTCGAGGTCACCTCCGCCTGCTTTCCAGCATGTCTAGGTCACTTCCAGTGTACTCCGGCATGTCGAGGTACCTTCGTCCGCACTCACGCATGTAAAGATCACCTGTGTGTGGACTCTGTCATGGCGATGTAATAATCGGCTACACTTTGGCATGTCGAAGTTATTTTCGGCTGCATTTCGGCATGTCGTGGTCATTTACAGATATGCTACATTGTGTTGAGTTCAATTTTGTCTGTAATTGGAGATGTTGAGGTCACCCATATCTACAATCCAACATGTCGAGGTCACCTCCAGCTGCAATCTGGCATGTCGTGGTCACTCCTGGCTACACTCCGAGTACACGTCGAGTACATTTCTGGCTGAACTCCATCAAGTCTTGTTCATTTCCTGCTGTACTGGAGTACAGCAGGAAATGAGTCGAGGTCACCACAGCCTGCACTAAGGGATGTTGAGGTCACCTAGCCCTGGACTCCAGAATGTCGATGTCACATCTGGCTGCAATCGGTCATGTAGATGTCACCCCCGCTGCATCGTGCATGTCGAGATCACCTCCGGCTGCACACCAGCATGTCGATTTCATCTCTGGCTGCTCTCTGGCATCTCGATGTCCCCCCCCCCCCGGCTACATTTTGGCATGTCCAGTTCACCTCCGGCCACATTATGGCATGTCGAGGTCACCTCCAGCTTTACTCCTGCATATCGAGGTCACCACGAGCTGGAATTTGGCATGTCGAGGTTAACCCTGACTGCAATCCGACATATTAATGTCACCTCTGGGTGTACTCCACCATGTCGAGTTCAATTGCAGCTGTACTCTGGCAGGTCAAGATCACCTTTGACTGCACTCCGGCATGGCGACGTCACCATGGGATGAAATTCGGCGTGTTGATGTCACCTCTGGCTGCACTTCAGCATGTCGTGGTCACATATGGCTTCACACTAGCATGTCAAGGACACCTCTGGGTAAACTCAAGCATAACGAGGTCACCTCCGTCTGCACTTCGGCATGTGGAGGACGCCTCTGGTTGCACTCCAGCATTACGAAGTCACCACCGGATACACTAAAGCATTCTAGTTCACCTACGACTAAACTCTGGCACATCCAGGTCATACACTACTTCAATACGTCATTTCGAGGTCACCTCTGGCTACACTCCAGCATGTCCAGATCACATCTGGCTGCACACCGTCATGTAGAGGACACCTCCGACTCCACTTTGGCATGTCGAGGTCACCTTTGGCTGCAGTCCTGCATGTCGTCACCTCGGTCTGCATTCAGGCATTCCGAAGTCACCTTCGGCCGCACTCCAGTATGTTAAAGTCACCTCCGACTGCACTCCAACATGCCGAGGTCACCTCCGGCGTAATCCGTCATGCCGAGGTCACCTACAGCTGAACTCCGGCATGGGGAGCTCTATCATGGCTGCAATCCAATATGTCGAGGTAATTTCCTCCAGCAATCCGGCATGTCGTGGTCATTTAAGGCTGCACTCCGTCATGCCGAGTTCATTTCTGTCTACACTTCGGCATGTCTAGGTCACCTCCGGCTACACTCTTGCATATCAAGGTCGCCTCCGCCTGCAGTCCTGTATTTCAAGGTTACCTACAACTGCACTCCGGTATGGCGAGGTAATTACCGACTGCACTTTGGCATGTCGAGGTCACCACGGACTGCACTGTGGCATGTTGAGGTACCTGCGACATCACTCTGGCATTCCGAGGTCACATGAGGCCGCACTATGGTATGTCGAGATGATCTCCCAGTGCACTCCGGCATGCCGAGGTCCCCGTCCGGTTGCAAAAGGCATGTCGATATCACATCTCGCTGCACTCCGGCTTTACGAGGTCACCTCTTCCTGCACTATGCCATGTCGAGGTCACCTCCAGATGGACTCTGGCATGTCGAGATAATTTCCGGCTGCACTTCGGCATGTCGTGGTCATTTCCGGATACACTACATCATGTCGAGATCATTGCTGGCTGCACTTGGGCACGTCGAGACCATCTCCTGCTGCTCTCCAACATGTCGAGGTTACCTTCAGCTGCAAATCCGCATGTCGTGGTCACCCCTGGCTGCACACCATCATGTCCAGTTAATTTCTGGCTGAACTCCAGCAAGTCTTGTACATTTTCTGCTGCACTCCAGCATGTCGAGGTCACCACATGCTGCACAACGGCATGTCGATGTCACCTGAGGCTGGTTTCCGAAATGTCAAGGACACAACTGGCGGCAATCCGTCATGTCGAGGTTACCTCCGGCTGCAATCTTGCATGTCGAGGTGACCTCCATCTGTATATCTGCATGTCAATTTCACCTCTGGCTGCACTCTGGCATTTCGAGGACACCCCCGGCTGCACTTCGTCATGTCGAGTTCAACTCCGGCCGCATTCCCGCATGTCGAGGTCACCTCCAGCTTAACTCCTGCATGTTGAGGTCACCACCAGCTGGTACTGGTCATGTCGAGGTCAACCCCGACTGCAATTTGACATATCGCTGTCACCTCTTGGTGCACTCCAGCCTGTCGAGTTCAATTCCAACTGTACTCCATCAAGTCGAAATCACGTTTGACTCACTACGGCATGGCGATGTCACCATAGGATGCACTTTGGCATGTCGAGGTCACTCTGGCTGCTCTCCAGTATGCCGAGATCAACCTTGGCCCCAGTCTGGTATGTCGAGGTCACTTGCGGCAGTAATCTGGCATGTCGACGTCACCTGCGAGTACATTCCGTAATGTCAAGTTCACGTCTGGCTGAAATCTGGCATATCGGAGTCACCACAGGCAGCACTCCGGCATGTTGAGGTCACCTCTGGCTGAACTCCTGATTAACATGGTCGACTTGATCTGTACTTCGACATGTCGAGGTCACCTCCTGCTGCTGTCCGGCATGTCCAGGACACATCCAGCTGCTCTCTGGCATATCTAGCACACCTCCGGCTACAATTCGACACATCGAAGACACATCCAAATGCACTCCGGTATGTCGAGGTTACAAACGATTTTCCTCTGACACGTCGAGGTCACATACGACTGCACTACATCACGTCGTGGTCACCTCTTGCTGCACTCCAGCATGTCGAGGTCACATTTCGTTGCACACTGGCATGTCAAGGACACCTCCAGCTAAAATCCGGTATAACATGGTCGTCTCTGGCTGCTCTTCGGCATGTGGATGTCACCTCCGTCTGCACTCCGGCATGTAGAGATCACCACCGAATGCACTACAGCATGTCGAGCTCATCTACGACTGTACTTCGTCATGTCGAGGTCACACGTGGCTGAAATCCAGCATGTTGAGGTCACCTCTGGCTGCACTCCGGCATGTTACGGATACATCCCGCTGAATTCGGTCATAATGAGGTCACCACCAGCTGCGCTTATGCATGTGGAGGTCACCTACAGCTCCAATTTGGCATGTCGAGATCGCTTCCGGCTGTACTACAGCATGTCGATGTCACATACGGCAGCACAGCGGCATTAAGATGTTACATTCGGCTGCACTTCGGCATGTCGATATCTCCTCAGGCTGCACTCCGGCATGTCGAGTTCACCTCCGTCTTCACTCTGGCATGTCAAGGACACATCCTGCAGCAATCCCGCTTAACGAGGTCACAACTGGCTGCACTCCGGTATGTCGAGGTCACCTCTGGCATGCCGAGGTAACTCAGGCTGCACTCTGGCATTCCAAGGTCACCTGCGCTCGTAATACGTCATGACGAGGTCACGTAAGGCTGCACTCTGGCATTTGGAGCTCTACCCTAGCTGCAATTCAACATGTCGAGATCATTTCCTCCTTCAATCCGGTATGACATGGTCACCTCCGGGTGCACTCCGGCATGCCGAGGTCATCTCTGGCCGCAATATGGCATGCCGAGGTCACCTACGGCTACACTCCGGCATGTGGAGCTCTACCCTGGCTGCAATCCAATAAGTCGAGGTAATTTTATCCTACAAAACGGCTTGTCGTGGTCATTTATGGCTGCTCTCCATCAGGCCAGATTCAATTCTGGATACATTCCAGCTGGTCGTGGTCACCTCCGGTTACACTACAGCATGCCGAGGTCGCCTCCATCCGCACTCGCATACGTCAAGGTCACCTACTGCAACCTGCTATGGCAAGGTAATCACTGGCTGCACTTTGGCATCTCGAGTTAACGTAGGACTTCACTGCGGCATGTTGAGGTCACCTCCACCTGCACTTCAGGATGTCGAGGTCAACTCCGGCCTCACACTGGCATGTCGAGGACACATCTGGCTGAACTACGGCAAGTCTGTCTCACCTCCGGCATTCCCCCCCCCCCCCATGACTAGGTCACTTCCGGCTGCACTTCGGCATGTGGAGGTCACCTCTGGCTGCATTTCGGCATAAAGAGGTAACCTCCGCATGCACTCTGGCGTGTCGAGGTCACCACCGGCGTCACTCCAGCATGTCAAGGTCACCTCCAGGTGCACTCTGGCATGCCATAGTACACTCCAACCGCACACAGGTATGTCCATGTCATCTCCGTCTGCACTCCATAATGTCGAAGTTTTTTCCAGCTGCTCTATGCCATGTCGACGTAATATAAATCTACACTCCGGCATATCGAGTACAATTTAGGGGGCACGCCAGCATGTCGAGGTAAACTCTAGCTGCTCTCAGGCATTCTGAGGCCACCTCAGGTTACATTTTGGCATGTCGAGTTCACCTCCGACTGCTTTCCTGCATGTTGATGTCACCTATGGCTGCACTCTGTCATTCCGAGGACCCATCAAGCTGTACTCCGGCATGTCGAGTTCACCTCAGTCTGCTCTCCAACATGTCGATGCCACCTCCGGCTGCATTTCGGCATGTCGAGTTCATCTCCGACTGCTTTCTGACATGTCGAGTACACCCCCGGATTCACTCAGTCATGTCGAGGTCACATTTAGCTGCCCTGCTGCATGTCGAGGTCACCTCCACTGCAATCCAGCATGTCGTGGTCACCTATGGCTAAACTCTGGCTTGTGGAGCTCTACCCTCGCTGCAATCCAAATTGTCGAGATCATTTCCTCCTGCACTTCAGCATGTCGTTATCATATCCGGCTGCTCACTGTCATGTCGAGTTTATTTCTGGCAGCACACGGGCATTTCGAGGTGAACACCGGCTGCACTTCGGCATGCCCAGTTACCCTCTAACTGCACTCCGGCATGTTGAGGACACCTCCAGGTGAATTACAGGAAGGCGAGGTCAACACCAGTTGCACTTTCGCACTTCGATGTCACCTCCAGCTGTAATCTGGTATGTCGAGGTCACCACAAGCTGCTCTCCGTCATGTTGAGTTCTTTTTCGGTTGAAATATATCACGTCGAGGTCACCTCCAGCTGCACTCCGGCATGTCGAGGTCACCACCAGCTGAACTCCGGCATGTCGAGGTCACCTCTGGCTGCTATTTGCCATGTCGAGGTCACCTTCGACTGTACTCTGGCATGCCTAGGTCACCTCCTTCTGCACTCCGGAATGTCGAGGTCACATATGGCTTAAGTATGGCATGCTGGGGTCAAAACAGTCTGCACTCCTGGATGTCGAGGTAAACACTGGCTGCTGTCCTGCATGTGGAGGTCACCACCTGCTGCAATGCGGGATGTCTAGGTCACTTCTGGCTGCACTCCGTCATTTCGAGGACAAAACTGGCTGCACTGTTGCTTGTCAAGGCCACCACCTGCTGCACTTTGGAATGTCGATGCCAACTCCGACTGCACTCCGACATGTCGTGGTCATTTCCGGCTGCCCTCCGTCATGTCGAGTTCATTACTGGCTTCACTCCGGCAAGTCGAGTTTACCTCTGGCTGCATTCCAGCATGTCGGGCATCACCTACGGATGCACTCTGGCATGTCGAGGTCACCTCAGGCTGCATTCCGGGATGTCAATGTCAACACCTGCTGCACTTCCGCATTTCAAGCTCACCTATGGCTGCTCTCCGACATGTTGAGGTTACAACCAGCTACACTACCGCATGTCGATGTCATCTCTGGCTGCACTCCGGCATATCGACATCATATCTGGCTGCACTCCGGCAGTCGAGGTGACCTTTGGCTGCACTCTGACATGTAGATGTTTTCTCTGGCATTAATCCCCGTTTACGAGGTTACATATGGCTGCACTCCAGGAAGTACAGGCCACCTCCAGCTGCAATTCCGTCATTACGAGATCACCTGAAGCTGTACTCTCGTATGTCAAGGTCACTTCCGTCTACACTCTGTCATGTCGACGTGACCTCCAGCTGCCCTCCGGCAAGTCGAGGTCACGTACGTCTGCAATACTGCATGTTGAGATCACCGCTGGCAGAAATTTGCCATGTCGAGGTCACTTTAATCTGCACTCTGTCATGCCGAGGGCTCCTCCTGCTACATTCCAACAGGTCGAGGTAATTTCTGGCAGCACTTCGGATTGTCATGGTCATTTCCTGCCACACTCCGTCATGACGACTTCATTTCTGGCTGCACTAGGGCATGTCGAGGGCACATCCAGCAGCAATCCCACACGTCGATGTCACCTCTGACTACACTTAGGCTTGTCGAGGTCACCTCCGACTGCACTCTGGCATGGAGTGGTCACCAACGGCTGCACTTTGGCATGTTGAGGTCACCTCCATCAGCACTCCGGAATGTCGACGTCACCTTCGGCTTCATACTGGCATGCCGTGGTCACCACCGGCCGCACTCTGGCATAACAAGTTCACCTCCTGCTGCACTACGGAATGTCGACTTCACCGCCGTACACACTCCGGCATTACGAGGTCACATCCATCTGCACTCCAGAATGTCGATGTCAATATCGGCTGCACTTCGGAATATCGAGGTCATCTTTGGCTGGTCTCCATCATTTCGAGGTCATTTCAGGCTGCACTCAGGTATTTCGAGATCACCTCCTTCTAAACTATGGCATGACGAGTTCACATCCAGCTGCACTTTGGCATGACGAGGTTACCTCCAGCTACGCTCTGGCATTTCAAGGTCACCTACAGCTGCACACCAGCAAGTTGAGTTCACCTCCTGCTGCACTCAAGCTTTGCGAAGTCACCTCCTACTGCACTACAGCATGTCGACCTCACCTCCAACTGCACCCTGGCAAATCAAATTCACCTGCTGCTGTAATTTAGCATGACGAAGATACCTCTGGCTCCACTCTGGCATGTCGAGGTCACCTCCTGCTGCACTCCAGCATGTCGAGTTCACCTCCAGCTGCACTCTGGCATGTCGAGGTCACCCTCGCCTTAAGAACGGCAAGGCGAGATCATCACTGGCTGCCATTTTGTACGTCGAGATCATCTCTGCCTATACTCGGGCATGTCGCAGTTTACCTCCGATGCACTATGGCATGTCGATGTAACACCTGGCTGCCCTCCGACATGGTGAGGTTACCACCATATGCACTACGGCATGTCGAGGTCACCTCTTGCTGCACTCCGACATGCCGAGGACACCATCGGTTGCATTTGGGTATATTGAGGTCACCTGCGGCTGCACTTAGCCATGTCGAGGTCACCTATGGCTGCACTACGTCATGCCGAGCTCACATCCGGCTGCACTTCAGAATGTTGAGGTCATTGCTGGTCGAAATCTGGCAAGTCGAGTTCATTTTCTGCTGCAATCCGGAAAGTCGAGGTCACCTCTGACTTCACTCTGTCGTTTCGAGCTCTCCTGCATCTGCTATCTGGCTTATCGAGGTCACCTCTGGCTGCACTCCGACATGTCGAGGTAATTTCCAGTTGCAATATATCATATCGAGGCACCTACGTCTCCACTTTGGTATGTGTAGGTCACCTCTGGCTGTACTTAGGCATATCGAGGTCACCTCCAACTGCACTCTGGCATGGCAAGGTCAACACCAACTGCACTTTGGCATGTCGACTCCATCTCGGGCTGCACTCTGGCATGTCGAGTTTACCTCTGGCTGCACTTTGGCACACCGAGGTCAAAACAGGCTGCTCTCCTTCGTGTGGAGGTCACCACCTGCTACAATGCGGGATGACTAGGTAACCTCCAGCTGCATTGTGGCATGTCGAGTTCACATCCGGCTGCACTCTTGCATGTCAAGGCCACCACTGTCCTCACTTTTGCATGATGATGTCAACCCCGACTGCACTCTGGAATGTCGTGGTTATTTCCGGCTACTCTACCTCATATCGAGTTCATTACTGGCTTCACTCTGGCAAGTCGAGGTCTCCTCTGACTGCACTCTAGCATGTCGGGTATCACCTACGGCTGCACTCCAGCATGTCGAGGTGACCTCTGGCTGCACTCCAGCAAGTCGAGATCAAATCCGGCTACACTCCATCATTATGAGGTCACCTCCGGCTGTACTCCGGAATGTAGGGATCACTATAACTTCACTCAGTCATTACGAGGTATTCACCATCAGCAATCTGGCAGGTAGAGGTCACCTACTGCAGCACTCCATTATGTCGAAGTCACATTGGCTGCACTTCGGCATATCGAGGTCTTCTCGACCTACACTCGACCATGTAGTTGTCACCACCGGCTGCATTCTAACATTAAGAGGTTTTCTCCAGATGCACTTCATGATGTAGATGTCATCTACAGCTATACTCCGGCATGTAGAGGTCTTTTCCAGCTGCACTCCGGTATGTAGGGGTAACATCTGGCTGCACTAGTGCAAATCGAGATTACCTGCATTTGCACTCCGATATGTCTATGTCACCTTCGGCTGTACACATGCATATGGAGGTCACCTATCGCTGCACTCCGGCATGACAAGGTCACCTCCGACTGGACTCCGATATGTCGAGATATTATCCGGCTGCACATCGGCATGTCGGAATTTCCTCTGGCTGCACACCGGCCAGTAAAGGTCACCTCCGGCTGCCCCCCCCCCCCGCATTATGAGATATTCTCCAGCTACACTCTGGCATGTAGAGGGCACCACCATCTAAATTCGGGTATGTCACTATCACCTCAGGCTGCACTCCGGCATGTAGAGGTCTTCACCGTCTTCATTCCGGCATGTACATTTCACCTATTGCAGCACACCGGTATGTCAAGGTCACCTCCGGCTGCACCACAGCATGTCGAGTTCTTCTATGGTTGCATTCCGGTATGTCGATGTGAACTCCGGCAAGTAAATCTCATCTCCGGCTGCACTGTGGCATGACGTCGTCACCACCAGCTGCATTCAGGCATGATGAGGTCACCACCATCTACACTCGGGTCTGTCTAGGTCACCTCAGGATGTACTCCGGAATGTGGTGGTCACCTCTGTATGACCTCCGGCATGTTGAGGTGACCTCTGGCAACACTTAGGCATGTTGAGGTGACCTCCAGCTGCACTCCAGCATGTACAGGTCACCACTGGCTGCACTCTGGGTTGAAGAGGTCACTTCCAGCTGCACTTTGGCATTACGAGGTCTTCTCCGGCTTCACACTGACATGAAGAGGTCTTCTCCGGCTGAACTCCTGCATGTCGAGATAGCCTCCGGCTCCTCTCCGGCATGTAGTAGTCTCTTCCGGCTGCAGTCCGGCATATCGAGACCACCACCGGATACACTTGCGCATGTTGAGGTCACCTCAGTCTGCACTTCGACATGTAAATATCACAACCGGCTACACTCCGGCATTTCGAGGTCACCTCAGGCTGCACTCCAGCATGTCGAGGTCTTCTCCGGTTTCCCTCCGGCTTTACGAGTTATTTTCCGATGGCACTCCGGCATGTAGAGGTCACCATTGACTACACTCGGGTCTGTTGAAGTCACAACAATCTGCACACCAGCATGTCGAGATCTTCTCCGGCCGCACTCTGTCATTCCGAGGTCTACTCCCGCTGCACTCCAGCATTACGGGGTCACCTCAGGCTGCACTCCGGCATGTAGGGATCTTCTCCGTCTACACTCCGGCATGAAGAGTTCACCTATTGCTGCAATCAGGCATTACGGGGTCTTCTCTGGCTTCACTCCGTCATGTAGTGCACACCTTCAGTTGCGCACTGGCATGTAGAGGCCTTATCCGGCTGTACTCTGGTATGTAGATGTCACCTACAGCTACACTCCAGAATGTCAAGGTCTTCTACGGCGGCACACCGGCATGTAGAGGTCTCTACCAGCTGCACTATGGCACGTCGATGTATTCACTGGCTGAACTCCAGCATGTCGAGATCACCTTCGACTGCATTCCTGCATGTCGACGTCACCTTCAGCTGCCTGCACACATGCATTTCGATGTCATTTCTGGCTGCACATCGACATGCCGAGGTCAAAACTGGTTCCACTCCTGGATGATGTGGTAAACGCTGGCTGCCCTCCTGCATGTGGAGGTAATAACCTGCTGCAATGTGGGCTGTCTAGGTCACCTCGGGCTGCACACTGGCATGTCGAGGTCACATCCGCTGCTCTCTTGCAAATCAAGGCCACCACGAGCTGCACTTTGGCATGACGATGTCAACACCGACTACTCTCCGGCAGGTTGTGGTCTTCTCCAGCTGTTCTCCATCATGTCGCGTTCGTTACTGGCTGCACTCCGGCATGTCGAGGTCACCTCAGGCTGCATTCCAGGACGTCAATGACAACACCTGCCGCACTTCCGCATTTCAAGCTCACCTTTGGCTGCTCTCCGACATGTCAGGATCACATCCGGCTACACTCCAGCATGCTGATGTCATTTCCGGCTGCACTCTGGTATTTCGTGTTCATTTCCGGCCGCTCTCCATCTTGCCTTGTTCATTTCTTGCTGCACTCGGGCATGTCGCGATCACCCCCTCGTCTGCACTCCGGCATGTCGAGGTCACCTCTGCCAGCACTACTAAAATTGGAAGTCACCTCTTGCTGCAATTCGCCTTGTCAACGTCATCACAGGTTGCTTTCCAGCATGTCGAGGTCACCTCCGACTGCATTCTGGCATGCCAATGTCACCTCCTGCAGCAATACGGCAAGTAGAGGTCACCTTTGGCGTTAAGCACGGCAAGGCGAGGTAACCACTAGCTACACTTTAGCATGTCGATGTCAATTCCGACTGCAATACGGCATACCGCTGTCACCTCCAGCAGCATTCAGGTATGTTGAGATCACCACCGTCTGCGCTCCCGCATCTCAAGGTCACTTTCGGCTATACTCCGGCATGTAGAGTTCACCTGCAGCTGCAATCCAGCATGTCGTCGTCACTTATGCCTGCACTACTGAATGTCGAGGTAAACGCTGGCAGAAATTCGCAACATCGAGGTCACTTTCAGCTGCACTCTGGCATGTCGAGGTCACCACTGGCTACACTCCAACAGGTCAAGCTCATTTCCGGCAGCTCTCTTGCATGTCGTGGGCATTTTGGCTGCTCTCCGTCATGACAAGTTCATTTCTGGCTGAACTCGGGCATGTCGTGGGCACATCCAGCAGCAAACCCACATGTCGAGGTCACCTCCAGCTGAATTTCAGCATGTCTAGTTCACCTCCACCTGCACTTCGGCATGTCGAGTTCACCTCCAGCTGCACTCCGGAATGTTGAGGTCATTTTTGGTTGCAATATATAATGTCGAGGTCACCTCCGGATCCACTTCGGCATGTCGGAATCACCTCTGTCTGCACTTAGGCATGTCGAGGTCAGCTACGACTGCGCTCCGACATGGCGTGGTTACCAACAGCTGCACTTTGGCATGTCGACGTCACCTGCGGCTACACTCCGGAATGTCGAGGTCACTTCGGCTTCATACCGGCATGCCTAGGTCTCATCCGGCCGCACTCCAGCATGCCGCGGTCACTTCCAGCTGCACTTCGGCATGTTAAGATCACCTCTGTCTGCACTCCAGCATGTCAATGTCACTTCCGGCTACACTCCGGCACGTCGAAATCACCTCTGTCTGTACTCCGGCACGTCGAAGTCACCTTCGCCAGCACTACGACAATTGGATGTCACATATAGCTGCAATTCGCCTTATCAATCATCTAAGGCTGCTTTTCGGCATGCAAATGTCATCTCTGTCTGTACTCTGGCATGTAGAGGCCACCTATGGCTGCACTCCGGCATGTCGAGGTTTTACCCGCCTGCATTCCGGAAATACGTGGTCTTCTTCGGATGCTCTCTGGCATCTAGAACTTACCTCGGGCTGCACTGCGGTATGAAGAGGTCACCTCCAGCTAAACTCCGGCATGATGAGGTCATCACCATCTACATTCGGGCCTGTCGAGGTCACCTCAGGATGCACTCTGTAATGTCGCAGTCACCTCTGGCTAACATCTGGCATGTCGATATCTTCTCTGGCTGCACTCCGGCATTACGAGACTATCTCCGGGTGCAGACCGCTATGTCGAGGTGATTTCCAGCTGCTCTCTGGTATTTAGAGGTCACCACTGGCTGCACTCTGGCATGTCGAAGTGTTCTCCGGCTGCATTCTGGCATTACAATGTCACCTCCGTCTACAATCCGAGATGTCGAGGTCACCTCAGGCTGCACTCTGGCATGTAGAGGTCACCACTGGCCGCACTCCGGCGTTCCGATGTCTTCTCCAGCTGCACTCTGGCATTACAAGTTTACCTCATGCTGCACTGTGGCATGTAGAGGTCTTCTCTGTCTGTACACAGGCATGAAGAGTTCACCTACGGCTGCACTCCGAGATTACAAGGTCTTCTACGGCTGCACTCCGGCGTGTAGAGCTCACCTACAGCTGCATACCGGCATGCCGAACTCTTCACCGGCTACACGCCAGCATCTAAAGGTCACTACTGGCTGCACTCCCACATGTCGAGGTGATCTCTAGCTGCACTCTGGCAAGTAGAGTTCACCACCGGCTGCTTTCCAGCATTACGAGGTATTCCCTGACCGCATTTCAGCATGTCGAGGTCACCACCATCCACACTTGAGCATGTCGAGTTCCCCTTAGGCTGCCCTCCGGCATTAAGATATCATCATCGTCTGCATTCCGGAATGTCAAGGTCACTTCCGGCTGCACTCCGCCATGTCGAGATCATTTCAGGGCTGTAATCCGGCATGTCAAGTTAAACACCGGCTTGTCGATGTCACACCTGGCTGCACTCAGGCATGATGTTGTCTTATCCGGCTGAACTCCTGTATTTCAAGGTAATTTCTGGCTGTACTACGCCATCCCGAGGACATCTATGGCTGATTTCCAGCATGTCGAGATCACATTCTGCTTCACTGCGGCTTGTGAAGGTCATTTCTGCCTGCACTCCTGTATGTCGGTTGACATCCGGCTTAACTCTTGCATGTAGAAATCAACACCGGCTGCACTCCGGCATTACGAGGCATACTCTGGCAACACTCCGGCATGTAGATGTCACCTAAAGCAGCACTCCTGTATGTTGATGTCACAACCTGCTGCACTCCGGCATTACCAGGACTTCTCCGGTTGCAATCCGGCATGAAGAGGTGACATACAGCTGCTCTCCAGCCTGTAGATTTCTTCTCCGGCTGCACTCAGGCATGTAGAGGTAAGCATTGGCTGCAGTCGCGCAAATCGAGATTACCTGCAGCCTCACTGCGATATGTCAAGGTCACCTCTGGCTGCACTTCGACATATCGTGATCACCTTCGGCTGTACGCATGCATGTTGAGGTCAACTCTCGCTGCACTCCGGCATGTCGAGGTCACCTCCGGCTCCACTCTAGCAATTCGAAGTCACCTCCGGCTGCACTCCGGCACGTCGTGGTAATTTCCCGCTGTCGACGTAAACTCCTACTGCACTCTGGCATGTCGAGTTCACCACTGTCTGTAAATTGGCATGTAGAGGTCACTATCGGCTGTACATGTGCATGTTGAGATCACCTGCACTCCTGCATGTCGAAAAAACTTTCAATCTGCACTCCACCATGTCGAGGACACCTCTGGCTGCACTCTTGCATGTCGAGGTCTTCTTTGTTGCAACATGGCATGTCGAGTTCACCTCTGTCTGTGAACTGGCATGTAGAGGTCACCTACGGCTGCACACCTGCATGTCGAGGTCTTCTCTGGCTACAATTCTGAGATGTTGAGTTCTTCTTCAGTTGAAGTCCGGCATGTCGACGTTACCTTAGGCTACACTTCGTCACTAGGAGGTCACCTCAGGCTGCACTCCGGCATATTGAGGCCTTCTCCGGCTCCTCTTTGGCATGTAGAGGTCGCCTATGGTGTACTGCATTATGTAGATGTCATTTCCGGCTGCACTCAGGCATGTAGAGTTCACCTAGGGCTGCACTCTGGCACTACAAGGTCTTCTCCGGCTGCACTCCGGCATGTAGAATTCACCTAGAGCTGCACACCGGCATGTCGAGGTCATCTCCGGCTGCACTACGGCATGTAGAGGTCACCACTGGCTGCACTCCGACATGTCGAGGTGACCTCTGGCTGCACTCCAGCATTACGAGGTGACCTCTGGCTGCACTCCAGCATTACGAGATGACCTCTGGCTGCACTCCAGCATTACGAGGTTACCTCTGGCTGCACTCGAGCAAGAGTATAGCACGTACATCTACACACCAGCCTATCGAGGTCTCCTCTGGCTACATTCCAGCATGTCGAGGTCATTTCCAGCTGAATTCCGGTATGTCAAGTTGACCTCAGTGCATGTCGATGTCACACTTGGCTGCAATCCGGCATGTCGTTGTAATATCTGGCTGAACTCCTGCGTTTCGAGGTCATTTCTGGCTGTACTTTATCATGTCAAGGTGTCCTCTGGCTGCACTCCGACATTACGAGGTCACCTCCAGCTGCACTCTAGCTTGTGGAGATCACCTACGTCTGCACACCTGCACGACGAGGACACATAATTTAGCACTCCGCCTTTATGGGGGCCACCTAAGCCTGCACTCTAGCATGTCAAGGTCATCTCATTTGTAACCTGTCATGTCGATGTCCCTTCGAGCTGCAGTCCGGCATGTCAAGGTCACCAGCATCTACACTGGGCCATGTTGATGTCACCCAAGGCATTAGTTCCGCATATAGAGGTCACCACTTGTTGCATTCCGTAATGTCGAGGTCTTCTTTGGCTGAACTCCATTGTGTCGAGGTCGTTTCCAGCTTAACTCAGGAATGTCGAGGTGACCTCCGGCTCCTTCCGGCATGTCAAGGTCATATCCTGCTCCATTCTTGCATGTAGCGGACTTTTCTGGCTGCTATCCGGTATGTCGAGGTGACCTCCGGCTGCACCATGGCATTTAGAGTTCACCACCAGCTGTACTCCAGCATTACCAGTTATTCTTCGGCAGCACTTCGGCATGAAGAAGTCACCTACTGCAGCACTCCCGTATGTCGACGTCACCTCCGGCTGCACTTCGGCATGCCAATGTATTCTCCGGCTGCATTCCGGCATGTAGAGGTCGGTACTAGCTGCACTCGTGCAAGTTCAAGTTATCTGCGGCTGCACTCCCGCATTACGAGGAAACTTCCAATATGCACTCCGCAGTGTCGAGGACACCTCTGGCTGTACTTTTGCATGTCGAAGTCTTCTCTGTTGCAATCTGGCATGTCGAGGGAACCTCCAGCGTCACTCCGGCATGTCTAGGTCACGACCGTCTACTCTCAAGCATGTCGAGGTCACCTCAGTATACAGTCTGGAATGTCGAGGTCACCTCCGTCTGCCCTCCGGCATGTCGAGGTCTTCTCCAAATGGACTCTGGCATGTCGAGGTGACATCTGGCAGCATTCAGGCATGTAGGGTAACCCCTGGCTGTACTCTGACGTTACGAGGTCTTCTTCAGCAGCACTCCGGCATTAGGAGGTCACCTCCATCTGCACTCTCCGGCATGTAGAGATTTTCTCAGTCTGCACTGCGGCATTAGGAGGTCACATCCGGATACACTCCGGCATGTCGAGTTCACCATGTAGAGGTTACCACCGGCTACACTTCGGCAATGCAAGGTCTTCTCCGGCTCCACTTCAGGATCACGGGGTCACCTATGGCTGCAATCCAGCAAGTCCAGATCACCTCCCGCTGCATTCTGTCATTACTAATTCACCTAAGGCTGCACTCCGGCATATCGAGGAAAACTCTGGCTGCTTTCCGGCATGTTGAAGTCACATCCAGATGCACTCCATTATGTAGACGTATTTTCTGTCTGCAATATAGCATGTTGAAATCGCCTCAGTCCCCACTCCGGCATATCGTGGTTACTACTGGCTGCACTCCAGCATGTCGAGTTCACGACCGGTTGCACTCGCGCAAACAGAGATTACCTGCAGCTACACTCCGATACATCGTGGTCACCTCCGGCTGAACTTCGGCATATCGTTGTCACCTACACCTGTACACATGCATGTCGAGGTCACCTCTCGCTGCAATCCGGCTTGTCGAGGTCACCTCCGGATGCACTCCCGCATGTCGAGGTCACCTCTGGCTGCACTCTGGTATTTCGAAGTCACTCCGGTCAACATGTCGTGGTCATTTCCTGCGGCATTCCAGGCTGTCGAATTCACCTATGTCTGTAAACTGGCATGATGATGTCAACTCCGGCTGTACTCCGACATGTAAAGATAACCTCAGGCTGGAATCTGGCATGTAGAGCTCACCTCTGGTTGTATTACGGCAAGATGAGGTCACCTACGGATGAACTCCAGCATTTCGAGAAATTCTTCAGCTGCACTCAGTTATGACGAGGTCTGGTCTAGCTGCACTCCGGCATGTAGAGGTCACCTACAACTGTACTCCGGAATGTCGAGGTCTTCTCTAGCTTAACTCCAACATATAGAGGTCACCACTGGCTGCACTCCAGCAAGTCGAGGTTACCCCCGGCTGCACTCTGGCTTTTCGAGATCACCTCCGGCTGCACTCCAGCATGTAGAGGTTACCTACTACTGCAATCCTTCATGTCGAAAACTTCTCCGGTTACACTCTTGGCATGTCGAGTTCTCCTTCGGCTGCAGTCCGGCATGTCGAGGTCTTCTCCAGTTTCACCCCGGTATTAGGAGGTCTCCTCAGGCTGCACTCCGGCACGTCGAGTACTTCTTTGGCTGCACTCCGGTATACAGGTGTCACTACCGGCTGCACTCAGGCATAACGATGTCTTGTCCGGCATGTAGGGGTTACCACCAGCTTAACTCTGCATGTCGAGGCCTTCTTCGGCGGCACTCCAGCATTGTGAGGTCATCTCCGACTGCACTCCAGCATATTGAGGTCATCTCCAGCTGCACTCTGGCATCAGAAGGTCTTCTCAGGCTGCACTCCGGCATGTACTAATTTTCTCCTGCTGCATTCCAGCATGTTTGTGTCACCACCATATGCACTCAGGCATTACGAGGTCTTCTGCGGCTGGACTCCAGAATGTCGAGGTCACCTCCAGTTGCCTTTACGGCATGTCGAGGTCTTCTCCAAATGCATTCTGGCATGTCGAGGTGACCTCTGGCAGCACTCCGGCATGTCAAGATCACCTCCGGCTGCACTTCGGCATGAAGAGGTAACCCGTGGCTGCACTCTGGCGTTACGAGGTCTTCTCGACGAGCACTCCGGCATCAGGAGGTCATCCTCGAGCTACACACTGGCATTTGGTTGTCTTCTCCTTCTGTACTATGGCATGTCGATGTCCTCTCCGTTTGCACTCCGAAATCTAGAGGTCACCGACAGCTGCACTCCGGAAGGTCGAAGTGACCTTCAGCTGCACTCCAGCATGTCGAGGTCTTCCTCGCTGCACTTCGTCATTCCGTGTTTACTCCCTCTGCACTCCGGCATTACGAGGTCACCTATGGCAGCACACCAGCATGTCGAGGTCATCTCCAGCTGCACTCCGACATGTCGAGATGACCTCTGGCTACACTCCGGATTGTAGAGGTCACCTCCGGCTGCACTCTTGCAGAAAGAGGTCTTCTCTGGCTGCAGTCTGGCATGTAGAGGTCACCACTGGCTGCACTAAGGTATGTCGAGGTCCCCAACCAGCTGTATTAAGGCATGTCGAAGTCTTCTCATGCGTCAATCACCGTCTAGATTCGGGCATTCCGAGGTCACCTCAGAATGCACCCTGGCTTGTAGAGTTTATTACCAGCTGCATTCTGGTGTGTCGAGGTCACCCCTATCTGCAGTCTGGCATATCAACGTCACCGCCTTCTACACACGGGCATGTCGAGGTCACCTGTGGCTGCACACCTGCATCCCGAGGACACTTCTCTGTGCACTACGTCATGTCGAGGTCACCTCTGGCTGCACTCTAGCAGCTGGCGGTCGTCTCATTTGTACCCTGGATTGTCGATGTCACTTCCAGCTGCACTCCGGCATGTTAAGGTCACCATCATCTACACTGGGCCATATTGAGGTTACCTCAGGCTGTAATACTGCATTTAGAGAACACCACTAGCTGCATTCCGTAATGTCGAGGTCTCCCCTGGCTGCACTCCGTTATGTAGAGGTCGTTTCCGGCTGCTCTCTGGTATGTCGAGGTGATCTCCGGCTGCACTATGGCATGTAGAGATCACCACTCGCTGAGCTCCGGCATTATGAGTTATTCCCCGGCAGCACTTTGGCATGTAGAAGACACCTACTGCAGCACTCCGGTATATCGACATCACATCTGGCTGCACTCTGGCATGTTGAGGTCTTCTCTGGCTGCACTGCGGCATTTAGATGTCACCACCTGCTGCACTCCGCCAGTTCAAGGAACTCTCCGGCTGCACTCCGGCATGGAGCAGTCCCCTACGGATGCATTCCGGCATTACGTGGTCTTCTCCAGCTACACTCTGGCATGTAAAGGTCATCTCAGGCCGCACTACAGCATGTCGAGTTCCCCTCCGAATGCACTCCGCCAAGACAATATCATCGTCGTCTCCACTTTGGCACCGTCGAGATCTATTATGGCTGCAGATTCGGGCAAATCGTGGTCATCATCTACTGCACACAGGTATGTCGAGGTCACCTCTGCCTGCACTACAGTTTGTCGAGGGCACCTTCGTCTCCACTTTGGCATGTCGAGTTCACTTTTGGCTGTACTTAGGCATGTTGATGTCACCTTCAACTGCACTCTGGCATGGCAAGGTCACCACCAGCTGCACTTTGGCATGTCGACTCCATCTCTGGCTACGCTCCGGAATGTCGATGTCACCCTAGGCAGAACACCGGAATGTCTAGGTCACCTTTGGCTTCATAATGACATGTCGAGGACACCTCCAGCCGCAGTCCGTCATGACGAGTTCATATCCGGCTGCACTACTGCATGTCGACTTCAGTGCCGTACAACTCTGGCATGTCGATGTCACATCCGGCTGCACTCCATGATGTCTATGCCAACATCGGCAGCACTACGGCATGTCGAGGTCATCTTTCGCTGCTCTCCACATGTCAAGGTAACCTCTGGCTGCACTTTGACATGCCGAGGTCAAAACAGGCTGCGCTCCTGGATGTCGATATCAACGCCAGTTGCTCCCCTGCATGTGGATGTCATCACCTTCTGCAATGCAGGAGGGTTAGGTCACCTCCGGCTGCACTCCTGCATGTCAAGGTCACATCCGGCTCCACTGTTGCATTTCAAAACAACCACCAGCTGCACTTTGGCATATCGATGTCAACTCCGACTTCACTTCCGTATTTCGTGGTCATTTCCAGCTGCTCTCCATCTTGTCGAGTTTATTTCTGGCTGTACTCGGGAACGTCGATATCACCTCCGGCCGCACTCTGGCATGACGAGATCACCTCCTGCTTCACTATGGTATGTCGACTTCACCGCCGTACACACTCTGGCATGTTTATGTCACATTCGGCTGCTCTCCAGGATGTCGATGTCAATATCGGCAGCACTTCGGCATATCGACGTCATCTTTGGCTGCTTTCCGGCATGAAGAAGTTACCACCGGCTACACTCCGGAATGTCGAGGTCTTCTCCAGTGTCAATCCCGGATTAGGATGCACTCCAGCAAGACTAGATCACCACCGGCTACACTCCGGCATTACGAGTTATTCACCGACAGCACTCTGGTATGTAGAGTTCACCATCCAGCTGTACTCCAGCATGTTGAGATCTACTCCGGCTGCACTCCGGTATAAGGAGATCACCTCAGGCTGCACTCTGTCATGTAGAGGTTTTCTCCGGCTGCCCTCCGCCATACCGATGTCACATCTGGCTGCACTATGGCATGTTGAGGTGAACTCTGGCTGCACTCTGGCATGTAGAGATAGCCACTGGCTGCATTCTCGCAAATCTAGATTACCTGCAGCTGCACTCAGATATGTCTAGGTCACCACCGGCTGCACTTCGACATATCATGGTCACCTCAGGGTGTACGCATGCATGTCGAAGACACCTCTCGCTGTACTCTGGCATGTCGAGATCACCTCTGGCTGCACATTTTGCATTTGGAAGTCACCTCCTGCTGCATTCCGGCATGTCGAGCTCACGTCTGGCTGCACTTAATTATTTCGAAGTCACCTCCTGCTGCACTCCAGCAGGTCGTGGTCATTTCTGGCTGAACTGCAGGCTGTCGATGTAAACTCCAGCTTCATTCCGGCATGTCGACTTCACCTCTGTCTATAAACTGGCATGTCGTGTACACCTCCGGCTGTACTCCGGCATGTAGAGGAAATCTCGTTGTTGGAATCAGGCATCTAGCGCTCACCTCCAGCTGCACTTCGACATATAGTTGTCACCTCCGGCTGTACGCATGCATGTCGAGGACACGTCTTGCTGCACGCCGGCATGTCGAGGTTACCCCCAGCTGCACTCTAGCATTTGACGTTACCTCCTGATCCATTCCGGCATGTCGCGGTCACCTTCGGCTGCACTCGAGCATGACGAGCTCTCCTCATGCTGCACTTCGGCATAACGTTTTCATCTCCGGCTGCACTCCTGCATATCGATGTCTTCTCTGGCTGAAATCCGGTATGTAGAGACAGCCATCGGCTGCACTCGTGCATGATGAAGTCACCTGCTGCTGCACTCCTGCTTGTCGAGGAAAATTCCAATTTACACTCCACCGTGTCGAGGACATCTCTGGCTGCACTTTTGTATGTCAAGGTCTTCTCTGTTGCAACCTGGCATGTCGAGGAAACCTTCAGATGCTCTCGATCATGTCTAGGTCACCACCGTCTACACTCGGGCATGTCGAGGTCACCTCAGGATGCACCCTGGCATGTAGAGGTCACAATCGGCTGCACTCTGGCGTAACGAGGTTACCTCTGGCTGCACTTCGACATACCAAAGTTACCCCCGTCTACATTAGGGCATGTTGAGGTCATCTCAGCCTGCTTTCCTGAAGGTCCAAGACACTTCAGTTTTCCCTACGTCGTGTCGAGGTCCCATCAGGCTGCACTCTGACAGGTCGCGGTCTTCTCTGTTGCACCCTGTCACGTTGAGGTTACTTCTAGATGCAAACCAGCATATCGAGGTCACATCTGGCTGCACTCTGGCATGTCGATGTAACCTGTGGCTGCACACCTGCATGTCGAGGACACATCGATCTACACTCTGCCGGGCCGAGGATACAGCTGGTTTCACTCTGGCATGTAGAGGTCATCTCATTTCTACTCTGGCCTGTCGATGTCACTTCCAGCTATACTCCGGCATGTCACATTTACCATCTTCAACACTGGGCCATATTGAGGTTACCACATGCTGCACTGCGTCATGTAGAGGTCACCAGTGGCTGCATTCCGGCATGTCGAGATCTACTCCGGCAGCACTCAGGAATTAGGAGATTCACCTCAGGCAGCACTCCAGCATGAATAGGTTTTTTCTGGTCGCTGTCCGGCATATCGAGGTCACTTCAGACAGCACTCCGGCATGTAAAGGTCAACCCCCGGCTGCATTCCGAAATGTCGATGTCTTCCCTGGCTGCACTCTGTTATATCGAGCTCGTTTCTGGCTAAAATCCGACATCTCGAGGTGATCTCCCTCTGCTTTCCTGTATGCCAAGGTCACATCCTACTGCACCCCAGCATGTAGCGGTCTTTTCCGGCTGCTCTCCAGTATGTTGAGTTCACCACCGGCTGAACTCTGGCATTACGAGTTTTTCTCCCGCTGCACTCCGGCATGTAGAATTCACCTACTGCAGCACTCTGGTATACCATGGTCACCTCCGGCTGCACTCTGGCATGTCGAAGTCTTCTCCCACTGCACTCCGGCATGTAGAATTCACATACAGCTGCAATCCAGCATGTCTAGGTTTCTACGGCTGGACACTGGCATGTAGGGGTTACCACAGGCTGCACTCTGGCAAGTCGAGGTATTCATCGGCTGAACTCCGGCATGTAGAGGTCAACTATAGATGCACTCCGGAATTACGAGGTCCTCTCTGACTGCACTCTGGATTGTAAAGGTTATCTACGGCTGCAATTCGGCAACCCGAGGTCTTCTTCGGCTGTACTCTGGCGTGCAGAGGTCACTTACGACTGCACTCCCGCATGTCGAGGTCTTCGCCGGCTACACTCCCGGAATGTTGAGTTCTTCTTCAGATGCAGTCTTGCATGTCGAGTTGAAATCAGGCTAAACTCGGGCATGTTGAGGTCACCTCCAGCTGCAATTCCGGAATGTTAAGTTCACCCCCAGCTGCACTCCGGCATGTTGAGGTGACCTCTGTGTGCACTACAACATGTCGAGGTCACCGCTGGCAGAAATTCACCTTGTCGAGGTCATCTCCGGCTGCATGCCGGCATGTCGAAGACACCTCCGGCTACACATCAGCAGGTCGAGGTCATTTCCGCCAGCACTCCGGCATGTCGTGGTCCAGCTGCAATCTGGCATGTTAAGGTAACACCTTGCTGCACTTCGGCATTTCGGGGTCATCTTCGGCCGCTCTCCTACATGTCGAGGTTACAACCGGCTGCACTCATTCATGACAATGTCACCACCAGCTGCACTTTAGCATATCAATGTCAACTCCGACTCTACTAAGGCATGTCGTGGTCATTTCCGGCTGCTCTCTGTCATGTCGAGTTCATTAATGGCTTCACTCCGGCAAGTCGAGAACATCTCTGGCTGCAGTCCAGCATGTCAGGTATAGCCCAAGGCTGCACTCCGGCACCTCGAGGTCACCTCCGGCTTAAGTACCGCAAGGCGAGGTCAACACCAACTCCACTTTGGCATATCGAGTTCACCTCTGGTTGCATTCCAGCATGTCGGGTATCATATACCGCTGCACTCCGGCATGTCGAGATCAATCCAGGCTGTATTCGAGGGTGTCGATAACACCACAGCATGTCGAGGTCATTTCCGGCTGAACTCCGGTATGGCGTGGTCATTTCCGCCTGCTCTCCCTCATGTCTAGATCATTACTGGCTGCACTCCGGCATGTCGATGTCACCTCCAACTGCAATTTAGAATGATGATATTACCTCCAGCTCCGCTCCGGCAAGTCGAGGTCTCCTCCAGCTGCACATCGGCATGTAGAGATCACATTTAGCTGCACCCCAGCATGTCGAAATTATCTCCGGTTGCACTGTGGCATGTCGATGTCAACTCCGACTCTACTAGGGCATGTCGTAGTCATTTCCGGCTACTCTCTGTCATGTCGAGTTCATTAATGGCTTCACTCCGGCAAGTTGAGAACACCTCTGGCTGCACTCCAGCATGTCGTGTATCGCCCAAGGCTGCACTCCGGCACGTCGAGGTCATCTCCGGCTTAAGTACGGCAAGGTGAGGTCAACATGAACTGCAATTTGTCAAGTCGAGGTCACCTCAGGTTGTACTACAGCATTACGAGGTCTACTCCGGCTGCACTCCGACATGTAGAGGTCACCATCGGCTGCACTCCGGCATGTCGAGATCTACTCCTGCTTCCGACTGCACTCAGGCATTAGGAGGTCATCTCAGCCTGCACTCAGGCATGTAGAGGTTTCTTCCGGCTGTTCTCCACCATATCGAGGTCACATCTGGCTGCACTCCGGCATGTAGAGGTCACCACTGGCTGCATTCCATTATGTATAGGTCTTCTCCGACTGCACTCCAGCATGAAGTGTTCACCAACGGCAGCACTACGGCATATAGAGGTCATTTCCGGTTGCACTATCGCATGTAGAGGTCACCTACTGCTGCACTCTGGCATATCAGGATTTTCCCGTCTGCACTCCAGGGATACATGGTCTTCTCCGGCTCCACTCCGACATGTCGAGTTAACCACCTGCTGCACTTCGGCATGTCGAAATGATCTCCGCCTGCACTCGGGCATTTAGAGGTCACCACCATCTGCTCTCCAGAATTACGAGGTTTTCTCCGGCTGCACTTAGGCATGTAGAGGTCACATAGGGCTGCACACCGGAATGTGGAGGTCTTTTCTGGCTGCACTCCGGCATGTTGAGATCACAACCGGCTGTACTACGGCATCACGAGGACTTCCCTGGCATGTAGACCTCACCCACTGCTGCTCTCTAGAATGTCGAGGTCACCTCCGACTGCAATCCGCAATGTAGGGGTCACCTCCGGCTGCACTCAGGCATATCGAGGTCACCTCTGTCTCTAAACCGGCATGTCGTGGTCACCTCCGTCTGTATTCTGGTATGTTAAAGTAACCTCATGCTGGAATCTGGCATGTAGAGCTCACTTCCGGTTGCACTAGGTTATGACAAGGTCACCTCCGGCTGCACTATGGCATGTTGAGGTTACATGCGGTTGCTCTCCTGATTATCGACAACACTTCAGTCGGCAATCCCCAGTGACGAGGTCGCTTCTGGCTGAACTCTAGCATTTAGAGATCTTCTATGGCTGCACTCCGGCATGTCGAGGACACCTCCGATTACAGTCCAGCAGTTCGAGGTCATTCCAGCAGCACTACGGCATGTCGTGGTCTAACTGCAATCTGACATGTCGAGGTAACACCTGGCTGTACTTCGGCATTTCGAGGTCACCTTTGGCCGCTACCTACATGTCGAGGTCACAACCGGGTGCACTCCTTCAATTCAAAGTCATCACCAGCTGCACTTTAGCATGTCGATGTCAACTCCGACTCCACTCCGGTATGTCGTGGTCATTTTTGGCTCCACTTCCTCATTACAAGGCCACCTTTGGCTGTATTCCATCATGTCGGGTATCACCTATCGCTGCATTCCGGCATTTTGAGCTCAATCCAGGTTATATCCCATGATGTCGATGTCAACACCAGCTGCACTTCTGCATTGAGAGATCACCTATGGCTGCACTCTGACACGTAGTGTTCACCACCAGCTGAACACCTGTATTACGAGTTTTTCTCTGGCAGCACTCTGGCATGTAGAATTCACCCACTGCAGCACTCCGGTATGTCAAGGTCACATCCGGCTGCACTCTGGCATGTCGAGGTCTTCTCTGACTGCACTCTGGTTTGTAGTGGTCACCTACGTCTGCACTTCAGCATTATGAGGTCTTCTTAGGCTGCACCCCTGAATGTAGAAGTCACCTACGGCTGCACTCCAGTATGTCAAGGTCACATCCAGGCTGCACTCTGGCATGTCGAGCTCTTCTCTGACTAAACTCTGGCTTGTAGAGGTCACCTAAGGCTGCACTTCGGCTTCGCGAGGTCTCCTTCGGCTGTACTCTGGCATGTAGAGGTCACCTACGGCTGCACTCTTGCATGTCGAGGTCTTCTCTGACTACGATCCTGGCATGTTGAGTTCTTCTTCAGTTTCAGTCCGGCATGTGGAGGTGACCTTAGGCTACACTCCGTCATGACGAGGTCACCACCAGCTGCACTCTGGCATTACGAGGTATTCACCGACAGCACTCTGGCATTTAGATGTCATCCACTGCAGCACTCCGGTATATCGAGGTTACCTCCGGCTGCACTCTGGCATGTTGAGGTCAACTACAGTTGCTCTCCTGCATGTTGACAACACTTCAGTCAGCAAACTGCAGTGTCGAGGTCTCCTCCAGCTGCACTCCAGCACGTACAGGTCTTCAATGGCTGCAATCCAGCATGTCGAGTTGACCTCCGGTTGCACTCTGGTATGTAGAGCTGACCTCCGGTTGCACTGCGGCATGACGACGTCACTACCAGCTGCACTCTGGCATGACGAAGTCACCGCCATCTACACTCGGGTCTGTCGAAGGCACCACAGGATGTACACCGAAATGTGGTGGTTACCTCTGGCTGACCTCCGTCATGTCGAAGTCTTCTCCAAATGCACTCTGGCATGTCGAGGTGACCTCTGGTAACGCTCCATAATGTTGAGATCACCACTGGCTGAACTCCGGCATGCAGTGGTCACTTCCGGCTGTACTCTGGCATTACGAGGTATTCTCCGACAGCACTCTGGCATGTAGAAGTCACCTCCGGCTGCAGTCACCACCATCTACACTTGCGCATGTTGAGGTCAACTCAGGTTGCACTCTGGCATTAGAGATCACCACCGGCTGCACTCCGGCATAGCGAGGTCTTCTCCGGCTTCATCCTGGCATTACCAGGTCACCTCTGGCTCACTCCCAAATGTCGAGGTCTTCTACAGCTACATTTTGGCATCACCAGGTCACCTCCGGATCACTCTGTCATGTCGAGGACTATTCATCCTTCACTTCGTCACTATGAGGTCACCTCAGGCTGCACTCCGACATGTCGAGGTCTTCTCTGGCTTCCCTCCGGCATTATGAGTTCTTCTCTGGTGGCACTCCGGCATGTAGAGGTTACCACTGACTAAACTCGGGAATTTCGAAGACACCTCAGGCTGCACTCCAGAATGTCGAGTTCATTTATGGTAGCATACCGGCATGTCGCGTTCTTTTTCGACTGCAGTCCGGCATGTCGAGGCAACCTCAGGCTACACTCCGCCATGTAGAAGCCACCACCAGATGCACTCCGGCATTACGAGTTATTCACCGACAACACTCTGGCTTGTAGAGGCCACCTACAGCTGCTCTCCGGAATGACAAAGTCTTCTGTGGCTGCACTCCGGCAAGTAGGTGTCACCACCGACTGTACTCCGATATTGGTATGTCTTCTCCAGCTGCACTCCAGCATGTCGAGGTCTCCGGCTGCACTCCGGCATGTAGAGGACACCACCAGCTACACTCGTGCGTGTTGAGATCAACCGCGGCTGCACTCCTGCACGTCGAGTAAACTTACAATCTGCACTCCGCAGTGTCGAGGACACCTCTGGCTGCACTTTTGCATGCCGAAGTCTTTTCTGTTGCAACCTGGCATGACGACCGAACCTCCAGTTGCACTCTGGCATCTCTAGGTCACCAACGTCTACACTCAGGCATGTCGATGTCACCTGAGGATGCTCTCTGGAATATGGAGGTTACCTACAGTTGCCCTCCGGTGTGTCGAGGTCTTCTCTAAATGTACTCTGGCATGTCGCGGTGACCTCTGGTAGCACTCTGGTAATTCGAAGACACCTCCTTTTGCACTCCGACATGTGGTCATTTCTGGCAGCACTCCAGGCTGTCGAGTTCACCGCTGCCTGTAAACTTATATGTCGATGTCAACTCTGGCTGTACTCCGATATGTAAAGTTAACCTCAGGCGGGAATCTGGCATGTAGAACTCACCTCTGGTTGCATTACGGCAAGATGAGGTCACCTCCGGCTGTACTCGGGCATGACGAGGTAAACTCTGGCTAATTTCCGGCATGACGAAGTCACATCCAGCTGCACTACATTATGTAGATGTCTTTTCTTTCTGCAATATAGCATTTCAATGTCGCCTCAGTCTCCACTCCGGCATGTCGGGATTACTACTGGCCGCACTCCAGAATGTCGAGTTCACGAATGGTGCACTCGAGCAAATCGTGATTACCTGCAGCTGTACTCCGATACATCGTGGTCACCTCTGGCTGAACTTCGATATATCGTGGTCACCTCCGGCTGTACACATGCATGTCGAGGTCACCTCTCGGTGCACTCCATCATGTCGAGGTCACCTCCAGCTGCACTCCGAAATGTCGTGGTCATTTCCAGCAACACTACAGGCTGTCGAGTTCACCTCTGTCTGTAAACTGTCATGTCGATGTCAACTCCGACTGAACTCCGATATGTAAAGGTAACCTGAGACTGTAATCTGGCATGAAGAGCCCACCTCTGGTTGCATTATGGCAAGATGATGTCACCTCCGGCTGCACTCGGGCAAGACAATTTCTCCTCAAGCTTCACTCCAGCATATAGAGGTCACCACCGGCTGCACTCGTGCATGTTAAGGTCACCTACAGCTGCACTCCTGCATGTCAAGGAAATTTCCAACCTGCACTCCTCCGTGTCGAGGACACCTCTGGCTGCACTCCTGAACGTCGAGGTTTTCTCTGTTGCCAACTGGCATGTTGAGAGAACCTCCAGCTGCACTCCAGCATGTCTAGGTCACCACCGTATACATTCGGGCATGCCGAGGTCACCTCAGGATCCACAAAGGCATGAGGAGGTGACCTCCGGCTGCACGCCGGCATTTCAAAGTCATCGCCGTCTACACTCGGGCATGTCGAGGTAACCTCAGCCTGCTCTCCTTTATCTCGAGGACAATTCACTTTGAACTACATCGTGTTGTGGTCACCTCTTGTTGCACTCTGGCAGGTCGATGTCTTCTCTGTTGCACCCTGGCATGTCGTTGTTACTTCAAGCTGCAATCCAGCATGACGAGGTCATCTCCGGCAGTACTCTGGCATGTTGAGGTCACCTGGGGCTGGACACCTGCACGTCGGGGACACATCAATCTGCACTCCACCATGTCGAGGACACCTCTGGCTGCATTCTGGCATGTCAAGGTCTTCTCATTTGTACCCTGGCATGTCGATGACACTTTCAGCTGCACTCCGACATGTCATGGTCACCACAATATACATTGGGCCATGTTCGGGTTACCTCAATCTGCACTCTGTAATGTAGAGGTCACTACCGACTGCATTCTGGAATGTCGATGTCTCCCCTGGCTGTACTCCATTATTAAGAGGTCGTTTCTGGCCGAACAGTCGCATGACGATGTGACCACCGGCTGCTGACAGGCATTTCAGGGTCACATCCTGCTGCACTCTGGTATGTAGCGGTCTTTTCTAGCTGTTCTCCGGTATGTCAAGGTGACCTCCAGCTACAGACTGGCATGTAGAGGTCACCACTGGCTGCACTCCAGCATTTCGAGGAATTCTTCGGCTTAACTCTGGCATGTTGATGTCACCACCGTCTGACCTCCAGAATTACGAGTTCTTCTCTGATTGTACTCCGGCATTTAGAGGTCACCTATGGCTGCATTTAGGCATTACAAGGTCCTCTTCGGCTGCACTCTGGCATGTAGGGTTCACGTACGGCTGCACTCCTGCATTTCTAGAAATTCTCCGGCTGCAGTCTGGCATGACGAGTACTACTCCGGGTGCACACCAGCATGTAAAGGTTACCTATGGTTACTCTGTGTCATTGCGAGGCCTTCTCCTGCTGCAATCCGGCATTTAGAGGTCACCTACGGCTGTACTCCGGAATGCCGAGGTCTTCTCTCGATCATCCTGATATGTAGAGGTCACTACTGGCTGCACTCCGGCATCTAGAGGTGACCTACGGCTGCAATTGAACTTTACAAGGTTACCTCCGGCTGAACTCCGGCTTTTCGAGATCACCTCCATTTGCACACCATCTTGTGGAGGTTACCTACGACTGCAATCCAGCAGGTCGAGGTCTTCTCCAGTTACAGACTTGGTATGTCGAGTTCTCCTTCAGGTGCAGTCCAGTATGTTGAGGTCTTTTCCAACTTCACTTCGGCATTAGGAGGTCTTTTCAGGCTGCACTCCGGCATGTCGAGGTCACCTCCGGCTGCACTCCGGTATGAATATGTCACCGACGGTTGCACTTAGGCAATATGACGTCTTCTCCGGCTGGACTCCGGCATGTGGAGGTTGTCACCGGATGCACTCCGGCATACCGAGGTCACATCCGGCTCCACTCCGGCTTTTCGAGATTTTCTCCGGCTGCATTCCGGCATGTAGAGGTCACCTCCACCTGCACTCGTGCATGTTGTGATCAACTGTGGCTGCCCTTCTGCACGTCGAGTAAACTTACAATCTGCACTCCGCAGTATCGAGGACACCTCTGGCTGCACTTTTGCATGCCAAAGTCTTCTCTGTTGCAATCTGGAATATCGACAGAACCTCTAATTGCAATCTTGCATGTCTAGGTCACCACCGTCTACACTCAGGCATGTCGATGTCCCCTAATGATGCTCTTCGGAATATTGAGGTCACCTCCAGTTGCCCTCGGGCTGTCGAGGTCTTCTTCAAATGTACTCTGGCATGTCGCAGTGACCTCTGGCAGCACTCTGGCATTTCGAAGGCACCTCCGGCTGCACTCCGACATGTCGTGGGCATTTCCGGCAGCACTCTAGGCTGTTGAGTTCACCCCTGTCTCTAAACTGTCAAGTCGATGTCAACTCCGGCTGTACTCCGATATGTAAAGGTAACCTCAGGCTGGAATTTGGCATTACGGTAAGATGAGATCACCTCTGGTTGCATTACAGCAAGATGAGGTCACCTCCGGCTGCACTCGGGCATGACCAGGTAAACTCTGGCTGTGTTCCGGCTTGTCGAAGTCACATCCAGCTGCACCCCATTATAAAGACGTCTTTTCTGTCTGCATATAACATGTCAATGTCACCTCACGCTCCACTCCGGCATGTCGAGGTTACTACTGGTTGCACTCCAGAATGTCGAGTTCACGAATGGTGCACTCGAGCAAATCGTGATTACCTACAGCTGTACTCCGATACATCGAGGTTACCTCCGGCTGAACTTCGATATATCGTGGTCACCTCTGGCTGTAAACATGCATGTTGAGGTTACCTGTCGCTGCACTCCGGCATGTCGAGGTCACCTCCGGCTGCACTCTGGCACTTCGAAGACACCTCCGGTTGCACTCCGACATGTCGAGGTCATCTCCAGCTGCACTCCGGTATGAAGATTTCACCGACGGTTGCACTCAGGCGTTACGACGTCTGCTCCAGCTGGACTCCGGCAAGTGGAGGTTGCCACTGGATGCACTCTGCCATACCGAGGTCACCTCTGGCTGCACTCCGGCATGTCGAGGTCTCCTCCGGCTGCATTCCCGCAATTCATGATCAAATCCGGCTGCACTTCGGGATGTCGAGGTGATCTCTGGCTGTACTCTGGCATGTAGAGGTCTTCCCGGCCTCAATCCCAGAATAAGAGGTTACCTCAGGCTGCACTCCAGCAAGCTGAGATCACATCCGGCTGCACAATGTCATTACGAGGTAACCTGAAGCTGCACTCCGGCATGTAGACGTCACCTACAGCTGCTCTCTGACATTACGAGGTCTTCTCTGGGTGCACTCGGGCATTACTAGGTCATCTACGGCTGCACTCCAGCATGTCGGGGTACTCTCCAGTTGCATTCTGGCATTACGTGGTCTTCTCTGGATGCAGTCGGGCATGTAGAGGTCACCCCCGGATGCACTAAGGCATATCGAGGTTTTGTTCGGCGTCTATTAAAGATTACGAGGTCTCCTCTGGTTGCACTCAAGCTAGTCGATATCACCTCCGGCTGCACTCTGTCATTACGGGGTTACTTGTGGCTGCACTCCAGCATGGCGAAATCACATCCAGCTGAATTCCATTATGTAGATGTATTTTCCGTCTGCAATATAGCGTGTCGTAGTCGCCTCCGGCTCCACTCCCAAATGTTGAGGTCAATGGTAGCTGCACTCCTGCATTACGAGGAAACATCCAATCTGCATTCTGCCGTCTCGAGGACTCCTCTGGCTGCACTCTTGCACGACGAGGTCTTCTCTACTGAAACCCGGCATGTCTAGGGAACTTCCATATGCTCTCCGGCGTTTCTAGGTCACCACTGTCTAGACTCGGGCATATCGAGGTCACCTCAGGATGCACCCTGGCTTGTAGAGGTCACCACCGACTACACTCTGGCATGTCAAGGTCACCTCCATTTGCACTCTGGCATGTCAAATTTACCACCACCTACACTGGGCCATGTTGAGAATACCTCAGGCTTTACTCCGGAATTTAGAGCACACCACCGGCTGCATTCCGTAATGTCGAGGTCTCCCCTGGCTGCACTTCGTAATAGTGAGGTCATTTCCGGCTGAACTCCGGAATGTCGAGGTGACCTCCGGCTGGTTTCCGGCATCTCAGGGTAACAACCTGCTGCAGTCCTGCATGTAGCGCTCTTTTCCGACTACTCTTGGGTATGTCGAGGTGACCTCCGGCTGCACTATGGCATTTAGAGGTCTTCTCCGGCTGCACTCCAGCATGTAGATGTCACCACCAGCTGCACTCTGGCCATACTAGGACATCTCTGGTTGCACTCTGGCATTACAAGGTCACCTCATGTTGCAAACCGGCATGTCGAGGTAATATACAGCTGAACTCCGTCATGTCAAGTTGAACTCCAGCATGTCGTTGTCACACCTGGCTGCACTCCGGCATGTTGTTGTCATATTCGGTTGAACTCTTTCATTTCGAGGTCATATCTGGATGTAATACAGCATGCCGGGGATACCTACGGCTGATTTACAGCATGATGAGATCAGATCCTGCTGTACTTCGGCATGTAAAGGTCATTTCCGGCCGCACTCCTGCAAGTCGGAGTCCATCCCGCTTAATTCTGGTACGTAGAAGTCACTACCGGCTACAATCCGGCATTACGAGGTATTTTCCGGCAGCACTCCGACATTTAGATATCATCTAAAGCAGAACTCTGGTTTGTCGAGGTCACCTCCGGCTGAACTCCAGCATGTAGAAGTTACCACCGGCTGCACTCCGGCATTACAGGGTATTCCCAGGCAGCACTCCGTCATGTAGATGTCGCCTAAAGCAGCACTCCGGTATGTCGATAACACAACCTGCTGTACTGCAACATTACCAGGTCTTCTCCAGTTGCACTCCAGCATGAAGAGGTCACCACCGTCTGCACTACTGCATTACGAGGCCTTCTCTGGCTACTCTCCGGCATGTACAGGTCACCACTGACAACACTCGGCTATGTCGAAGACACTCCAGGCTGCACTCCAACATGTCGAGGTCTTCTCCAGGCGCTCTGCGGCATTCCGAGGTCTACACCCGCTGCACTCCGGCATTACGAGGTCAACTCCGGCTGCACACCAGCATGTCGATATCACCTCCGGCTGTACTCCTGCATATAGAGGTCACCTACAGCAGCACTCTGGCATGTAGATGTCTTCTTCGGTTACAGTCTGGCACGTAATGGTCACTTAGGGCCGCACTCCAATATTACGAGGTTTTCTCCAGCTACACTCAGGCATTTAGAGTCCTTCTCCGGCGTCAAACCTAGATTAGAAGGTCACATCTCGCTGAACTCCAGCAAGTCGAGATCACCTCCGGCTTCACTCCGGCATATCGAGGTAAACTCTGGCTGCTTTCTGACATGTCGAAGTCATATCCAGCTGCACTCTATTATGTAGATGTTTTCCCATCTGCAATATAGCATGCTGAAATCGCCTCAGGCTCTACTCCGGCATGTCGAGGTCTTCTAAGGCTGCACACTGGCATGTAGAGGTCACCACCGTCTGACCTCCGGAATTACAAGGTCCTCACTCACTGTACTCCGGATCGTAGAGGTCTCCTACAGTTACACTTCGGCATTACGAAGTCTTCTTCGACTGCACTCCAGTAGTGTTAACCTAGGGCTGCACTCCGGCAAGACGAGTTATTCACAAGCTGACCCCCATCAGGTAGAGATCACCACCGTCTACACTCCAGAATTACGAGCTCTTGTGTGACTACACTCCGGCATTTAGATGTCACCTATGGAAGCACTTCGACATTACGAGGTCCTCTTCGGCTGCACTCTGGCATGTAGAGGATACCCACGGCTGCACTCAGGCATTTCGAGATAAACTCCGGTTGCACTCTGGCATTATAAGATCTTCTCCGACTGCACTCCGGCATGTAGAGATCACCTAAAGATGCACCCCATAATATCGATGTCTTATCCGGCTCAACTCCAACATGCAGAGGACACCACTGGCTGCACTCTAGCATGTCGAGATGACCTCCGGCTGCACTTCATTTTTATGTGGTTACCTCCGTATGCACTCCGGCATGTGGAGGTCACCTATGGCTGCAATCCAGCATGTCGAGATCTTGTCCGGTTACACGCTTGGCATGTCGAGTCACCTCAGACTGCACTCCAGAACGTCGAGGTCTACTCCAGCTGCATTCCGACTTGTAGGTGTCAACACCGCCTGTACTCAGGCATTACGAGGTCTTCTCCGTCTGCACTCCGGCATGTAGACGTCACCACCAGCTGAACTCCGGCATGTCGAGGTCTTCTCCAGCTGCTATCTGGCATGTGGAGATCGCCTCCAGTTGCACTCTGGCAAGTCGAGGTCTTCTCCAACTGAACTCTGGCATTAGGAGTTCTCTCCTTAGACTGCACTCCTGCAAGTCGAGATCACCTCCGGCTGGTCTCCTTTACGGGATGACCTGAGGCTGCACTCCGGCATGTCGAGGTAACCTCTGGCTGCACTTCTGCATGTAGACGTCACCTACGGCTACACTCTGCCATTACGAGGTCTTCTCTGGGTGCAATCTGGGCATTACATGGTCACCTACGGCTGCACTCCAGCATGTCGGCGTATTCTCCGGCTGCAGTCTGGTAATAGGTGGTCTCCTCCAGCCTCACTCTGGCATGTAGAGGTCACCACCGGCAGCACTAAGGCATGTCGACGTCTACTCCGGCATCAATCCCGGATTACGAGGTCACCTCTGGCTGTACTCCTTCATTACGAGTTCACCTGCGACTGCACTCCGGCATGTCGAGATAACCTCTGGTTGCTTTCCGGCATTTCGAAGTCACATTCAGCCGCACTCCAATATGTAGATGTATTTTCCATCTGCAGTATAACATGTCGTAGTTGCCTCTGGCTCCACTCCGGTATGTCGAGGTGACCTCGGGCAACACTATGTCATATAGAAGTTACCTACTGCAGAACTCCGGTATGTCGACATCACCTCTCGCTGCACTCCAACATGTCGAGTACATCTATGGCTGCACACCAGCACATAGGGGTCACTACCAGCTGCACTCCGGCAAGTCGAGGTATTCACCGGCTGAACTCCGTCATGTAGAGGTTAGCACTGTCTGCACTCCAGAATTACGATGTATTCTCTGACTGCACTCTGGCATGTAGAGGTCACCAATGGCTGCACTCTGGCATGTCGAGGAAACTTCCAATTTGCACTTCGCCGTTTCGAGGACACCTCTGTCCGCAGTTTTGCATGTCGAGATCTTCTATGTTGCTGTCTCGCATGCCGAGTGAACATCCAGATGTACCCAGCATGTCTTGGTCACCGCCGTCTCCACTCGGGAATGTTGAGGTCACCTCAGGATGCACTCCGGAATGTCGAGATCCTGTTCGGCTGCCCTCCGGCATGTCGATGTCTTCTCCAAATGCACTCTGGCATGCCGAGGTGACCTCTGGCAGCACTCCAGCATGTAAATGTTACACCTGGCTGCACTCCCACATTATGAGGTCATCTACTGTAGCACTCCGGCATGTTGAGATCGACTCTGACAGCACTCCGGCAAGTCGAGTTCACATCAGGCTGCGCTCCATCATGTAGAGGTTACAACCAGCTGCACTTCGTAAATGCAAGGTCTTCCCTGGCTGCTTTTTCGCATTACAAGATCACATATGGCTGCACTCCAGCTTCTCGGGATCACCTCCGGCTGAACTCCGGCATGTCGATGTCACCTCACGCAGCACTCCTGCATGTCAGGGTCTTCTCCTGCTGCACTCCGAGATGTCGTGGTCACCACCAGCTACACTCTGGCATTTCGAGGTCATATCCGGCTGCACTATGGCATGTAGAGGTCACCAACAGCAGCACTCCGGAATGTCGAGGCCTTATCCTGCTAGACTCCGGAATGTAGAGGTCACCTCCGCCTGCACTCCGGCATGTAGATGTTACCGCCGGTTGAACTCCAGCACTACTAGGTATTCACTGGCTGCACCCCGGGATATAGTGGTCACCACCGGTTGCCTTCCAGCATGTTGGGATCTTCTTCGGCAATATGACGTCACCTCCGGCTGCACTCTGGCATTACGATGTCTTCTCCGGCTGAACTCCGGCATGTAGAGGCCACCTACAGCTGCGCGCCGACATATATAGGTCGGCTCTGGCTACACACCGTAATGTGGATATCACCATTGGCTGCACTCCGGCATGTCAAGGTGATCTACGGCTTTATGAGATCACCTCCAGCATGGCTTGTTGATGTCACTTGTGTCTGCACTCCTGCATGTCAGGGGCACTTCAGTCTGCACTCTGCCATGTCGAGGTCGCCTCTGCCTGCAATCTGGCACGTCGAGGTTTTCTCTGTTGCACCCTGGCATGACGAGGTCACATCAAGCTGCACTCCGGCATGACGATGTTGCCACCGTCTACATTCGGCCATGTCGAGGTCTCCTCAGGTTGCATTCCAGAACGTCGAGGTCACCTCCGGCTACCTCCAGCATGTCGAGGTCTTCTATGGCTGCACTCCAGCATGTCGAGGTGACATCCGGCTGCACTCCAGCATTACGATCTCTTCACCAGCTGCACTCAGGCATGTATAGGTCACCTACTGCTGCACTCCAACATGTTTAGGTCTGCTCCGGCTACAAACCGGAATGTATAGTTCACCACTGGCTGCACTCTGGCATGTCAAGGTGACCTCAGGCTGCACTCCGGCTTTATGAGGTCACCTACATCTGCACTCTGGCATGACGAGGTTACCACCATTTACACTCGGGCATGTCGAGGTCACCTCAAGCTGCACTCCAGCATGTAGAGGTCGCCACTGGCTGCACTTAGGCAGGACATGGTATTCTCCGGCTGCACTTAGGCATTACAAGGTCACCTACGGCTGCACTCCGGCATCTCGAGATCACATCCAGCTGCACTCCAGCATGTCAAGGTCACCACCATCTACACTTGGCCATGTTGAGATTACCTCAGTCTTTACTCCAGCATTTAGAGGTCACCATCGGCTGCATTCCGTAATGTCGAGAACTCCCTTGGCTACACTCCGTTATGGGGAGGTCGTCTCCGGATGAACTCTGTAATGTCGATCTGACTTCCGCCTGCTTTCCGCCATATCAAGGTCACAACCTGCAGCAGTCCTGCATGTAACGATATTTATTGGCTGCTCTCGGGTATGTCGAGGTGATCTCCGGCTACACTATGGCATGTAGAGGTCTTCTCCGGCTGCAATCCAGCATGTAGATGTCACCACCAGCTGCACTCTGGCAGTACAAGGAATTCTTTGATTGCACTCCATCATGTCGAGTTCATCTACGGCTGCACACCGGCATGTGGAGGTCACCACCATATGCACTACGGAATTACAAGATCTTCTCTGATGCACTCTGGCTTATAGAGGTCACCTACAGCTGCACTTCGGCATTACAAAGTATTCTTCGGCTGCACTCCGACATGTAAAGGTCATTTCCATCTGTACTCCTGTAAGTCGGGGTTATATCTGGCTTAATTCTGGCATGTAGAAGTCACCACAGGCTGCACTCCGGCATAACGAGGTATTCTCCGGCAGCACTCCGGCATGTAGAGCCTTGAGCAGCAATCCGGTATGTCGATGTCACAACCTTCTGCAATCCGGCATTACCAGGTCTTCTCTGGTTGCACTCCAGCAAGAAGAGATCACCACTGACTGCACTACGTCATTACGAGTTCTTCTCCAGCTGCTCTCTGGTGTGTACAGGTCAACTACGGCTGCACTCCGACATGACGAGTTCTTCTCTGGCTTAACTCCGGTATGTGAAGGTCACCTACAGTTACACTATGGTATGTCGATGTCTTCTCCAGCTGCACTCTGGTTTGTAGAGGTCATTATTGACTACACTCGGGTATGTCTAAGTCACTCCAGGCTGAACTCCAGCATGTCGAAGTCTTCTCCATATGCACTGTGGCATTCCGAAGTCTACTCCCACTGCACTCCGGAATTGTGAGGTCAACTACGGCTGCACACCGGCATGTCGAGATCACCTCCGGCTGCACTCTAGCGTGTAGAAGTCACCTACGGCAGCACTCCGGCATGTCGAGGTCTTCTCCGGCTACACTTCGGCATGTAGAGGTCACCTTTGGCTGCACTCCGATATAATAGGTTTTTCTCTGGCTGCACTCACGCATGCAGAAATCTTCTCCAGTGTCAAACCCATATTACGAGGTCACATCTCGCTGCAGTCCAGCAGGTCGAGATCACCTCCGGCTGCTTTCCGGCATGTCAAAGTCACATCCAGCTGCACTCCATTATGTAGATGTCTTATCCGTCTGCAATATAGCATGTTAAGTCGGCTAAATAAACCTCCACTCCGTCATGTCGAGGTATTCTCCGGCTGGACTCCGGCATGTAGAGATCACCACTGTCTGACCTCCGGAATTACAAGGCATTATCTGACTGCACTCCGGATCGTAGAGGTCACATACAGCTGCACTTCGGCATTACTAGGTCCACTTATGCTGTACTCTGGCATGTAGAGGTTACCCACGGCTCACTCCAGCATTTCGAGATATTCTCCGTCTGCACTCGGGCATGACGAGGTCTCCTCCGAATGAACTCCAACATGTCGAGGTCTCCTCAGGCTGCCTTGTCGCATGTCGAGGTGAGCTCGGACTACTCTCCGGTATGTCGAGGTCTTCTCTGGCCTCACTCCAGCATGTAGATGTCACCGCCAGCTGCACTCCAGCATTATGAGGTATTCTCCGGCAGCACCCCGGGATGTAGAGGTCACCATCAGCTGCCTTCCGGCATGTTGGGATCTTCTCCAGCACTACAAGGTCACCTCCGGCTGCACTCCGGCATTACGATTACCTCTCCGGCTGCACTCCCGCATGTAGAGGTCACCTAAAGCTGCACTCCAACATGTCTAGGTCTGCTCTAGCTACACACCGGAATGTAGAGTTCACCACTGGCTGCACTCCGGCATGTCTGGTGACCTGCGGCTGGACTCTGGCTTTATGTAGTCACCTCCGGTTGCACTCTGGCATGTTGAGGTCACCTATGTCAGCACTCCTGAATGTCAGGGACACTTCAGTATACACTCCTCCGTGTCGAGGTCACATCTGCCTGCACTCTGGCATGTCTAGGTCTTCTCTGTTTCACCCTGGAATGTCGTGGTCTTCTCTGTTGCACCCTGGAATGACGAGGTCACCTCCAGCTGCACTCCTGTATGACGAGGTCACAACCATCTACACTTGGGAATGTCGACGTCACCACAGGTTGCACTCCGGATTTACGAGGTCACCTCCGGCTGCCTCCAGCATGTCGACGTGACATCCAGCTGCACTTTGACATGTCAAGGTCACATGCTGCTGCACTCCGGCATGTAGCCATCTTTTCCAGCTGCTCTTCGGTATGTTGAAGTTACCTCTGGCTGCACTCTGGCATGTAGCGGTCACCATCCGCTGAACTCCAGCATTACGAGTTTCTCGGGCAGCATTCTGGCATGTTGAATTCACCTACTGTAGCACACCAGTATATCAAGGTCACCTACAGCTGCACTCCAGAATGTCAAGAACTTCTACACCTGCACACAAATATGTAGATGTCACTAATAGTTGCACTCCGGCCAGTCGAGGTATTCAGCGGCTGAACTCCGGCATGTAGAATTCACCAACGTCTGCACTCCGGAATTACGAGGTCTTCTCTGACAGCAATCTGGCCCGTAGAGGTCACTTACGGCTACACCTCGGCAATACGCGGTCTTCTTTGGCTGCAATCTGGCATGAAAGGTCACATATGGCTGCATTCCGGCATGGCGATTTCACCGGCTGAACTCAGGCATGTAGAGGTTATAAACGTTTCCACTCAGGAATTT
Organism: Dryococelus australis; assembly: GCA_029891345.1. Taxonomy (NCBI): domain Eukaryota; kingdom Metazoa; phylum Arthropoda; class Insecta; order Phasmatodea; family Phasmatidae; genus Dryococelus; species Dryococelus australis. Next base: position 446,603 of record CM057004.1, read on the forward strand.
CGAGGTCTTCTCTGACTGAACTTCGGCTTGTAGAGCTCACCTACGACTGCATTTAGGCATAGCAAGTTCTTCTTCGGCTGTAATCTGGTATGTCGACGTCACCTACGGTAGCACTCCCGTATGTCGACGTCTTCTCTGAATACATTCCCGACATTTTGAGTTCAACTTAACTTGAAGTCTGACATGTCCAGGTGACCTCAGGCTACACTCCGCCATGAAGAGGTCACCACCGGCTGCACTCCAGCATATTGTGGCCATTTTCGGCTGTACTCTGGGCTGTCGACGTAACCTCCAACTGCACTCCGGCATATCGAGTCACCTCTGTCTCTAAACCGGCAATTCGAGGTCACCACTGTCTCTAAACTGGCATGTCGAGATCACCTCAGGATGCACTCCAGAATGTCAAGGTCACCTCTTAATGCCCTCCGGCATGTCGAGGTCTTCTCCAAATGCACTCTGGCATGTCGTGGTGACCACTGGCAGGACTCTGGCATGTCAAGATCACCTCCGGCTGCACTCTGGCATGAAGAGGTAAGTACTGGCTGCACTCTGGCATTATGAGGTCTTCTACAGCAGCACTCCGGCATTAGACGGCCTCCTCAGGCTACACTCCACATATAGTACTTACCACCAGCTGCACTCCCGAATGTAGAGGTCACCTCTGGCTGCACTCGGGCATGTCGAGATCACCTCTGCCTTCACTCTGGCATGCAGACATCACCACCAGCTGCAGTATGGCATGTCGATGTCCTCTCCGGCATGTAGAGGTCACATATAGCTGCATTCCAGAATGTCGAGGTTACCTTATTGTGCACTCCGGCATATCGAGCTATTCTCCATCTGCACTCCGGAATTAAGATTTTACATCCCGCTGCACTGCGGAAATAGAGGTCACTACTGACTGCATCCCGGCATGAAGAGGACACCTATGGCAGCACATTGTCATTAAGAGGCCTTCTCCGGCTGCACTCCTGCATGTAGAGGTCTTATTCGGCTGCACTCCGGCATGTCGAGATCGCCTCCGATTGCGATCGGGCATGTCACCTCTGACTGCAGTCCGGCATGTCGAGGTCACAACCATCTACATCTGGGCATGTTGTGGTCACATCAGGCTGCAATCCGGCATGTCAAGAGCACCTCCTGTTGCACTTTGGCATGTAGATGTGACCACCGGCTACACTCCGGCATGTCTAGGTCACCTCTTACTGCAATCTGGCATGTCGATAGCACCTCTTGTTGCACTCTGGCATGTAGATGTCACCTCCGGCTGCACTCCGGCATGTCGAGATCGGCTCCGACTGCACTCCGGAATGTAGAGTTCACCTACAGCTGCACTCGTGCTTGTTATGATCACCTGCAGCTACACTCCTGCATGTCGAGGAAGCTTCCAATCTGCACTTTGCCGTGTCGAGGACACCTCTGGCTGCTGTTTTTCATTTCGAGGACTTCTCTGTTGCTATCTGGCATTTCGAAGTTACATCTGACTCCATTCGGCATGTCGAGGTCACATCTGACTGCACGTTAGCATTGTATTTGCGTGTGCAAGTGGCCTTATGAATGTAATTCGATCACATCATTTTTATCTAATATCAATCACATCAATACATATGTATATTATTTCGCAGGTGAAAAGTACATTCTTCTGAATGTGGAATTAAGCATGTTTTAAAACTCATTATATTATAATTTACATTATTGCTGCTGGCAGTTTTACTTTTCATCTTCATATATTCTACTTCACATACACCTTTATTTAATAACTCCAACAACTATGGCAATTTATTTAAAGTTTTATTTTGTTGAGGATTTTATTCTGAATCCAATATTGAGTGATGTGATTGAGACCCAAGTGACTGAATTTATTAGCAACTGGTTAAAGTTTAGTGGTGATATGATGGGTGGAATGATGTGAAGGCTAAAAAAATATTGCTGAAAATAGAACGACAGTGTAATTTGAATAAATGTTACGAAAATTAAGTTTCTTTGCAGAATATAATAAGATATTTACTAAGTTCGGAACTCATAAAATTAATTTTTTGGAATTTAAAGTACCTACCAACATGTCTGCAAAATTTGTGTTTGCAAAAATTGGTGTGTGTGTGTCTACTCTGTTCAGTGTTCCCACCATCAGGTTTTAAAGCATAAATGTTACACAAACTAATTGTTGTCCATTGGCAAATGTGTAAGACAATTATAACAAACACCGGAATGAGGATTATGTGCTCCTCAGTTCATTTTAAAAATTTACAATTATTTTGGATATTGTTAACAGCTACTTGTGTATTCCAGTTCTTTTCCTGAAGAAGAGAAATTAAAAATTATTGGGATTTTAGTTAGCATATATATATATATAATGTAACATAAGATTTGACTGGAGAAAAAAAGGCATAGAAGTATTATTTTTGGATGTATAATTCTGTTCAATGGTTTCCATAATTGTAACTTTTGTAGATTTCTTTACTGAACCTATTTCAATTTGCCAACTATTTGTTAAATAAACGCGCAAGATATTTTATATATATATAGGGGCTTGCATATAAACACCATAACCTAGGATTACTTTGTGTTATACATCAATTGGGCAGTTTCATGCCAAAAATTAATATTCGGCCTACTTCCTACTAAAATATGCTTACATTAATTATTAATATTAACATGCATTTAAATAATGTGCAGGGCACACGTGAGTTTTTTTTTATTTTTTTTTATAATTTACACATTTTTAGGATGATGCAAATGTTTAAAAGAAGTAATATATTTTTTTAATTAGATACGAAATAGGCTGTTTTGTCAGATTTTTTATTTTATTTATGGTTTTATTTAGTTATGTGTCTGCATCTCCTCCTAATTTGCTGCACGAGCAAATTCTAAACCAGAACACTGTAATTTTATCTTGCCCTGCCCTTTTTGCCACATATTTTCAATGGCATTATTAGGTAAGACATAGGTCTGTTCAGTGTTAATATCTCATGTTTGTGAGTCACACACTTCTACTATATGTAAATATTGATGTGGGAAAACAACGTAGTAATTTAACAAAGTCCTGAAGTACGTAATTAGCACTTCAAAATCTTTTCAGAGCATAACATTTTTAGAAGTTGGACGAACCCCATTTTGGCACCGAACTGAACTAGAACTTATCCTAGAATATGCTTATCGAAATGAACCTGTGCCATATCTTTAAAATTATCCACGAACTGAACTCAAACCAAACTATGCTATAATTCCTCAAACTCGAAACGAACTTCAAAAATGTCTTATCCACACATTATGCCTTAATAGTTAATATTTTAATTGTTTATTACAAAAAAATTTACTGATAGAACCACCTTAACAATGCTTAATAAATAACACATATATACAATTCAATCATCACAGCTCAGAACCTATGTGTTCAAGCAAATAACACTAACATGTATAACCACATTCACAATTTCACCTGTGATTGTTTAAGCAAATAACATAGAAAATAAACATAAACAGATACAACCTGTGGTGTTCAACAACTAATAGTTCCTAAATGTAATGGCCATTTTTTTCTAACTTCAAAAAGCGTTGAAAATTAACATACTATTAACGTTTATTTTTTATCGATTTGCTTGATATGTTAATTCATTAGAACACTGGGAAATATAGTTTTATCCTTTTAGATGAATGTGAAAACCACATATTAGTGACCAGAGTTGGGTAAATTACTGGCAAATTATAAATGGGCTTAATTACAGATACTTTTAGGAAAATGTAACTAATTCTAATTATAATTACTGAATTTCAATACATTACAATTACAATTACTGAATTCCAATAGTAATTAATTACGATTGCAATTACTGAATTTAAATAGTAATTAATTACAATTACAAGTAGATTACAATTACATCCATGTTTTTTAATTACACTACTCAAATTACAGTAGCATATGCAATTGCTGATACAAAAAATTACCGCAGTTTGAATTTTATGACTGTATGACTCCATTACTAATCAAAATGTAATGAAAAATATAAAAATGTTTCAAAACTCAGACGATAAAAATTTAATTAAAATTGATAAACTTTATTGAGCAATTAGAAGTATGGTAAATAAAAAGGAAATAATAAGTTAATAACACAAATATCAACACAGGGGAAAAAACTAAGTTTTGAGGAATTTGAAAAATTTGAGAAATTTAAAAACTATGTTAGCATTTCCATGGACTAAATGTTATAAAAATATAATCTAAGTTATTCACTGACTGCAAGAAGATTAATGAGAATAATATTTGTTTTTGTAATTTTCGTGTTAATTGCCCAAATAAAAAGTAAAAAAAAAAAAAAAAATACAATGTTGGTGTAATTCACAATATTTGGGTAGTTGTGATTCTGCAGGGAAAACGTGACTTCTCTACACAAACTTTGCCAAGTTTTCTCTGTGTGTAAACAAGATATGGGTTTAAATTTTCAGGAATGCTGCTGCAATATTTTGATATTATATTGCACACATTTATAAAAATGCCACGTACCGTGTTTTGAGAAACATCCAGGTAACCTTTGCGGAAATGCAGTATTAGTTCACATGTGCCCTAACTGACACCAAATATAATTATTTTTAAAATTTTTTAATATATTCTGGTTCACTTTGCAAAATAGTTGCATATTGAAAGTTTTATCGCCCATATGATCTCGTTTCTAAGAAACCAAATCTTTTCCCGTACTAAAAATAATTTCAACCAGTGTACTCGATGGTAAGTCTGTGTTACATTTAATAAAAGGTTTTTTCAAAGTTGTAAAGTTGAAGAGGACGTCTGTATTGTTTTCATTGAGAGCCATGTATTTCAAAATTTCACTGTTATCACTTTTATAAACTTTGGCTGCATTCCTGAAAAAAATAAACCTTCATCCTGTGACATTTTGTTTAATGTTGCAGTTGAAGTAGTTGAAGATGCATAACAAGCTAATGCAGCTTCTTTGTGCAACATTTTAAGCACGTCATTTTGTTCTGTAGCATGAGAAATCCACTCAAACTTCAGAGAAGGTATTAGGCCAGCATCAACAGTTAGTCTTTGGTTCTGCAAAACCTCAAATTGTCTGTCGACTCCATCTAGCCAAGTCTTTGCTAGGGGGTCTGCAAAACATTGAACATTGACACTGTGTCTTTGGCTTTCATCTCAAGTTCTTTTCTGCCTGTAGAATATTGAGCGATGTTGCGACAGGCTTCATTACCTAAAACATTTAAGGAACCCTGTGTGATAAACATATGTGTTTTTCAACTAGAATTAAATTTTGTTATTTTGTACTGAAAAATATTTTTAATTAATGTTGTTTCTGTCAACTTGCTGACCACGTAAGGTTGAAGATTTTAATTGGATTCAAATGCTTTTAAGAAAGCAAAATGTTAACAAAAATTTTACAACTTCAGTTAAAAAATAAATTAAAACATATTGATTACTTAAATATTGGTACTTACCACAACATACTCATTCAGAAATGTGAGTTCTGCAGGTTTAAATCTAACCAAACCAATAGAACCTATGACATTATCGAGTTTATCACTAATGTGAATTTGTACACGAGATGTCAAACATTGGACACTTTCAAACACGCTATTGCTGTTTGGAGTGACGAGAGCCTATTGTAAGCCTCGCGTAGTTTGTCACAGATAATGGTGCTTCTCTATTTGTTCCATAATGCTTGACACTTAGAAAATGCAGATCTCGAAACTTTCTTGGAATTACCATCGTTTACAGCAACTTGGCTATCCTGTTAAAAAAAGTTCAATAAAACATGCAAATTCAATTAAGTATATTGGACTACATAAAAAATTTAAAACAGACTGTTAGAACCAGGCAGATTAAAAGATGATTTTTTTCTAAATTATAATAAAAGTTGCATTTTCTGTAAATGGGAGACACAGGCGTTTTTTCTTTTCAGTATGTTACGACCAACTAAGTGTTTTTTTTATGTGAAATTAAATATAACACAAAATACAACATATTTTCTTACCTTAACAGCAATTCACTCTTAAGTATGTGCAGCACAGTGTTGATGGTGTGGCAACATATACTGCAAATCATTTGACCCCTCATTCAATACTGATGAAATTTCACGAGATTCAATGTCTTGTTCTTCCTTGCTTTCATTCAAAACCTCCTGCATGTCATCAGCAGAAGCAGAATCTTTGTTTTCACACTGCTCACTGACTGTCACACCATAAATTTTAAAAATAAATAAAAAATATCTCCCTCTGCCTTTTATGGAAAACAACGAACATGTATAACATATAACACGTTTTTGAAGATATTAGCAGATATTTTTTTACTTGTGTGAATGCTTTTATGAAGCTGGAGCCACCACCAGCGACAGACATTGTGACATTATTCTGAATTCCAAAATCTCTCAAGGTATTTTTCGAGAACAGCTGCTAGAACCTCTTAAGTATGCCACCCTGTCAGCCTTTCAATGACTAACACTGCAGATTTCCTCTGCAAGAGGCAGGATCTGACCAGTGACCAGTTTCATGGGAGTGACTCCCATGAAACCTCGATTGAAATGTGACCAGCAATCTGCAGTTATTGCAACAGCTTCAAGTTTTGAAATTTATTGAACCAATCTCTCTTTAAGCAAGCAATGCTGTTTATCTAATATATTACACAGTGTGTTCCTGCTCATAACAGTCGTTTTCGGAGCGAGACACTTTATCAGATCCACAAAAAAACTATTTTCCACTATGGAAAAAGGCTGGGCCGATTCACAAAAAAAAACTCAAAATAAGTTTATCAACAGTTATCTGACTAACATTGGTTAGACCTGCACCAAAGGTGAAGAGTGTTTGTTTCTTCGCAGGAGGCTGATAATCTGTGTTCCCCAATCTTTTCTTAGCATCCAACTGCAGTTGATCCATTTCATGATGTTTTGCAGGATGAACTCTCTAAAATAAAATAAACATAAATTTTTGTCATAGTTGTTACTTTTGAACAATATTAAATCACACACATTTTTCACGGTTGCAAGATAACACATATTTAAATGAAATGTTATGCCTACTGTAAGCCTAACAACCATTCAGCTCAAAACAAAGAAAAAAATAGCTTAAATATATTCATTTCTTGTTTATTATTTAGTTACAAATGTACAAATTGATTGTTTCATTTCGCAAAAGGAAAATAATAGGCTGCTGTTATGTGTATAAATATAAAATATTCATTTCTGAGAATTGCTAGAATTTTATTTTTGATTTCAAATTTAGGCATTCCAGAAATGATAAATTCCTAATTGGTGTATTTTGATAGGTTTCAATTTGTGCATGTCAGCAGTCACTTATTTAACACTCATGGCAACACATGATAAAAATTAATATCATAATTTGCAAAGCGATAATGCTTAAAAAGTGATGTATTAATTTTGTTATCATCCCTGAACAGCTTTGAAATTTACTACATCTGAAAATAATATATATATTGTAATATTTTTTTAAAAGATACACCAGCAAAGTACAACAATTAATTGTTATCTAAAGCAATGCTTGTTATAAAACAATACAAACAATAAGTATTTCCAATATGATTATGTCTTCGTACTTGTGTTTTATAGATTAACAATGTGGCCTGGATTTTTTAGTTTTCTGTCTTTGATAACAAATGCTAATATACAAAACAAAAAATATGAAATGACAAAATACATCACCATTTTATACAAAGTTGTATCATGTAAGCATTTTGTCTCAAAGTATACAATTTCAATTTTTCCAATTGAAAAGTTTTACAAATTCATAATGAAAAATAAAAGTCACTTACCTGAAAGTGTTTTCTTAAATTGGAAGACAGTCTCCACACTACTTTAAATATTTTGTTACCATTACTGCTACAAAGCAAGCATTTCACTGAATATTTTTGTCATCAGAAGCATCCAAGAGCTCAAAATACTTGCTCAAATATGGAAAAGGAAATGTATGCAAAACTTTTGATATTGTTTCTTTTTCTTCCTATTCCATTATTCGCTATAAAGTTGTCATGCATGTATTTTATAAAACCCAGAGGTTAACTAATATGGAAAATACCATAGGAGAATACGCATAGCAGATATTAATACAATAGAGTAAAATTTGGGTAGACAGAGTTTTACCTCTGTGAGAAATAAATATTCACATCTGGTGGCGATTATCTAAAGCTATTGTCAAAAAATGTAACAATAACCATAATGTAACGGCTACTGCTATAGTTATATGAGCAGATTGTAAGTAAAAATTACAAAATTTGTAAATGTAACGATTACTCATCTAATTACAGTGAATGTAATCGTTACTGGTAATTCAATTACTTCTAATTAATAACTCCCCAAGACTGGTGGTGGAAGTCCTGGTTATTAGCATCATGTGATGTGTGATGCACTGGGCCACCCTTCCCCGGATACCAGCTTCGACGAACAGGTTGATGTTTGTAGTCGACCAGGAACTCCAGCTCCGCACTTGTCTTGTGCAGCATGGCATCGAACAAGAACCCTGGGCCACTCATGTACCAGACACAGTCCAATCCATACATTGTCAGACAGAGCCCCCCGAAGTTCTCAAAGATGACTCATGAAATCATGACATCGGTCTGGATGTACATCTCTGAGTATTCTTAAAATGATGTGCATCCAAATACCTCTCAGACAGTTTGTGCATGATGATAGTCCTCTTCAGTGATTCCACATCCGGTGAGCGTGTTGTGAAAGTCGGTGATGTCCAGCAGCTGTGACTCAGCGAGTTTCCCAATGATGTAATGTAATTGTAGGGGAAAACATATTTGCGAGTTACCAACTCGAGCTGCCGGAGATCACTGCCAGGGCGCCATGCCATGAGTCCACAGCTGGACGCCACTTTGTCGATGTTGTAACACAACATGTTCACTATCTGCACCTATTTGTAATAAATAATGCTTGTTTCATGTATTGGACACCGTCGTTCATTATATTTGTAATTTTACTTATGTTTCACATATATTTGATTTTTTGTATTTTTTATTATTTTTATTTTTGCATTTTTCGTTTCATAAGGATAATTAAACTTAGATGTACGAATGGCAATAATTAATATTTATTTGAAATATAGAGCTAGATTTTCTTTTGTTTGTATTTTTATTTAATAACATAGTATTTTGCATTATTTTTGGTCTCATACTTATTGTTAATATTTTAGGGAATTTCATGTGTATTTTTGATTAACTTCTACGAGACCAGTAACTCTATTGAATAGGGATTTAGGGCATTTGGAGTGTGTCATTTTAGATTGTTAGGAAGCCTTGCGATTGGCTAACAGGTTCAAATCTTGTACTCTGATTTGCAGGAGAGCTCAGCATAGGGTAAGGACGCGCGGGCCGTTTTAAAATTCGCCCTCTCTGCCACCAACCTCCAACTACACTAGACGTACGGCTAAGATACTCGTCCTACAGTTGGATGCAGCTGAGGAATTTTAATTAGAGTTAGGGTGGTCTAGTTTCTAACAGCTTGCAATAGTTTTTGATTTGTGTTATGCATCGAGTTTGATAGAATAAGCACTTCGCAGATATTTATTTTAAGCGGCTGTTTAGGAGTATAGGTTGCTGTCTAGACTTGTAATGTCCGTGAGACATTGAGCCTCGTTAAGCACTACCGCACCCAGATCCACCTTTTTTTTCTTCCTACCTCCATTCATTCTACGAGTTACACCATCCTGCCTTAATCTGCAACCTGGTATTTAACTACACAACTGATTTTCATCAAGTTTTCAATTTTATTTCATCTTGGAATTTTGTTACATTACACTATACACTATAGGCGTAGAACATTCTATAGACGCCATGTTGGCAAGGCGACTAAATTCGATTCAAACATTTTAAACCATAATTTAACCTGAGAGAGAAAGTCGCGTGTTTTCCCATATTGAGACAGAAAAATTTTTCTGAACTATTTTCAAGACACTTGATTTTTGAGAGAGCTGCGTTAATATCAAGTGCATAAGTCAGACTGTTAATTAAGTGTCACGTAAAGTTTTTGAAATATGACCGTTTCCCACGACCACTTAGTTTAAACATTATTCATTTTCTTGCTCATTGCGACTCAGGGATTTTTGATTTTTTTAAATTATTTTTCCAGCTTATTTGAAACAGATATTTTGAATTTGCACATTTTGAATATTTTGAATAAATAAGTTTATGCTGGATTTGACATGTCTGACATTTCTTCTGAATATGCATGTTTCATTCTATCCCTCCTCTACACATTTTCAGTTGCAAATAATTAAACAATTGCTTTAGTATGTGTGTAGTTGTGTACATTATGTTTCTCATTTGTATGTGTGGCAAATAATATTTTACCAGTAACGAAGGTGTTGTTGTCAAAGGTGAGTTTCTACGCATATTACATACTGGGTCCTAAACTGAGCACAGTCGAGAATAAATATATTTCTTTGGAACAGTATTTGTTTAATTTTATCCGCTTACTGAATTATATGGATTGCCAACACACATAATGTCCTATTTTGTCATGCGGTGCTTAAATTAAAGTTCTGAATATCACACTGAGAAGGGATAGGTTATGTTTTGCAAGTTTTTAGAATAAAAAATGGTCACTCCAACATATAGGCTATTAAGATACTGTGTTTAATCCAGAGGGCACTACATATTACATAATTTCAAGAGTGCCGCGCGCCACATTACCCTGTTACAGAAAAAAGCGGCTTTCAATGTAAGACACGCTGAAGCTACAGTAAGCGAGGTTAAGTCAGTAAATGCGTATAAGTGCCAAAACATCTCACCAGTTATGCAGAAGTGACCGTACACCCTACTGATTGAGAGAAACGATAACCATTACCACATAAACGTAGAGTACACTGTATTTGAAATGTAGGGGACAACGGAAATTATTGACACATACACAACAGTTACCTCAGGCAGATAGCAATGCAAACACTGATAGTAGTTCAGCACAGCCTAATCAGTTATCTGAACAAGACACTAAAGCAGCCAATGATTCACAGGTATCGCTGCTACAGCAATTAACTGCACTTATGCAAAATCAGATGTGTGAAATGCGTACGCAAATGGGCGAGATGCAAACCAAATTGACCGAGTGGCAAACAAAATTGTCCGATTCTCAAACAAAATTAGCCGAGTCAATGTAAACAAAATCGGCAGAGTCACAATTACATATGAGTCAGTACAGGCACAGCTTAGTGGGGTTAGGACGCAGCCCAGTGAGGTTAAGTCACAGCTAACAGAAACTGTACAATCACAGGTTTCACTGTTATGAGAAGACGTAGCAGCTAATCTGGAACAGCTGGCGTCAGATGTAAGCATTGTACATCAGGAAATGACTGAGACACGAGAGGAGTTAGAGAAGGTTAAGAGGCCTTGCAATGTATAGTTTAGTGAAGTGGAACTCCGAATGAACAGATTATAAGAGGAACCAGCTGCCAAAAATGGCTTGAAGGCTCTAGATCAGTTAGTAATAGAAAATTTCACCTCATAGAACACTCACATAGAGAACAAACTGAGGCAAGTCGAGAAAGCGACTGCAGATAAACTTGCGAGAGTAGCTGATAAGGTGGATCAGCTAACCCAGGTCGTGGAGGGAGTGAGAAATCTTCACCTGAGTGTACACTATTTTGACCGTGTGGAGGTGCAACCTCTTGTGACTAATACTCTACACACTGAGCCCACAAACAGCAAATTCATTTCGGAACTGAATGCCACACAAATGCCTGATATGCCAGTAACAAATGTGCCTATTAGCACTCTACTACATCAGATGCCCAAACTCGAGGGAAAATCAAGGGAAAATCCAATCAATTTCTTACTGAAATTTGAGGGATATTCTGTTTTGTTTGGACTAAGTGACCATGACAAACATAGATACCTTAGCCTTGCACTCAAGTCGACGGCGAAAACCATCATAACAAGCTACGCGGAATTCAAGCGCAAATTTACAGATTATTTCTGGAATGCAAAAGTGCAGGGAAACCTGAGAGCACAGCTTCATCCAGAAAGGTTTATCCCCGGCGGAGATGGTAGCCAGGAAGCACACATCTCTGATATGTACGAAAAGACAAGACACTTAGCCCACCGATTAGCGATGGGGAATTTACAACAATGGTATTACTGCCTATAGTTACCAAGCCCATTGGTTAGGACCCAGAGACACTACCATAATGGGCACTATAAAATGCAAGCTTTTCGCGTGGATTACTACGAGCCGTATCCACTAAACCAAGGCGCTGATCAGAGAAACAGCTAATATTCTTTCAGAGGCCGAAAGTATTATTAGGCAGGAGAGGTCAGAGGACCCGTGGACATCGTCTGGACCGCGAAGAGAGGTTAGGTCAACAGGGAGAAAGGTCAGAGGAGGACCGAAGCCCGTTATCGCCTACGTCTCATTGCACGCCTGTTTCTAGGGCAACGCACAGTTACTCGCACGCGTCCGTACAGCAGAATAGTAATGGAACAGCACCGAAACCAAACACCGCAGTCAGTTGGAGTCAGCTACAATCAAAGACATACAGGCTATTTACTTCCTCAGCCTAGCAGTCATTTTGACAGTCAGACACCGGTTGACTCACGAATGCCACCGTTTGTGCCGACAATGCATACGATCAACTGGAGAGAAGAGAGTCCGCAGAATGCAACTGTGACTAGTAATACTAAGTTAAACTAGAAAGCGTCAGGGAAACAGGATCCCAGTTGCTGGCCCAAATCACCAAGTGTAGTATCAAGGGATCATCAGAGTCTAATAGTGTTGTTAATTTTTCGAAAAAATTGAAGTTGATCAGAATAGTGTGAAAAATATTATTGTAAGTACTTTATTATTAAGAGAAACTGACAGGGAATTTTTGCTAGGCAGTACTGCAGAACACGATGTTGTTATGCAGGAAACTTTGTGTCCTGAGTTGAAGTTAACTGTATATAGTTTGTCAGTGCAATGTTTGCTAGACAGTGGAGCTGAGATAAGCTGTGTGGCGGAAGCATATGTAAGTGATATACGTGCTACCGGACATAAACTACCTGTCATACCAGTGGCCAGGCTCTGCGCTATTGGTGCAACAGCAAAATCAAGCGCGATAGTTACCAGACAAGTTTTATTAAATATCGAGGGCTTGGGCAGTACTTAGCAAATTTCAGCTTTGGTCATTAAAGGCTTGAGAAAGACTGTGATACTAGGAATAGATTTTCTGACACGTTACGAAATCAATTTGGATTTTGGCCGATGGTTAGTGCGCACCGCAGACATGGAGTTCAGCACTGTAACCACTCCGGACTGCTGGAGATGGTCGGGTCACTTTGTTTGTCAGCTACAAGTAGCAGAGTTTCAACTGAATAAATCGCCAGCTGTGAACCCAACCGCTTCTATTGAAGATATTTTACATACTGTAAGCAGTATTGGCGGTATTTATCTGCAGCAGAAGTATGTTTTAGAGCAGTTATTACTGGCTAACAGAGATATTTTCTCCGAGTAGCCAGGCCGCAACAAGTTGTACAAGGCCAATGTAAAAGTGGAACCTGGAGAAGTATTTCATTATAAATCATATCCGATCACCGCAAAGTATGCAAAATAAGCTCAAGATTATTTGAATCTAAAGTTGTCATGAAATGTTATAAAACCTTCAGCGAACCTGTACTGTAATCCTATGATCTGCGTAAGGAAAAAAGACGGATCAGTCAGATTATGTTTGGAAGCACGTAAACTAAATAGCATTACAACTAAATCCAGAGAAAGTCCGAGATCTACAGCCGAATTATTAATATTGTACCAGGGAGTTCGCTATATGTCTACGATAGACTTGGCGCTTGGCTACTGGCAAGTTCCCCTGACTGACGAATCAAAACAGCACACCGCATTTTTGTTATGTAACTGGCAAATTTTGTTTTGAAGTGCTACCTTTTGTTCTTTGTAATGCCGTATCAAAGTTCGCGAGGTGCATGACTGTGACCATAGGCGAGGAATGTTCAGAATTCGCAAGTTGTTATGTAGACGATATTTTGGTTACGTCGGCTACCTTTGAGGAACATTTGGATCACCTACATATCGTGCTGAACAAGTTGACAGCCACAGGGATGACAGTTAAATTAAGACAGTCGCTTTTCTGTCGTGAGGAAGTGCCGTTTCTAGGACATGTTTTGACCCCAGAAGGGATACGCACGGCACCCGATAACCTAGCCACTATCACGGAGTTTCCTGTGTCCAGCGGTTGTTTGAGCTATTGAGGAAGGATATTACCTGTAAGTGGACAGAAGAGAAAGAGCAGGCTTTTGAAGATGTGAAGGAACTATTTTTCAATGAACACGTAATTCATCATCCTGTGCAAGGTGCTATGTACACGGACGTATCAAGTAACGCTTTATGAGCAAAGCTAGCACAACTGAGCGCTGACGGCATTGAAAAGACAGTCGTTATGGCGAGCCGAATGCTCAATAAGGCAAAGAACAATTATACCGCGACTGAGAAGGAGATGCTAGGTGTAGTGTGGGCGCTTCAGCATTTTCGCAACTTATTACTGGGCGAGCGAATTATACTACAGACTGACCACCAAGCAGTGATAAGTTTACACGCAGGAAAAATTTTCTGAAGTCGCCTGACAAGATGGGAACAGTTAATACAGAAATTTAACCAAAGTTTTCAGCACATTAAAGGAAGAGAGAATGTCGCAGCTGACTGCCTCAGCCGTATTCCGGATGGAGCACTGGAAGTGTAGAACAAGAATCAGAAGGAATTTTTCGTTGGGCAAGCTGCTACGCAACCAAAGTTGTCACAGCTATCGCCAGAGATTTTTGCTAATGTTTTGTAAGATCAGAAAGCAGATAATTTTTGCAGCAAGGTACTGAATAATCTTGAAGAAGTGACAGCTGAGCATCCACCGAGGAATTCTTTTTTTACAAGTTCCGATGGAGTTCTATTACAACGTGGTTTGCATCAGAAAGAATTTGAAACGGAATGGGAGATTGTCGTATCGGAGAAATTAAAAGAACATCTGATTATTGGCATGCACAAGTTCGTTGTCCATGTAGGCATAAGAAAAACGTACGAAGCATTGCGTAGGCCATTTTTCTGGATGAGAATGCTACAGAAAGTTACAGTCACTGTAAGAGCACGTGACTTGTGCCAGAAATGCAATCACCCACAAGAAAACTTGGCAGGTCAAATAAAACCTATTATTCCAGAAAATCCATTGGATTTAGTGTCAGTCGATCTGTTCGGTCCAATACCATGTTCAAAGGCTGGAGTGACTTATATTTTCGTAGTGATGGATGCGTTTTCTAAGTACACGAAATTATACGCAATAGTTGGCGCCAACGCGAAGATAGTTGTAAGCAAACTGGGACAGTTCATTATGGAAGTTGGAAAACCGGTATGCGTGTTATCAGACAAGGGTACGCAATTTACCCGACATGTATGGCAAACAAGTTTGAGAGATAAGGACATTGTACCCACTGCAACTTCACCGAGACGTATCGCGGGGAGTCCAGTAGAGCGCAGAATGCTTAGTTTCGGACATACACTGCGCATATTTTGCCATACAGCTCACCAAAGTTGATAAGATAAAATCTCACTAGTAGAATTTATTTTAAATCATATTATTCAAGAGAGCACTAATTTTACCCCTTGGGAAACATTGACGGGCCAACGATCAGTTATTTTCGACCCTAGTAAGCTACCACAACTGCAAAGGATTGCACACGGCGACGACCAACAGTCAGAGATGTTAAGAGAATAAATCACGCTACTAGTAAGACGTAGATTGCATTATGCAGCTTAGAGAAGAGCCAGATACGCAAAGAAGTCGAAGATAAGTAAACTGCAGAAAGGTCAGCTTGTATTGACCAGAGTGGTAGGTGTGAGTAAACGCTTTGATTTTTTGATGTGTAAGCTAATGCCATTATATTCTGGACAGCTGGAGGTAAAAAGAGAAGTATTTCACAACTGTTACAAGTTGATTAACCCAGGCACTAACGAATTAGTTGACAGGCAAAATCTGAGTAATCTTTGAGTTTATCGATCTCGCGCACAATAAGGTCTAGCACGTGCTTGAAAATAAACAACAGTGTAATGCGAAGGGATTTATCGCCTTGTAGAACGCAGGCTAGCAGAAGGCATTGTTATGATTTATAAGTAGTGAGTACTCGGTAAAAGGATTTGTTTACATGAAGCTATGAGAAGAGTGCATCACCGACGTGACTGCTGCCCCTCGATGAGCCATGAAAGTGAATTAGTTGCCCTTCAAGTTTGGTTTTTTTTTTTTTTTTTTTTTTTTTTTAGAGCCCCGCACCCTGTGGCTTCGAGGAAGACTAGAGAAAAAAAAAAGTAAGCACTGCTCATCATCGTGCCTGAGTTTTTGTGACATGTCTGAGAGAGAAATTTTCTGCTCGACACAGAAGTTACGCATGCTACCTAGTTACCAGGGACCCTAAACAGGGAGGAAGACGTTCTAAGCTGCCTAGAAGACACATTAAGCTACCACAAAGTGAAAATTGCTAAGTAGACTCCCTGCCTCGTGTCTGGAATGCTGCTGAGTCTGACGGCTCTGAAAATAAATAAACAGATGGACCCAAGGTCCTTTTTGAGGAAGAACAAAGTAACTGTGCTAAGATAAGCAACATGTAAACACTGATTTGTACATACTGTGGTTTATTCTGCATTGCTGTTGGCTCGAGGTAATCCAGTTGGTATAGAAATAAACAGATGGACCCAAGGTCCTTTTTGAGGAAGAACAAAGTAACTGTGCTAAGATAAGCAACATGTAAACACTGATTTGTACGTACTGTGGTTTATTCTGCATTGCTGTTGGCTCGTACTGTGGTTTATTCTGCATTGCTGTTGGCTCGAAGTAATCCAGTTGGTATAGAAATCTTCTCAGATATCCAAGGAGAAAGTAGCTATGTTTAGAGGAAGTTCAAAGTAACTGTGCTAAGATAAGCAACATGTAAACACTGATTTGTACGTACTGTGGTTTATTCTGCATTGCTGTTGGCTCGAAGTAATCCAGTTGGTATAGATATCTTCTCAGATATCCAAGGATAAAGTAGCTTTTTTTGTTGTGCTGATAATATTTTCTTCTCGGTCTTGATTTGTGCCGCTGGATTTTTTTAAGTTGTGATATTTGTACATAGTAGAATAAGTTTGTTGTTGAGTCATCTTGTGTCATCTATTTGTCGTGGTTTGTTTATATGTTTCCATATGGTTAGGCAACGTGAGATGACGTTATTACGGATGAAATGCCTATAGTGTTCAGGCGTAGTTTCCTATTGATGAAATTGTTATGTTCTTCATGTATTTATTCCTCTTCTAGTATTGTGTATAATGTGTTATGCTGCCTATGTATTAGATAGGGAAGCTAACATTTTAGGTAGTGGTCATGTAAATACCCTAATTAACATTTAAGTGCTACGTAAATGATGCACGATGTAAGAGTGAGGAATTGTCGCTAGTGAACTGTTTATCACTAAAAATTTATGGTGCTGCGATAACAGACACTTGGTGTAAGGTACAGAACGCACATCAGTACAAACGCCAGTGAACATAAACACACGTTTGCTAGAGACTGTCTAGCCTCGACAGTAGCGATTATTAGTGCAACGATCTTCAGTTCGACAAGTGAGACAATGTATTGTCCCAGGAGGCGCAGAACTGTACCTGATCCAGTACATCGCCGAACCATGAGGTGATTTCTTCAGAGATATCGACGTACGACGCCTGCCTACCCTTACACGTGCCTCTAAACTCGAGACTGTTTGGCGAGGGGGCAAGGCTCATATTACTCCGGCAGTTTGGCGAGGAGACACGAACTGCTCTGCGAATCATGTTACCGGAGCAGACAACACGCCACCGTCTCGCCGGCACAGCTGCACACTAGTTACAAATAGACGGTAAAAAGTGGATAAAAATAGTAACAGAGATGGATGCCACAGTGTTGCCTAAAAGAATTTGTGTATTTATATTTTTTTCAGACTCATCAAGAATGAAAGTTTCCTTACCTAATACATTGCTATGTAATTTTGTACCATATTTGGTGTTTTTCTTTTTCAACTTCATATGATGTGTATTATTAAATGTGATATTTCATTCATACTGCAATATACTGTTGATAGACAGTTATAATAAAGGGAATATTAGCTGAACATTTTTGCGATGTGAATATTTACACATATACAAATACATTCTGAATGTTTCACTCCATTGTTTAGTTTTTATGTCTAGGCATCTCTTTAAGGAGAGATTTCTATCCAGCATTTTCACTGTCTCCACCTATTTGTAATAATTAATGTTTTTCACATATCGCACACCGTCCTGCATTATATTTGTAATTTTACATATGTTTCACATGTTTGATTTTCCGTAATTTTATTTTCATTTTTGCCTTTTTTCATATAGTTAGAATATTTAAACTTAGATGTATGAATGGCAATAATTTATGTTTATTTGAAATAGATAGCTGGAATTTCTTTTGTTTGTATTTTTTTATTAAGACCGTAGGATTTTGCAATATTTTTGGTATCATATTTATGTTAATGTTTTAGGGAATTTCTTATAAATTTTTGGTTTACTTCTATGAGACCTGTAACTCTATGGAATAGGAATTTAGTCTGTTTGGAGTGTGGAATTTTAGATCGTTATTCAGGAAACCTTGCGATTCGCTAACAAGTTCCTATCCTGTACTCCGATTGGCTGGAGAGCTCAGCATAGTGTTAGGACACGCGGGCCGTTTGAAATTTTGCTCTCTCTGTCACCAACCCTCAACTACACTAGGCGTAAGACTAGGACGCTCGTCCTACAGTTGGGGTGTTCTAGTTTCTAACAGCTTGTAATAGTTTTTGATTTGTGTTTTACATCGAGTTTGATAAAATAAGCACTTCGCAAATATTTATTTTAAGCAGCTGTTTAGAAGTATAGGTAGCTAGCTAGACCTGCAACTTCCTTGAGCCGTTGAGCCACGTAAATCATTACCGCACCCAGATCTACATTTTTTCCTACCTCCGTTCCTTCTACGAGTTACACCGTACTGCCTTCATCTACAATCTGCTATTTAACTACAGACCTATTTTTCATCAAGTTTTAAATTTTATTTCATCTTGGAATTTTTTTTACATTACGCAATGGGCGTAGAACATTCTATGGGCCCCATGTTGGTAAGGCGCCTAAATTAGCTTCAAAAATGTTTAACCATATTTTAACCTGCGAGAGAAAGTCAAGTGTTTTATCGTATTGAGAGAGTTAAATGTTTTCTGAACTATTTTCAAGACATTAAACTTTTGAGAGAGCTATGATGAAAAATTATTCATTTTCTTGCTCTTTGTCATTCGGGGATTTTTTCTTTTTCTTTCATTATTTTTCTACCTTATTTGAAACAGATGTTTTGAATTTACACATTTTGAATCTTTTTAATAAATTAGTTTATGCTGGATTTGACACGCCTGACAGTTCTTCTGAATATGCGCGTTTCATTTTATCCGTCCTTTGAACATTTTCAGTTGCAAACAATTAAACAATTGTTTAGTATGTGTGTAGTTGTGTACATTAAGTCTCAGCTGTATGTGTGGCAAATAATCTTTTGTCAGTAACGAAGGTGTTTTGACAAAGGTGAGTTTCTGCACATCTTACATACTAGGCCCTAAACTTAGCACAGCCGAGCATAAATATATTTCTTTGGAACAGAATTTATTTCATTTTATCCGCTAGCTGAATCGCAAGTATTGCCAAAGCACATAATATTATATTTTGTGATGTGGTGCAAAATAAAAATTCTGGATATTACAATGAGTTGGCCTAGGTTATGTTTTGCACATTTTCAGAATAAAAAGTGGTCACTCCAACATATGGGGTATTATGATACTGTGTTCACTCCAGAGGGCCCTACGTGTTACATAATTTTAAGAGTGCCGCACACCATATTATATTGTTGTCATCCTCCGAGTCCGAAATTAACATTACATTAACTACACCCACCAACTCTCCAACTAACAAGTAAATTTTTTTAAATTTGGAACTAACATAATTATACATAACTTGAGCGAGCATCGATCCCAAATACACTTGCCTATCCCTCTCGTCATGTATCTGTTTTACAGCAGTGAGTGGATTATGTCTGTAGAGCGAGAGATTTCGTGGCAGTAAAACATCAGTTAGAGAGCTGCTCTTGTCGGTGATTGCACAATTTTTTAATATTAATGGAACCAGTAGTAAACTTTCAATATTTTCCAAAATTACCATACATGCATTGCCTGGGAATCGAAATGGAAGATAAACTTTCAAAATTAACATATATATATATACTCGTTGGGTTTTGAATCCCATACCGGAAGTTCAACTTTCTAATGCCTTGCTTGGGCATCGAACCGGAAGTGCGTTGCGTTCATAATCACAGATGTGCATATCTAGGTCGCATTTCGCATTGCATCATCAAGTCATTACGTCATCGTGGGTCCGCAGCTTCGTCGATGTCATCCTAGATGGTGGTCATCCAAGTGAATTGACAGAGCATGAGATAGCCAGAGAACAGGAAACAAAAATTTTCCGAGCCTTGCGTAGGTGTATACTAGCTGACCATCCCAGAACACCGTTTCGCTGATTAGGAATTTTTCGAGAGTTTCGGGGCAGGGAATAGGTAATGACTGACAAGATGGCCGACTTAAAATTTGGACGTATTTGGCCTCCAGCAGACGACAAACAAGATGGGTGCCAGACGAATACAAGTCTGTCTGGCGAGTGAGCGCTCTCGTATATGACTTACTTGTGTCTTGTGATTAGCACACCGGACTGGCGATCTAAGGGTCGTTGGAACGAAACCGTACGACTCCAGTATTATTTGAGTTCACACTTAAAATAAATTAGCAGCAATCCTGGCGGACGATGAGCGAACACAAGGTGGCTGCCAGCGCTAACTTCACTCTGGTGGCGAGTGCGAGAAACAAAGATGGCCGACCATCTAGCGGTCGATGTGGGAATAAAAGATGGACGGCAAATAAGATGGCCGCCTCCAGCAGACGACAAGATGGCCGACACTAGCAGATGGCAAACGAGATGGAAAAGGACAACCTCTCCGGGAATGATGGAGAGAACGAAGGAAGAGAGAACAAAGGAAGAGAGATGTGGGAAAGAAAACTTGGGAGGAGCCTGCGGAAACCCTCATAAGTAAAATCCAAGATGGCTACCCTGGATGACAATATGGCTGACATACAAATTCGGAATCGAATACTTTGGGATCGAAAACCAAATTTACTATCGAAAACCAAATTTGAGATTCCAAATCCAAATTTAAGTTCGAAAATCAAATTTGGAATCAAAGGTCAAGGTCAAAACGGAATGATAGAGCAGGAAGTTTCGGGTGGGACACCAAGATTACGGTTTGGGTTCTCCGGGTCCTCAGGCAGGAGCCACTTGGGCCTGTTGCCCCTTTCCTAACTACTCATGTGATATTGGGGATCAATAATAAATTAGTCTACCTTGCGATACCTGCAAGGGAGGGCTAGAAATTTAATTCAAGGTTGAATAAGTGAACAAATTTGGACGGTTCTTAACATCCAGGTCTTGAGAGCCGATGAGGGTTTGGCGAGATGCCTAAGGGGCAGCAACGGAATTTGAGGGCGGGGAAAACTGGAGATCCCAAATTACAAGTGCTTCATAAGGTTTGTAACAGCATACCTCAAACCCCGAGAGTCTTGTGAGGGAATATTAAGGGCAACAACCACCGGAACAAGTAGAATAATTTTTTTAAATTAATTTGGCAGGTGTTTACGACATATTGGATTTTCACTACGTTAAAGTTTGTCTTGCTTTACGCATTTACGTACGAAACCCTTAATATATCTTGTTTATTTTCCCAAATATCTTGGTGTGGTTTCGAAAATGATTAAATATTAAAATTATAGTTCAAGCCCAGTCTAAAAGTAACTATTGGTTATTCCCCATATAATTTTGAACTTTATATAATAAGGTAATATTTTATCAAGAATAACTACGATTTAAAAACCCTGTTTCGTCTCCCGAAGAGGTAAAAGTATCCTATTGCTCGAGTTAGAGATGAAATCACCCGAAAAACCTTTAAAAAAATTCACTGAATAATGCATTGCTTCATTTCCCGATGTTGTGAATACGTCTATATAGGTTTACTAATTCACGTGACGTGAACAAAGACATAATATATATATATATATATATATATAGAGAGAGAGAGAGAGAGAGAGAGAGAGAGAGAGAGAGTGTGTGTGTGTGTGTGTGTGTGTGTGTGTGTGAGAGAATTACTACGCGAAATATATAAGCAGAAACAATCTAAAAATCACTTTCATTTGTTCCCCAAAAAACCTTAAAACATAAAATAAGATAATGAGATGTTTATATTCTATCATTTATACCGCGTACTCTCTTCGCGGCAGAGAGAAAGTGCCTGTCCCTGCGATGGATTGTTGAGGGGAGAAACTAGTTCCAGGTTGGCTCGATAGGGTGCATAACCTCCTGACCTATCGAGCGTCTCGGGAAAGAAAAAGCTCAGCGATTTGTTTTACTGCCATTCTGCCACGCCGTAACAAGCCAATAGATATTACATACAAACTTACAAATTGAAGCTTTGCAAGATAAAATAAAATAAATTATTTTTATCAATTTAATTTTCAATAACATTTTTCTTTACATAACGAAATGAAAACCATTACATTTGCCGTTATCAGGTAAACCATTATTTAAATGTTGAAAGTAAGAATTCATTCTTATTAAACTGTCAACATACACACACACACACACACACACACATACATACATACACACCAACCATGGAACTAATTTCCCATTAAAACAACTATTTACAAATGTATAAATATTTCAGGGACCGGAGCTTAAATTCACCGACTCAGACCACTCAACCTACCTGCCAACATTTGTAATAGTAGGCCTATAGAATATTCAGAAAATGTTTTAACAGTGGACATTTAAGTTTTTCATCCAACCACATTCATTCGAGAAAACTTCTTCTCCCATTATACACAGTTATGCCTAAGATGTTGGACATCCTTGTGCCCTTTCTAATACCAAGTATTTAACAGTTGCAAAAATTATCTTGTTCAACATTGAATATATTATATTTGTCAGGCTTGTTAGATAGAGCTATTAAAATTTCATGCCGGCGCACTTAACAATATGACGTAAGTGTTTGTCCACAGAAACGGCATACAGGTTTTATTCCCATTGAAGCATTATATTTACGCATTATCTTTACATACTTTAATATGGTTTGCTAATGTAGTTTATCGTAAATGTATGCCCACACCATGCACAACGATACAATACACTCAGGAATCCTTGTACAACTACTTATTTCATGATGATAAATACTGCGCCTAAGTTTAAAGTTTATATAACAATTTGGACACTGTAATCCAGATGATGATTCATCAGTTGTAGGAGTAAGATCACAGCACTTTTGGTCCAAATCCATTTTGTTCGCTGCGAAGTTTTTTTCTGAAGAGCGCATATCCGTGATATTCACATATAACGTTCCAAACATAATGATATATGTATATATATATATATATATATATATATATATATATATATATATATATATATATATATATATATATATATACACACACACACACACACATAAAACTTTCATACTTTTCATGTTGATAGTAACATACAGAAGGATACAGTACATATATGAAAAAAATCATCTTCTGTGAAACGATACTATTCTTAATACGCAACATGTTAAGTTACAAAAATAATACATGTGCAAAAATTTAGAAAAAAAATGAGAGCTAAAGCCAGAGATCCAATCTCACGATAATCCATCGCATGAAACACAGACAAACCGGGTTCGCGATCTCCGGCGCTAGTAGAGCTCGGAGCCCAGTCATGCTTCGTCCACCAAGACTTAAACATCTCTCCAAGCTCCCACCCTTCATCGCTTGCTAACATTTCGGTTTGACTAATCACATCATCTTTGTTCTACTTTCAAATTGAAAAACTTCATCCAGCATTATAGTGTTAGCTCGAGATCAAACCTAGAATCATTTACATTATATCAGCACACGTAGTAAATAAGAATTTAAAGTTAACTCTAGTAGTACGATTTGGAAAAGTTAAGGACAACAGCGTCAGTGTTCCTGTTAGGATTCAGCCAGCCGCCATGTTGTTGTCCCCCATCTGCCATCTTGTACCCATATGACGCTGACCTAGACTTTGACATTGACCCCAGTGACCTATGATTTCAAAACATGAAATATTAAAAAAAAACTATTAAAAATCGTTAAAAAACTTATTAATAAAAATATTTCAAAAATCGTTTTAAATATTTGTTACGAAAAAATTAACTAAAAACCATTCAAAAAATTAAAAAATTGTAAATATTACTATAAAATTTTATTTAATTAATCTTTAAAAATTGTTACTAAAAAGTATTTTACCCTAGCGGCCATTTTCCCTAACATTTCCCCCCCCCCTAAAATTTCCCCTTTCCGGTAAAAAAATTTAATTAAAAATTAGTTTAGAATTTTTTAAAGACTTATATTTGTTTCTGTCTCTCTCAAATTCATTCAACAGTCACCTTTTTCTATGTTACTGGCATCTACTATCTTTGATTTTTTGTTTGCCATTTGTTTTAGATATTATCGCTCACCTCCCTTCGAATACCATCTCTGTTCATACATTGATGGAGGCTGCTATATTGATTTTTTCTTTTTTCATTCTTTATACATTGCTAGAGGTCACCATACTAGTAAGCTCTCACTTTAGTTGACCTGCCATGTTGGTCACCGTTCGACACCAAATTGGGAGGTTGTTACTTATATCACTTCCATTCCACCCATTAGTCACCTCCATTCCACCCACCATATTTGTTTTTCGTTCGTCAGTTGTTTACATGTTACTGGATGCGGCCATCTTGATTTTTCATTTGTCATTTGTTTATACAATTCTGTCTCTCTCACGTATGACTAATTACTCACTCCGTTCGTTCACATTCGTTCGATTAAACCTGGCCAATGTTTCTCATTAGCCAATTAGTCGTATTCTCTCAATCCCCACCACTCTGGCCTTGCAATCTACTTAAATGGACATTTACCCACTCCATTCGTTCCGCCCGATCAAACAGATGTGTTTGCACCACCAACTATTCACCGTCGTTCGAACCCCACCACTGATTCCCATTGGCAATTTAACCTGCCGATTGTTCTAATTGGGTAATTACTCACCTCTGTTCAATTGTCGGTTCCCTTCTGCTTGCATGACAACTGTCCCGGGTGACTGATTATTTGGGTGTCTTAGAAAACCTTCAATCGACCAATCTCTCTGCGCGAACAATTACTCACGTCCGTTCCACCACATCAATTTATTTTCATTGGCTATTTAGTCATGCGACAGTATACCCGATAATCAGTGTTTAGTCGGCTAACCTCCGCCACATGCACTCCACTCCACCAATGAAACTCATTGATTAATTACTGTTAAGTCGGCCAGCCTCCATCAATTAGTCACATCTATTCCACCCCATCAATGCCTCCCATTAGCTAATTACTCACTCGCCTGTTGACATGCACTACATCCCTGTCAATGTTTCTCATTGGCTAATTAGTCGCCAAGCATCTACCCCCACCAATAATTCTCATTGGTTAATTATTCGTTCCCTTCTTTCACACTTAATCTCTGGCTTTATAAGATGCACGCATAAGGGCCTCTGGGGAAAAGTTGTACCTCGCTCTTAGAAATATACGCATTTTGCCCAAACAGCCACAAAATCCTTTCAAACATTTTGGGTTACAGAAGGGTGAGTTTGCATAGTGCCCTATACAAACGGGACGAGTTGCCGTACCTGCCGAAAGAATACCTGCCGAAAGAATACCTGCCGAAAGAATACCTGCCGACATACACACCGTGCGAAATTTTGGCTGTATTCAAGTATTTGTCTACATAGATCTGGACGAATATATAAGGATTGCCCCCTGGGCAAGGAATGTTTCAAGGACGGTGCCACCTCGGTTCCCGACATGTCGTACCACAGGATTTCATGCAAGGCCCATATAGCAGCACAAGCAGCACCTGCGCCCATAAAAGGTTTCTTTCTACACAAAAGCTGTAACTACAGAAGATGTCCCTATGCCACCTGCTCCCATGCAAGGTTTCTTCACGCCTGCTGTAAGTACAGAAGATGCCCCAACGACGATAGACCTCATGCAAGGAGGTTTCTACAAACAAGCCATACCTGCAGAAGACACCCGAGCAATAACCATCCTACCTATGGAAGACTTTGTGCAAGTTTTCTACTTGCTAGCACTACCAAGCGACGAGGAAGCAAATACCAGAACACGAGTGCATGATCCATGCAGAGTGAAATTACTTTGTAAAAACATTTTATAGTGTCTGTGAAAAATTGTTTTGTAACATCCCAGGGTTTTGCGTGATGGATTCTTACACCATCCAGTAGATTACCATCTCGTACAGCGACGGCGACGAGCAAACTAAAGTGTCTATGTTTTCACCACCATGCCAATGGGAACACTTCGACCACACCACACGATGGGCATACCGTCTTCAGATGCACCTACTTAGGTGGCTCGATGGAAATATTCCGCACGGGGACACTCGCAAAGTTTCGGAGGAAGCCATAATTTCCAACTACGCCATGTATGTGAATCGTCAAGAGTTGGCAATGCGCAGTGGATGACGTGCCGGTAAGTAAATTGCATACCTCTACAGACAATGCCGATGTCCTCTGTTCAGGCAGCTGGTAGAGACATATGTACCATGGCTACACGACTGTGAAAATGGACGATGTGCATCGTGTAATATAGAAGCACTAAGGCTCCGAACGTGTGATAATCCTTGATACATATAAAAAAATATCACATATAATTACCTCAAACACTGAAAAAACATTACATATATTAAAGATTTTGAGAATAATATTTGTATAATGCAGCACACTATTATGATGTGTGTAAATTAATGTGTTTTAAAAAATAATTAGTGTGTCTTGTGTTATGCCCTACTCAGAAAAGTTCAAAATGTTTTGTATCGATGTTTAAAGCAAACACTGTTGTTAAATAAAATGTTTAGTACCAGTTTTTAATATTCCAAATAATATTTTGTATTGACACTTAAAAAAACACATTTGTTAAAGCAAATATTTAGTGTATCAGTTTTGTTATTAAAACACACTCTTGGTGAAGTTAGTGCAGGCACAGTGTAAAGGAAAAGAGAAACCATGCAAACATATACATACTACATTTACAAACGTAATTTAATTTTTGAAAACGAAGGAAGAGCAGCTCCAAGCTGCTGCGAAAGAAGCCTCTCGCATGCAACTCAAGGCTCCTGTAGGTGCATGCACGCCAGGAAGGTTTTCGCCAAATCATAAATTTTGAGGTTGGGCATAAATAGAGCAACCTATCAATATCACACTGGCTAGCAGCCATCTTGCAGATACGACTTCACAACACCAGGAACCAAGGCTTGAAAATGATTTCACGCTTAATTTCTAGTATCCCAACAGCGAGCGGTCGCATATTCAACTAGCATGTAATAAGCTACATCTCAGTTGAGAATAAGTAAGCTCCAGGTTCGTCCCCCTAGAATACGTCAGACATACACAAACCAAAAAACATTGCACTGGTAAGGACAAACTGAGTTATGAAAAACACAGTATAATATGAATGAAAAAAACCTTGGTACAAAACCTATGTAAACAATGCACTTTACAGTACCTGATGGGAATAACTATTCTGGTGGGGCAAACAGAGAACATGCCAAACTGATAGGGGGAAAAAATATTATACATGTTACAATACTGAGAGGACACACTGGAAAAAACAATTGTAAGAAAAAATTATATGGTATGAGCAAAGATAACATTTTGGTTACTATACACATATATGCAAAAATGTGGTAGAGTGCTGGTAAGAAAACTGTCTAGAGGCAGGACAAAATACACGCCACTATATTGCCTGGGGAACAAACCAAACTTAAAAAAATATATACAGATTAAACTAAATAAGTGTTGTTATATTGCCGGGGTAGCAAACTGATGAGATAAATTTTACACGTCATGCTACACATGAGATATAACATTCGGAAGGGGCAGATACTGACAGATCTCTCGATCTTTCATGCTTTGTATTTTAAAGCAGCACTCTTAGCCATAAAGCCTTTCCACCTTCGACCACCTAATCGGTAGGGAAAAGGGATAACGCCTTCTCAACACAGGCAGACGACAGATCGATGTCTGCAGTGGCCAGATCAAAAGCCCAAACCTTGCACGCATGCAAGGTCCTGAGAACCTTGCCCTCAGATAAACAAGCATGATGCCTGGCTGGTGACCCATACATACCACTAATGCCTCTACAGGGCACAACTGGAGCAGATTACTGTTCACCGCCAGGTAAGTCAAAAATAGTGGGAATATCTCCAGAACTTGCCTTTGTACAACAGAATTTTCGAGTGGAAGATGTTCCAGTTTACCATTCAATTATAGTGTAATACCTTGCTCCTTACTTACTTATTTGGTTATAATTATATTCCTGTACTTAAGCAGTCTGTTAAACAGCTGTCAGCTACATGCTCTCAGGGCACGCACAGTAAGCGATAGTGTGGCAGGTTATTAGGCCACATATGTGTGCCAGCAGCTTGCATATGTGGCCTTGCCAGACCAGCAGTTTGACATCATGTTGTCCTCCCCACTACCCTTTAGAATTACTTGTATCTTTTTGTATCTCAAACTAATGCATGCAACCTGCTTTTTATTGCATGTGGAACAACCTCTTCCCTTGTAAGCAGGGAATTCTCCACTTGTTTTGTGTGTGTTTTTCGGAGATATTCTCATTTTCTTAACTTTTGTATATAGTAGTAAGTTACACAAAGTGTGCGGCACAAACCACATTACACACTGTTATTCTAACATGTGGTCATGACCACAGAACACACATTAACTGCACACAATATAAGGAAATTAGTTAAGACACTGTTAGTAGATTTAGGCGATGCTAAGTGTGCAGTTGAATTATATGAGAAGTTGAGAACCCAGTTAACCAGTGATAGCACAGACCACATTCCACCTCTTGAACACACTTCTCAACACCAAAACCTATCAACGCTTAACAAACCTGGTACAAGCAGTTATTTCAGACCACACCCACTCCACACACTACAGACAACAAATCAACTTGTAATTTCCATTCTCAGCACCAATACTGACATTCCACAACACAAGTCCACAAACATAAATTACACAGCAGGACACCAGATTGTAAATGCCACTGACAATATCATAAATCCACACAACATTCCCATCCCATCTCAAGTTATTTTATAACACCCAAAAACTATCCCCACCTTCTCAGGGGAAAGTAACGAAAATGTGGAGTAATTTGTAGACATCTTTAATGACACAAGCAAAGTTAATGGTTGCTCTTAACTCAACAAACAATGCTGCATATGTTCTATCTGTAAGGTACTGCTAAGAGAACTTACGAAAATCTTCATTACATAAGTGCACATGAAATCTCTTGGCAACACCTTACAGTCAAATTAATGCACATATTTAAAAAAAACTCCACACAACATATCATTACAGACAGTTCTTACACTCCTCAAAACAACCAGGCTAGAGTGCTTAGGCTCACATTGAGAATTTTGCTTTCTACAAGAATAAGTTTGCAGCATAATTGCATAAGCCAGAATTCGTCAATATAATTTGTGACTCTCTATTACCACCCCTTACTGAACAACTTGTGCCATTAGAGACAAAAACAATAAACCAGCTGCTACATAACACAATAAACATTGAGCTTGGCATGTACTGATACACACAGAACTTTGATAGACTTCACCAAACCTGCAACATGTTAAACTTCATGAGGAGATTGCTATTTTGAGAGAATAGTTGAGAGAAAAGTTACATATGTTCAAAAACACACACAAATGTACTGCACCATACCCATGTCCAGTGAGATACATTCAAACACCAACATATCCACCCCCATCCATGAATGTGCACGTGCATGTGAATGTATATGTGTTTACATGCACATTCAGCCCAGTTACAACTGGCCCACGGTAATTGAGTGGACACAGAATAGGGAACCATAACGACATCCATCTCACCCAGGACCCTATAAACACCACGCACACCACCAGGCAGGCCCCTTCTGTGCAGAACCAAGAGATCACAGACATGTGCAGGGGAACATATGTAGATAACATTACAGGGAAAAACATCTCTCCCCCACACAGGAAAACCACATCCAGGTTCGTGACACCTTTAGGGCTATTTTCAATAATGTTGTGCCGCACAATTCATATGCTGACATTGCTAGATTCAATTCCTGTAGTTAGCTGCCTGAGACACAGAAACCACTCCAACTTCAAAGAAATGTCTGTGTGCTTAAAGAAAATACAGTACAACATTCCACATCAAGAATACATTTCATGTCACTGGCGAAACAGACTACAATAGCGAGGTCAGGTAAAGTTCCACCTCAGCAGATTGTAAGTACACCACCGGCGAGGGCAGCTATTGCAGCTACATCAGGTAAAGTTTCGTCACGAGAAACAGTGCATGCACAGCCAGCCCCTAGCAAGATTTTCAAGCACATCACTTCTCACTGCCTCGCGAACCAGGCCACTGTTGCCACACTG
Organism: Dryococelus australis; assembly: GCA_029891345.1. Classification (NCBI taxonomy): domain Eukaryota; kingdom Metazoa; phylum Arthropoda; class Insecta; order Phasmatodea; family Phasmatidae; genus Dryococelus; species Dryococelus australis. The sequence goes on from CM057004.1 coordinate 477,205, forward strand.
CTGCAGTCACGCGACACACATTGCGACATTGCCACACCTAAAGAGACTGTTAAGCAGAAAGTTGCTGGACCACACAGTTTTGTGCAGAACACACGGGTGTTGTGCTTTTATGTGGGACATAAAAGCCATAATTGCTGTTTGTTTCGGGCACCAAAAGTTTCACTTTTCGACGGATATCAGTGAACAATTTCGGGCTGATGCCGAAAACTGTTTTTGTAGAGCTTGCATCGCAAAACAGCACAATAGACACTATTACTTGTTTTCCAAACATGAGTAGCAAAGTCCACGATGATGATTTTTTTACTAAAAATAAACTGAGTGGAGCCGCATCTCAATATAGTTCACATAAACAAGTATGCGTCACATCAAATGTCGAATGTCAGCATGTAGGACTTTGTACTGAGACACCATGCATCCTTATCACAATTAAGGGAAAACTATATTATGCGTTGCTAGATACTGGTGCTCGCATAGCATTGTAGCTAGCACAGTGATCTCTAACTAGCCACTTTTCCCTTTAAAAGAACCAACAACATTAGTTGCAGCAACATTGGTCTTCACTTCTCAAAAATTTAAAACGACCTTTAACTTAAGCATTCATGGCCATAACTACCCACATTTTTTTAGTTGTTGACAATCTTAAAGGAGGTTTAATTTTAGGTGTTGACTTCATAAAATGGTATGATGTAATGCCAATTCTGAAATACAATATTTTGTTCATCCATTCACAAGGTGCAGATAAAATTATGGAAATACCCCTGTATTCGGGCATCCCAGATAATGAAGATACTAACTCTATTAAGCATTATTGTAAAGTTTTATACACTTTTGAAACACGCCAATCACAACTTCTTCATATAAATAAAAAGCTATCTCCTATTCAGACACAGGCCATCGCCAACATGATTGATAATTAACAAGACAGGTTTGCAAATATCATTTTAGAATTATCCGAAGAAAAAACTTCGAAATCAAATTGGATTTGACTACTGACAAACATATCGCAACTAGGCCTTATATAATAAGTCCAAATATTCATTATGAACCTTTACTACAAATCAGTGATATGATATGGGCTAATATTATTGAATAAGCTGAATAACTCTATTCTGCACTGAGTGTGATAGTTTCCAAAAAAAATGGCATGTTACGATTTCTCACAGACTTCTGTAAACTCAGTCAATATTTGACAAGCCTGCAGTTCCCACTGCCTCGCACAGAGGATATTTTTAACGCTTTTCAAAATTTGCAGAACATAACAAGCTTAAATTTATTTTTAGGATTCTTTAGCATACCAGTTAGACAGCAAGTTCATTGCAAATTGGCATTAGAATCGATGGTGTATGGTTGTTCCAGCATAAAAGAATCCCAATGGGTTTAAGTACATCACTGCAGTATTTCCAAATGGTCATCAATACTCTATTAGGACCTATACATTGGACAGCAGCAATTGCTTATATCGCTGATATTTTCATACTGGATAATTCATTTAAGGAACATATTTCAAATATAGATAACGTTTTCCAACTTCTGCGTATGTTCATCATAAAAGTCAACACAAGGAAATGCACATTTTCTGAACAAACAGTGAAAGTATTAGGTCATATAATTACCCTTGCGGGATTTCTCCTGATCCTGACAAAGTCTGCGCTATAAGAAAAATAACACCTCCAACAATTACAGCAACTTAGTACATTCCTCGGCATTATGTCGTACATGCGGATGTACATAATGAATTATGTAACAATTATGCAACCACTTTTTGAACTAACAGTACATAGTATAACATATAAATGGGACGATGTTCACCAGCAAGCATTCCATAATTTAAAAAGAGCTATATTACAGGCCCCTGTTTTGCAAAAGTTCGACGAGGACAAAATATCATCCTAGCTTGTGATGTAAGTAATGATGCAGTAGGCAGAGCACTTTTGCAGTAAGACCCGCAGACAAAACAATGATACGTCATTGCATTCGCTTCGAAATATTATCGGTCCAGGAATCACACAGGAATGTGACCGAACGAGATCTTGGGACTATTCGATACCTTTGAAATCATTTTCATCAGTATTAATAGGGCAGATGATTTAAGATTGAAACAGGCCATGCCAGTTTAAGATATTTGTTCTCTATGGTGGAGCATAACATTAGAATACAGAAAATGGTGATAGGGCTCAGTGAGTTTGATTTTGAAGCATATATTGTAAAAGGAAAATTAAATACCCTTCCCGATGCCTTAAGTAGAATTACTACATACCCTCATGTACAGACAAAAAAGACACAATTTACAGTAATACTTATGAAGTTAAAAAACAAATGATGATGTGCACATCACTCTACAAAGCATTAGTAAATGCCATTATACATGCCAGTCACAAAGCTGACGAAATTAAGAAAAATATTTGTAAATACATAATAAACCATTGGGATAATATTAAGAATTATTTCAATTTAGAGTTACAATCTCAGGATAGATATAAAGTAGCCAAGTTGTTGGCAAATGAAGACATCTTCCCGATGCACGCAAAATGTAAAATTATTACAATCTTTTATCAAGTCATCGTTTAGATCATTAAGGAAAACTCATTTAGAGACATGTATTGATACTGTGTTAAAATGTAAGATCCTCATTGTTAATAAATCGGATAAACCATACTTCGTGCCTGTATACACACATGACCAAGAGTATATCAAAATTGATGACGATTAAATTTTCAATTTATGTCCAATTGCTGTAAATACATTTCCATTTGTAGGAGAATATGACAGTGGCCCTCAGATTAAACAACTTAAGATAGCATTACTTCATCCAGATCAGGCCAACACCAAGTACCGTCGATTGAGTCAACTATATGAGATTACACCGAATGGTGAAATATTATTTAAAAGTTAATATGCCTCAGGGTCCCTCCAAGTTAATTCTTGTTCCACAAGTTTATGTAATTGAAATTATCCAAGCTCATCATGATGCGATATTCAGAGGAGGTCATTTTCTAAACTTTAAAACCCTTCAAAAAATTAAGCAGTTATACTACTGGGATGGCATGAATGCTGACGTTAAGAAATATGTTCGAACATGTCCTATTTGTCAGAAAATGAGGGCTATTTATTCTTAACCAATAGGTGAAATGACATTGAACCAACCCTAACTACTTTTCAAGACTTGGGATTTGGATGCGAAAGGGGGGCCCTTTCCATTGTGTGTAACAATAAATACATTCTTGTTATGACAGAGTATTCCACTCAGTATGTTGTCACCAAGGCTGTACTCTCAATTGATGCTACCATGTGTGCAGAATTCTTCTAACAGGCTGTTCTCCAATTCGGTTGTCCTAAGATAATTTTGACTGACAGAAGGACAAGTTTTCAGAACGAATTAATTAGTCATCTTGTAAAATCTCTATGAATAAATAAATAAATGACTACAGCCTATAATCCTAGGTGTAACGGGCTTGTAGAAGCATCAAATAGTATAATTGTGAAACAACTAACTGCTTGTGCAAACACTAATCAATCCAATCAGGATCTTCACATCAATTTAATTTTTTTCATTTATAACACTAGTACTAACACTGCGACTAAATTTATCCCATTCTACTTATTGCAAGGAGTAGAAACAGCCCTAACAACACAAGTAGTAGCAGGCCAACATTTCCAAAGGGCGCATGACTGTTGCCAAAAATTATTTGAAGCCCCACATAATCGTTAACACGCAATGTGTTATTTTTGTAGGAACAGTCAAATTAAATCTTCTGCAGTCCTTGGTCTGAATTGACTTTACTTCAGGCCCAAGGACTGCAGAAGACAAAAATTTGACTGTTCACACAAAAAGAACACGTTATGTGTTAACGATTATGTGGGGGTTCGAAATAGAGGTAAGCAAAAAGTGCTCATGCACCGATATCGCGGTCCCTACAGAGTAGCTGACGTGCTAGGAGAATCTACTATCCGTGTACAAATGAATAAAACAGTACCTCCCAAATACGACACAGTGTGTACTAGACATACTAAGCTTATCTTTATGCACTACTCCAGTGTCATTGTGATGGTAATTCAGTGTTACATTTCCGAATGCAGTGTTTAATATATATTATAAAATATGCTACAGTATGTGTCACTATCTATCTGAGAGAGTCAATGTGTCGTGCGCTGTGAGTGCCATTCAAAATGTAGCCAGGAAGCCTGTCCTCCCTGCAACTGGGGCATGCTGACAATGCCTCGACTCGGCACGTGTTCAAAACGGCAGGAATCGGCCAACGTAAGGCGTCCGCCCAGTATTCCTGTCTGTCGCCTCACCTCTGAGCAACTGCTGAGCGACTGGGGGTCGTGGAGAAGAGGAACAAAGCTGCCAACTACGCCCCTGGTGCTGCGCCACTCGAACAGCTGCGATGTACTGTTCTTGTCGTCAGATGCTGTTGGCAGCAAAGTGCAGGCCCGAGTATGCTCTGGGCATGCGCCAGCCGTCGCCATGGCGTCACCAATCGAATGCCGCACCGGAGCGAAGGAGTGGGGTATACTCCCAGTCTGCATCGTCTTCATTGCAGCCAAGGTCATGGCTGTGTTATGTGTTGTTCTCTCAGCTGTCCTGTCGGTGCCCGCCTCATACAGGATGCATACTGGATATACTGGTCCCCAGCAAACATCGATTTTGTGTATGAACAGTGTATATTGCTTATTTACAGAGTTATGCTGCACTTTCCCACAATGCCAGAATCCATTGATAAATATTTGCATGTCGTCTGTGCTGACAGAAATTCGATGTCATTTGCTAACGGTAAACTTTTATAAGTTATTTGCAAGCAGTGGAAAATGGTGAACTATGAGAATACCATAATGAGGTGAACACTCAGTTTAGAGGAAAATGAGATATTCAGGTATTTGGAGACGTGGGATCCTGGTGCTGAAACTTACTAAGAAATATACATTTACATGCTTTGCTCCAAAACGTTACCATGTTGGACCAACAAATTAAATCGCTAGCCAATAACATTCACAAAACCCACAAAACCCTTAACATAGCGTTTAAGGGGATCAATGAAATCCAGCACAAAGTAGAAGCAAAGGTAAATTCTCTTTCCCAAGCAATTAATGGCATTTCTAATGTTTTGAAAACCCAAAAGTCAGTTATGAGTAAACTCGAAATCATTTAGACCCAATATATCTTCTTAGTCACACGTATTTTGCAGTTCCTCAATAACTTGGTGATTGAAAATTAAATTCAATCTATTATTCACTCATGCCAGTTACATAAGTTACCGCTGAGTGCAGTGAACAAGTCTCATGGTCTGAGTAAACAAAATGAACAACTTTTGAAACTGAACTTAGCATTGAGCATTGGTGTTTCAGATTTTTTTAAATTACTATTCGCATGAGTTTACAGAATGCTCATTCGCTGAAAACCAGCTAGTAATTAAAGTACAAGTGCCTATTACCCGAGTTTATCCCTCATGGGAAGATTACAATTTAATACTGGTCCCTTACCATTTGGCCAACCAATCATGTCAGATTTATGTACTATCTCGTACCATCGCAATTGACCTTTAGACAAACATTGTTACTGCGATATCTCCCTCAGCCGAAATGCCATAGGATATTATATTCATCCCAGCGGAATCACTCACATGTGATAGTTCAAAATGTGTAAAGGTGGCAATTTTGCGGTCAGATGCTACCTCACTATTTTCAGCATGCAAATTTCACTGCTCTCATGACATCACATTTCCCATTATGAGTATATTTACAAACCAATATGTTTTAACTAACCCCTGCCTGCTTGCACCGTAATATAGCACGTGAACGAGTTACTAAATATGAACATTACGAATCATAACATAGGAGTCGTAGAATTACACGTGCCATGCGGCTGTCAGATTGCAACACCTGATTACATTATTGTTGAGGCCACGCATCTGTGAGATGTACGTGGGCCAACAATTCCCCTTAAAAAAACTGTCATACCTGTTCACTGACTCTCACAGCAGTCTTTCCATCTACAACAACTTTCCCTCCAAGCTGGCATACACTTTTATATCGTAACTACTGTGCTTGATACCAACTGGCACTTTAATCACACAGCATTGTGATAAAGAAGCCAACCAATTAAGCCAACTGGACCAGTTGGCTTAACTGGTAAGTTTAGAGAAACCAAACTGTTATCTGTATTGGATACCAACCACTACGATTATATATAAATGGCAATAACTGTTCTTCTTGTGTTTGCTGTTGACACACTTTATTAAGTTATTAAAGCTCTCAATTTTGCTGACATATATCAACCCATCCCAGTAAGTATACTTTTGCCTAGTACCTTATACAAAAGGTTACTAAAGACATAATCTGTACAATCACAGAAACATGACGTATAAGAATGTGTTAACTTGTGTTTACAAGGGTGCCAACTCCCACCTTCAATAATATTTAAGAAATACCAATTCTTCAATAGAGATAAATCTCTAGAGATGGGACTTAATTACAAAGTGAATGTACCCATACGTAATTGATTGTCTCACCTAAAGGTAATTAAATTTAGCTAAGTGTGTATATAATTAGCTTAAAAAACAAAAAACAGAAAATTCCTCCCGGCATAACCATCTGACTCTTACACTTATTTACATTTGCATTTGGCGACGAAATTTCTTTTTCAGTTTCATATTTAATAACTTATAGCAATGGACAAACTTATTTTAACTACAGTGTTATTTATAACGATTAGTAAGGACTCAATCCAAAATGTACATTGAGTAAAAGGAAACTTGGTGTTTTCTTCATATATACTATAAGGTCACGAGACTAATGTCTTCTCAGACACATTCTAATGTATAAGTTAATTGTTATTAATATAATTTATCTAGTTGTCATTTAATAATCCCCACCCTTTATATATACAGGTATATATTATGATAATCTGCTGTTGTCTGTATTATGTTGAATACAATATTTTTATAAAAACAAACCACCTGGTATATAAGACAAATAGTTAAATACTGATCGTAAGCTATATGTTAAGAGAATATGTATTTTTACGAATTCATGTACTTATTATAGTAGGATTAAGTCATGTATTTTTGTATGTTGAATTTTACTACAGAATTCTATTTGTGTATTTATAATTTATGGTTGCTAACAAATCCACACATCTATAAAAACCATTTTGTTGTAATAACTCGCATAGACTGAAAGTGTAAAGTGAAATGAATAGTTAAATTGAAAATATTATCAAAAATAGACTCCTTTTGCACGAACTTTATAAGGTATAACAGTGATGAACTCTCTTACTGAGTATAACCGTGTGTTGTGACAGTTACTCCAAAGAAAAAAACAGTGCGTCTAACATGTGAACATTTTTAAGTGGCCTTCACAACAAACATATACAGTGATAAAGACTTCACAAGATTCTATGCATACATAATGTTTAACACCACGAGCGATTATAAAACTAACATTGTACAAAATTCTATGCTAATACATTTTAGTTTTAACTTTTTATTGTTAAGTGAAGCGTTACGCATACAATTCGGTTGTTATTGTTTGTCTAACAACCAGACTGCAGGTTAGAATTCATTATGTGGTGAAACCTAGAACTTCATTTTGAATTACTTTCTCTTTCATTTTAACAAAGTCTTGTAATACTTGTACGTCATATGTACTTATCTGTTTCTCTATATAATAATTTGCATAGCCCCTTTAGATCCTATGAAACTTTCGCTATTTAAATACACAGGCCACACTGCAGGACAGCAAATGGTACCACATATGTGATGTACTCGATACCTTTGCTGACAATGGCACCATGCCCATCCAGCGTTGCCAACTGCAAAATCTTCCCTGCTTATACCATTGGTAGCAACATTACCAATTTATTTAAGTGTTCCTTTACTATCAAAATCATTTTTATATAATTGTTAATTCCATATATGGCATGCTAGTACAGTAATGTTATGAATTCAGCTTTCAGCCAAAGGCATGTTACCTTGCAAAATGTATTTTCTTCAAGAGTAATATTTCTCTGGCAAGTTGTAGAGCACCCTAGTACCATGCACACGCAAGTCAAACTTCCTTTCCCCATGTCCAACGCCTAGTTCTTGGGGGTTTCCTTTTACTTAATTATTAAATGTGGCATTGGAGATACCTAACTCTTTCCTGTGGTCCCGCTATACAAAGTGCATAGGTCTTGTTCATTAAGACATTACACCTCGAGGACGATAAATTATAAATTTCTCATGGTTTCTTCTGTATGCTACATACATTCTAGTATTACTGCCATATTATGCCCTGCCAGTCACATAGAACTTAAATGCAATCAATTATGAGTATAACATAATTATAACTCCTTTGTACAACGTCGATTCGAATTTAGCCTTGCATCTCCAATACTGCCTCTAAAAAAAAACTATTGTGTATGCTACCATCATTCTAAATTGTCTTCCGGCTTGAACTCCTCTGTCGCTCCTGTACCATACATCCTTATCACAGAAGATGTCTACTACTCTAACTACTACGACTACCACCGCTGCAGCCAGCGCGGCTTCCCTTTAGATGTGGAAGGTGGGAAGGAAGGGCTGCAACGAAGGCACTTCACACAAACCTCCTAATGTTTAACAGAGTATAGCTTAGGAAGCGAGATAATTGTTTGCTCCACATAGCCGACGAGCTGGTGTGTATTTAAGTGACACACAGGTGACACCCCTCCCCCCCAGCCCACCAGACGATTTCCGCAGTTCAAGAAGTCAGAGGCGGAGTCGACCACGAAGCAGAAGCCATCGCTATAGACCAGGCGTAGAGGAGCTGTAGGCCATATTACAGTCTGCTATTGGTGAGTATAAATACGCTTGGCGTCGCGTAATGGTACCTATCGAGTTAGCCCATCAACCTAAAACATAATATATCTGGCAAGGTTCGGCAACTCACTTAGTCTCTGAGAATTAGAATAGCTTGTAATATGATGTATAATTGCTGCAGAGTAATATTCTTGTATACCTATATTTGTATCAGTAACAACTATTTCTATGTGTAGTGAACAGTTATAATAAAGGTGTTGTGTTAAATGAATTCTGGTCTACGAATCCATTTTGGAGTTACGTACCCCCCTGAATGCGTTTGTCTTGACAATGAATACTTTCCATCACACGCCGGAAGCTGGAAAAATACATACACACGTGTGTGTGTGTGTGTGTGTGTATATATATATATATATATATATATATATATATATATATATATATATATATATATATATATATATATATATATATATAATGCGAGAAAAAAACTTTATGACCGGCCACTACATAAATCACCAAGGTAAAATTTATAGAACACACACACACACACACACACACACACACACACACACATATATATATATATATATATATATATATATATATATATATATATATATATATATATATATATACGCGAAAAATAGGTGCACATCCCAATATCTGGAAAATACATTAGTTACATAATGTTTTTAGGTTAAACAAGTACATTATTCGTAGGTATTTGGAGGGATATAAATGAAAAAAACTAACAGTTGAGTAAAACACGCAAAGAAATAATATAGAAAAAATTTAACTTTTTACATTAAACTCTAGTTATAGCACGATCGTTATGAGAAAATGTCCTTGATGGCCCAGGAATCGTCATGCTTCGAGTGACCTAGCCACCTCTCGTACACATGGCCATTACACCGTTTCAGCACCTTCTCCACCAAGTACATTTCTAGGAACTATGTAGGTCGGAACTCTTCGACGTAAAATCCACCAATGAAGGGTTCGCCACTTATGTCCTCCAGGTAAAACATACATGAATACACATGTCGTATATGCACAACCTTGTACATCTCTGCAGAACAGTTCTAATAGAAGCCTTTGCGGAAAATTCCACATTTTTTTTCGAAATCCTCACGAAGTTGCCCGACTAGACTTTAGGCTTTCATGGGTCCCACCGCTTCATAATAGCATATGATGTTCGAAGCAGGGAGTCGTTCTCTACATTGTTGGGCTTCATGCGAGTAGTAGAATGAACAGTAAAGTTATACTCGCATACGAGTTTCGGGAGTAGTGTCAACCACATGTAGTTTCCATTCGACATGAAATGTCTCCAATGTTTAGCTTTTAGAGTCCTGTGAAAACGCTCGACGATTCTAGCCTTAAGCCCAGAGAATTTGCAATAGTTACTGATGTTATGTTTCTTTATCAGTGCACGAAAAATAGAGTTGAAATAAGCTTTACCATCCTCGGTTTGGAGATATTTCGGTACGTGCCCTTCGCGCAATACTCTCGCTACAGATTTCGCTATGTTGCGTGCATTTTTCGATTAGAGAAGTCTGGCTCATGCGAATTTGCTATAGTTATCGAACATGGTCAAAATGTAGTGGTTGCCTTTATTCGCACGAGCAAAATCTTGCATTTCAATCAGATTGGATTGGAAAATATCGTTCAGCCCTTTCATGATTTATCCTAACGTATTTGTGCAGCACGTCGACAAATGCATACTTGTTCATCTCAAAACATAGCCCGCCTCTGAGAGTTCTTCGATGATGGAAATTGTTTCATTGGTGTGATAGCGGTTTCCTGCAAACTGCGACGCGAACAAAAGTCTCAGCCTACCTACCAGTTTATTCGGATCTTTCCAATACTCATAGTCGAATATTTTTCTCCACTCTCCAATTTCAGAGTCAATCACAATCCGTCAATTTCAAATACCTTGGGAAACTGTCCAGCTGTATTGGGAAATTTTTCTTCCATCAAGTCCTTAAATCATCGCGATGAAGCTTTATTCTCAATGCAATAGGCGTTACTGAACTGTAGCAGGTGGTGGTACTTAAGCAAATCCGATTTCGTGTAGTGTCCAGACATCTACGAAAAAAGTTCGCCAAACCCCGGCATGATTTTCACGTTGCACTTGACGATCTGCTTTTTTTTTCGAGTAATTGCCAGCCGTTTTCTCTATCTGTAACTCTTGTCAGCAGTACGGTCAGAGTATGAAGCAATGTAATGATATAGAAGAGTACCCCACTTCGGGTCCACATTCCTGGGTTCGTTTTCCTTTCCTGTAGATGTAGTAAATCGATCAGGGGCAAATCATCTTCATCACTAGTGATGGTACCATCCGACTCATTCTGTTCCGGACTTATTTTCCATTTATGCATCGGTGCTGGTTCTTCCCCCTTGATTCATAAATGGGGGCTGGTTCTTCCACCTTGATTAATACGTGGGGGCTGGCTCTTCCAGTTTGATTTCGAGTTTGAATTAAAAGCGAGCATAGTCGCTTGTTTTTTTTTTATAATTTCGTCTAGTCAGAGGGTAATAGGTTTGAAACCTTCCTCCCTTCGAGTCTCGACAACCATTCTGTTAGTTTTTGCGAGTATTTGATCTCTACCGACTCTATCGCTCGCTGAAGCCCGCTCAGAAGTTCAGCTCGGAACTCTGCTATAGTCCATGCCGGGTCACTTCTTACTATACTGAAGTCCTGCTGCAGTTATTCTTCTAGGGTATTCTTCCGCCTCATGCAAACTGGCATAGTATATGTATTTGCAATTCCAATATTCGTATTACGGATGCGAGGCGCATCCCGTCCTGAGCCCCAAAAATTTCCGAGACATGGCACCATAGCTAGTATTCGATACATCGAAGCAAACCGAACGCTTGCAGAATGGCACGGTCGACTGTCGGATCGAGGTAATCACCAAGGAAAATGTGCCAGCCAACACCGCTGCCTCCTGCTTGATACTCCACGGCAGGATTGTCCAGTACGATTGTTTTTTCTAGCCTGGTAAAAAAACATGAGTTAATTGTGCACGTGAATACGCATGGTGTGAGTATACGTGTTTCAGTCGTAATAATGTACTGTAAACTGCAAGGCTTCCAAAGCGGCTACGTGCTAAAGGAAATATTACAGTTACATCGGGACTCGAACTAATTTATGTGGTTAGGCCCGAACAGAAGAGAATATGGTCGAGTAACTTGTTTAAGTGGATATTACCGTCTTACAGAGTGATCATGGCTGTACTACCATCCATAACATGAGTAAAGAAACTGATCCGAGTTGTTTGGCGAGCGCTTCGAGAAATGCACAGTTACTTTGCGAGTGGTAAGTTCAGAGATGTAACACAGTTGTATATAAATCTCTATTTGGCAGTGTGAAATATGACGTCATTCCACCACGCAAAATAATTTATTTAAATAGTACCATAAAATAAATTTGTGAAAAGTAGAGTACGCGTCACCATGGGAGCAAGATGATGCATTTTCATTAGGAGAGACTGTATGTCTTGTGATTATCATACGACTCTAAAATCTCCTATGGTTTATGTGAGTCTGGATCGCTACATACCTACGAAGAAAAATGTGATGTATGGGACCACTAGCTACATTCTGCGATGTTGGCTGAACTTACTCAACAGATAATAAGTTGTTGCACTTCTCAAAATTGCTTGTTTCATCTCATCAATACGCCTCTTTCAGCAATGATGGACCAGATTCTAAAATTTGCACCAACTTCGAGCCGAGGCAACTCTACGAGCACAGAAATTCACGTCCCTGACTGCTCCACCCAGATCTGTTCCACCCAGATCTGCTCCACCCAGATCTGCTCCACACAAAATTGTTCATGTCGGGAAAAAAATGATGTCATCGAGGTGTCGACTCAAACTGTCCGCAATAAACGTCGCCGGTCGTCCCGTCATGTAGACACCACGAGGCAAAAGAAAAACATTTCCAGACCGTGATGTACGCCCTCGCAAATACCCACGTGTGACGTTATCTGCTGCCATTGCCGCTCCTGGTTTGTTTAAGCTGATCTCAACTTGGAAGAAGAAGAAGATGTCCCGATGAGTCCAGTTCTACTGCGTCGGATCGAACGTCGAATCAGTTAATAATTGTTTACGAATGTATTTTAAATGATAGACAAAATTTAAAGAAAAAACACAGACTGCCGCATTTGTAGTTTGTTTGAAATTTGTGTAAATAAAATATACATGTAGACCTTCATCAAAACGGCCTAGGTTGCGTACATTATTTTTTATAGTTTTACCTTTTAAAATAATGACTTTTGCTAAATACATTAAATGTGTGTGGAAATATTACTTAACGGATTGGCTCACGGAAACAGGAGTCTCTCGTTCCAAAATGTGTTGGATGGCCAGCACGAAACACCAAAACTTGCGCAAAGTAATTATCCGACATCCGCTCAGCCAGTCCTCTCACGCAGTAACAGCAATCCAATCAAAAAATATTGCCCTGCTAGAATCAATATGTGTTTCCTGGCGGCTAGCCTTGTTTCTGCTGTTATACATTATTAGCAATTCTGTAAACACCTCCTGGGAGTCGCGAAGTGGCTATCATGGCGCGGAACACACCCCACTCAATTTATCTGTCTGTGCCCCCCCCCCCCCTAATTAAGATGCTATTGTGTATTGCTAGAATTTCATCGATACAATATAAATAACTTTATGGTAAACAATATATACACCGTTTAAAAAATACAAACTATCACATTATATAATTTATTTGCTAGTTACTGAAACGTGCCACAACCACATCAACGACAATTACTTATTTAAAATGGTTTTTTAATATTACATTTGTGACTTAGTATGCTTCGAGAACAGCCAAGTATGCACCATGCCGATAGCTGTATTTCGTCCTCTGGAAATGTCTCTCAAACATAAATGATTTTGGTAACAAAACTATTCTTACGTTCTGTCCTGGTAAAGGCTTTGCAACGGTAGATGACAATATGTGAGGTACGCATTAATCACTTAATTCACAAAGGACACAGCCAATTAGACCTGTGGCTGCAGAGCAGGCGTGTTGCCAACACAATACCAGGGGCAAAGCTACCCAGTGCTTTTTATTGATTATATCAGTTCGAACAAGCCTGTCTCCTCGGAGCTGACGTGAACGAAATGCATAACAATCAAGTGCGCACAAGATGTGACCTGCTTCACTAAACTCGTATAGAAAAAGATGGCGCATTAGGGAACTACTGGAACCTGTTCTGTCAACATGATGTCAGTTTTCAATCATTTCACGCCTTAGTCGATATATTATTCTATCATGATACTCTATGCAAATTGCTCCACTTCCCAGACATTAAGCAGTATTTACCTTCCTCCGTTCTTGTTTCTCTGTGCAAATTGGTCATTCTGAGACGTTAACAGTACTTGCGTCATACTTTCTCGCTCCTCAGTGAAACTTCCACTGTCCCCGAGTCGTTAAGCGGTTCTTACCTCCATCTTTCTTGCTTCCCTCATCAACCTTCTCCATTTCCGAAAAGTTAAGAAGTACTTACCACCTCCTTTCTTGCATCTCTGTGCATCTTGCTGTGGCTCCGAGATGTTAAGAAGGATTAACCCCTTACTTTCTTACTTTACTGTGCATCTTGATGCGGCTCCGAGATGATAAGAAGGGTAAAAACCTTAGTTTCTTGCTTCTCTTTACAACTTGCTCCATCTCCGAGATGTTAAGAAGTACTCACCACCTTCCATCCTGCATCTCTGAGCATCTTGCTGTGGTTCCGAGAAGGTAAGAAGGATTAACATTTTACTTTCTGGCTTCTCTGTCCCATATATTCCATCTCCGATTTGTTAAGAAGTACTTACCACCTACTTTCTTGCATCACTGTGCATCTTGATGCGGCTCCGAGATGTTAGGAAGGATTAACCCCTTACACCCCTGCTTCTCTGTACCAATTGCTCCATCTCCAAGATGTTAAGCAGTTACTACCTCCTCCTTTCTTGCATCTCTGTGTTTCTTTCTGTGGCTCCAAGATGTTAAGAAGGTTTAATCCCTTACTTTTTTGCTTCTCTGTACCACTTGCTCCATCTCCGAGATGTTAAGCAGTACCTATCTCCCACATTCTTACTTCTGTGTGTCTCTTGCTTTGGCTCAGAGATGTTAAGAAAGATTAATCCATTGCTCTCCTGCTTCTCTATACCACTTGTTCCATCTCCGAGACGTTAAGCAGTACCTACCTCCTCTTTTCTTGCATCTATGTGTGTCTTGCTGTGGCTCCGAGATGTTAAGAAGGATTAATACCTTACACTCCTGCTTCTCAGTACCACTAGCTACATCTCTGTTATATTAAGCTGTAAATGCCTTCTCGTTACTTGCATCTCTCTATTTCCTGCTGTGGCAACGAGACATTAAGAGGAGTTAATCCATTACTCTCAGGCTTCTCAGTACCATTTGGTCCATCTCCGAGAAATTAGGCAGTATCTACATCCTCCTATCTTGCATCTCTGTGAATCTTGCTGTGGCTCCGAGATGTCATGAGGGATTCATACCTTACTCTTCTGCTTCTCTGTACCACTTGCTCTATCTCTCAGTTGTTAAGCAGTACATACCTACTCTTTCATCTCTATGCCACTAGCTGTGGCTCCGAGATGTTAAGAAGGATTAAACCCTTTCTCTACTGCGTCTGTGTACCACTTACTCCATCTTCGAGATGTTAAGCTGTGCCTACCTCCCCCTTTCTTACTTCTCTGTGTACCCTGCTGTGGCTCAGAGATGTTAAGAAAGATTAACCACTTACTTTTCTACTTCTCTGTGCATCTTGCTGCGGCTCCGAGATGATAGGAAGGATTAAAACCTTAGTTTATTGCTACTATGTACCACTTGCTCCGTCTCTCGAGATGTTAAAAAATACTTACCAACCCCCATCTTCCATCTCTGTGTATCTTGCTGTGGTTCCAAGACGTTAATAAGGTTTAAACCGGTATAAATTCGTGTGTCTCTGTCCCACATCCTCCAACTCCGATATGTTATAAATTGCATACCACCTCCTTTCTTGCATCTCTGTGCAACATGCTGAGCTCCGAGATGGTAAGAATCTTTAACCCCTTTCTTACTTGCTTCTCTGTACCACGTGCTACATCGCCGAGATGTTAAGAAGTACATACCACCTCCTTTCTTGCATCTTGTGCATCTTGCTGCGACTCCGAGAAGTTAAGGATTAATCCCTTACTTTCATGCTTCTCTGTACAACTTGCTCCATTTCCGAGATTTTAAGCACTACCTACTTCTTCCTTTCTTGCATCTCTGTGCAACTAGCTGTGGCTCCTAGATGTTACGAAGGATTAAACCAATACTCTCCTTCTTCTCTGTGCCACTTGCTCCATCTACGAGATGTTAAGTAGTACCTACCTACTCTTTTTTGCATCTCTGTGCAACTTATTGCGGCTCCGAGATGTTTAGAAGAATAAACCCCTTACTTTCTTGCTTCTCTGTACCCCTTGCTCCATCTCCGAGATGTTAAGCTGTACCTACCACTTCCTTTTTTGCATCCCTGTGTTTCTTGCTGTGGCTCCGAGATGTTAAGAAGAATTAATCCCTTACCCTCCTGCTTCTATACCACTTGTTCCATTGCCAAGATGTTAAACAGTAACTACCTCCTCCTTTCTTACTTCTCTGTGCATCTTGTTGTGGCTCCGAGATGTTAAGAAGGATTAACCCCTTACTTTCTTGCTTCTCTGTACCACTTGCTCCATCTCCGAGATGTTAAGCTGTACCTACCTCCTCCTTTTTTGCATCCCTGTGTTTCTTGCTGTGGCTCAGAGATGTTAAGAAGAATTAATCCCTTACCCTCCTGCTTCTCTACCTCTTGCTCCATTGCCAAGATGTTAAACAGTAACTATCTCCTCCTTTCTTACTTCTCTGTGCATCTTGCTGTGGCTCCGAGATGTTAAGAAGGATTAACCCCTTACTTTCTTGCTTCTCTGTACCACTTGCTCCATCGCCGAGATGTTAAGCAGTAACTACATCCTTTTTTCTTGCATTTCTGAGAATATTGCTGCGGATTTTAGATGTTAAAAAGGATTAACACCTTTCTTTCTTGCTTCTCTGCACTACTTGCTCCATCTCCGAGATGTTAAGAATTTCAAATACTTCCTTTCTTGCATTCTGTGTATCTTGCTGTGGTTCCGAGATGTTATGAAGGATTAGCCCCTTCCTTTCTTGCCTCTATGTACCACTTAATCCATCTCCGAGATGTTAAGCAGTGCCTACCACCTCGTTTCTTGCATCCCTGTGTGCCCTGCTGTGGCTCCGAGATGTTAAGAAGAATTAATCCCTTACACTCCTGCTTCTCTACCACTCGTTCCATCGCCAAGATATTAAACAGTTACTCTCTCCTTCTTTCTTACTTCTCTTTGCATCTTGCTGTGGCTCCGAGATGTTAAGAAGGATTAATCAATTACTTTCTTACTTCTCTGTCTCACTTGCTCCATCTATGAGATGTAAGGAGGTACTTACCATCTCATTTCTTGCATCTCTGTGCAACACACTTCGGATCCGAGATATTTAGAATCTTTAACCACGTTCTTACTTGCTTATCTGTACCACGTGCTATATCGCCGAGATGTTAAGAAGTACACACCACCTCCTTTCTTGCATCTTGTGCATCTTTCTGCGGCTCCGAGATGTTAAGAAGGATTATACTTTTATGCATCTCTGTACCACATGCTCCATCTCCGAGATGTTAAGCAGTACCTACCACCTCCTTTCTTGCATCTCTGTGTGTCTTGCTGTGGCTCCACTATATCATGGAGGATTAATGCCTTACTCTTCTGTTTCTCTGTACCACTCGCTCAATCTATCAGATGTTATGCAGTACATACCTCCTCATTTCTTGCATCTTTCTATTTCTTGCTGTGTCTCCGAGATGTTAAGAAGAGTAAATTCCTTACTCTCCTTCTTCACAGTACCACTTGCTCCATCTCCGAGATGTTAAAAAGTACTTAAGACCTCCCATCTTCAATCACTGTGCATCTTGATGTGGTTCCGAGATGTTAGGAATGTTTAACACCATCATTTCTTGCTTCCCTGTACCACTTCCTCCTCCGATATGTTAAGTAGTACTTACCACATCCTTTCTTGCATCTCTGTGTATCTTGACGCGACTCCGAGATGTTAAAAATTATTTATCCCTTACTTTCTTGCTTCACTGTAACACTGCCCCATCTTCTAAATGTTAAACTGTACCTACCCCCTCCTTTCTTGAATCTCTGTGTGTCTTGCTGTGGCTCCAAGATGTTAAGAAGGATTAATTCCTTACTCTCCTGCTTCTCTGTACCACTTGATACATCTCCGAGATGTTAAGCAGTACCTACCATCTCTTTCTTGCATCTGTGTGCATCTATGTGCGGCTCCGAGATGTCAGGAAGGATTAACCCCTTACTTTCTTGCTTCTCTGTAATACTTGCTCCATCTACGAGTTGTTAAGCAGTACCTACATACTCTTTCTTGCATCACTGTGCATCTAGTTGCGGCTCCGAGATGTTAAGAAACATTTACGCCTTACATCCTTGCTTCTCAATACAACTTGCTCCATCTCCGAATGTTAAGCAGTAACTACCTCCTCCTTTCTTACTTGTCTGTGCATCTGCTGTGGCTCCGAGATGCTAAGAAGGATTAAAACCTTTCTTTCTTGCTTCTCTGTACCACTTGCTGCATCTGCGAGATGTTAAGCAGTGCCTACCTCTTCATTTCTTACATCTCTGTGCACATTGCTGCGGCTCCGAGATGTTAAGAATGATTAACCTCTTACTATCATGCATCTCTGTACCACTTGCTCAATCTCCGAGATGTTAAGCAGTATATACTTACTCATTTCTTGCATCTCAGTGCATGTTGCTGCGGCTCCGAGATGTTAAGAAAATATTTAACCTTTACTTTTTTGCTATTCTGTGTACAACCTGTTCCATCTCCGAGATGTTAAACAGTACCTTCCTCCTTCTTTCTTACATCTGTGTGCATCTTGCTATGGCCCCGAACTGTTAAAAAGGATTAACTCCATAATTTCTTGCATTACTGTACCACTTGCTCTATCTCCGAGACGTTAAGCAGTACCTACCTCCTCCTTTCTTACTCATCTGTATATGGTGCTGGGGCTCCAGGATATTAAGAATGATAAACCCCTTACTTTTTTGCCTCTCTGTACTACTTGCTCTATCGCCGAGATGTTAAGCATTAACTACATACAGTAACTTATACATTCTTCCATTTCTGAGAATATTTGCTGTGGCTCCTAGATGTTAAGAAGGATTAAGAACTTTCTTTCTTGCTTCTCTGTAACACTTGTTGATATCCGATATGTCAAACAGTACCAACCATGTCATTTCTTGCATATTAAGAAGGAATAACCCCATATATTCTTGCTTCTCTGAACAGCTTGCTCCAACTCCAATATGTTAAGCAGTATCTACTTACTCCTTTCATGCATCTCTGTGCATCTAGCTGCTGCTCCGAGTTGGTAAGAAGGTTTAACACTTTACTCTTCTGCTTCTCTGTACCACTTGCTCCATCTTTAAGATGTTATCTTGTACCTATAACCTCCTTTCTTACTTCTCTGTGCAGCATAATGTGGCTCCGAGATATAAAGATGGATTAACCCCTTACTTTAACGCTTATCTGTACCAAAAGCTGCATCTCTGAGTGTTAAGCAGTAACTACGTACACCTTTCTTGTATTTCTGTGTATCTTGCTGCGGCTCCGAGATATTAAGAAGGATAAACCACTCACTTTCTTGCTTCTCTGTACCACTTGTTCCATCAGCGAGATGTTAAGCATTACTTACCTACTCTTTCTTGCATCACTGTGCATCTTATTGCAGCTCCGAGATGTTAAGAAGGATTAACCCCTTTCTTCCTTGCTTCTCCGTGAAACTTGCTCCATTTCCGAGATGTTAAGCAGTACCTACCTCCTCATTTCATGCATCTCTGAGTACATTGCTGCGGCTCCGAGATGTTAAGAATTATTAGCCCCTTACTAACATGCATCTCTGAGCCACTTGCTCCATCTCCGAGGTGTTAAGCAGTTCATACATATTCCATTCTTGCATATCTGTGTATCTTGCTGTGGCTCAGAGATTTGAAGAATAATTAACATATTACTTTCTTGCTTCTCAGTACCACTTGCTCCATCTCCATGATGTTGAGCTGTACATACCTACTCTTTCTTGCATCTCTGTGAATCTTGCTGCCGCTCCGAGATGTTAAGAATGATCCCTTACTAGCTTCCTTCTCTCTACCACTTGCTCAATCTCCGAGATGTTTAGCAGTACCTGATGTTAAGAATGATTAACCCCTTACTATCTTGCATCTTTGTACTACTTGCTCCATCTCCGAGATGTTAAACTGTACTTACCTCCTCCTTTTTTGCATCCCTGTGTTTCTTGCTGTGGCTCAGAGATGTTAAGAAGAATTAATCCCTTACCCTCCTGCTTCTCTACCTCTTGCTCCATTGCCAAGATGTTAAACAGTAACTATCTCCTCCTTTCTTACTTCTCTGTGCATCTTGATGTGGCTCCGAGATGTTAAGAAGGATTAACCCCTTACTTTCTTGCTTCTCTGTACCACTTGCTCCGTCTACGAGTTGTTAAGCTGTATCTACCAACACCTTTCATGCATTTCTGTGTATCTTGCTGCGGCTCCGTGATGTTAAGATGGATTATCCCCTTACTTTCGTTCTGCTCTGTACCACTTTCTCGTTCTCCCAGATGTTAAGCAGTACCTACCTCCTGCTTTATTGCATCTCTGTGCATTTTTTTTGCGGATCCGAGATGTTAAAAAATATTAACCCCTAATTTTCTAGCTTCTCTGTACCACTTGCTACATCTCCGAGATGTCAAGCAGTACCTACCTACCCCTTTCTTGCATTTCTATGTATCTAGCTGCGGCTGCGTGATTTTAAGAAGTATTAGCCCCTTACTTTCTTACTTTGCTGTACCATTTTCTTTATCTCTGAGAAGTTATGCAGTACCTTCTTAATCCTTTCTTGAATTACTGTGAATCATGCTGCGGCACCGATATTTTAAATGGATTTACCCCTTACTTTCTTGCTTCCTTCTACAACTGACTACATCTCAGAGAAGTTACGCAGTACCTATATACAGCTTTCTAGCATTCGTGTGTTGCTTGCTTCGGCTCCGAGATCTTAAGGAGGATTTATTCCTTACTTCCTTGCTTCTCCGAACCCCTTCCTCCGTCGCCGAGATGTTAAACAGTAACTTCCTCCTCATTTCTTGCATCTCTGTGCATATTTCTGCTTCTCCGAGATGTTAAGAACGATTAACGCCTTACTTTCTTGCTTCTCTGTAACTCTTGCTGCATCTCCGAGATGTTTAACAGTACCTAAATCCTCCTTTCTTGCATCTCTGTGAATCTTGCTGCATCTCAGATATTTTAAGAATGATTACCCCCTTACTTTCTTGCTTGTCTGTACCACTTGCTCCATCTACGTGTTGTTAAGCAGAACCTACCCCCTCCTTTCTTGCATCTCTGTGCATCTAGCTAAGGCTCCGAGATGTTAAGTAGTACCTACCTTCTTCTTTTATTGCATTTCTCAGCATCTTGCTGCTTCTCCAAGTTTTTAAGCATTAACCCCTTACGTTCTTGCTCCTCTGTACCTCTTGCTCCATCTCCCAGTACCTACCTCCTCCTGTGTTGCATCTCTGTGCATCATGTTGCGGCTCCGAGATGTCAAGAAGGATTAACCCCTTACTCTCTTGCTTCTATGTACAACTTGCTACATCTTCGAAATGTAAAGCAGTACCTACCTCCTCATTTCTTGCATCTATGTGCATCTTGCTGCGACTCCGAGATGTTATGAAGGATTAACCCCTTACTTTCTTGCTTCAATGTACAACTTGCTCCATCTCCGAGATGTTAAGTTGTACCTACCTTCTCCCTTCTTACTTCTCTGTGCATCTTGCTGTGGCTCCGAGATGTTAAGAACGATTAACCTATTACTTTCTTGCTACTCTGTATCACTTGCCACATCTCCGAGATGTTAAGCAGTATCTACCTCCCCCTTTCTTGCATCTCTATGCATCTTGCTGCGGCTCCGAGATGTTATGAAGTTTTCACCCCTTACTTTCTTGCTTCTCTGTACCAATTGCTCTATCTCCGAGATGTTAAGCCGTACCTACCTCCTCCTTTCTTGCTTCTGTGTGCAAATTGCTCAAATTTCGAGATGTTTAGCTTTACATTCTTTCCTATGGCATTACATTCTATGTAGGCGCTTTATGAAAAAAGAGATATATTAAAGGTTTTTATCGTCCCGTCTACTGACAATAGAGTGTAGTGTAAGACAATTTATTCTATAATTTTATTTTGTTATCTTTTCTGTAGCTAGGCACGACAATTTTTCGTGCCACTTATCAGATATATTTCAGGCAGCAGAACTGATGATTTCTTCTCTCTTGTATTCTAGTTGCAGTAAAACTTAAATAAAGATAAAGTCTGCACTTCAGCTTAGAAATATGAGCTGACTGCAGTGTATTTTGCAAAAATGTACACCACATCGCATACTTAAATTCACGATAACGAACCCTTTGTTTGTTTCTAGTCTTGTCAATTTTATTCAACCTCAAACGCCCTCAAAAAACTTGTTTATATTGGAAATATTAGTAATATATCAGCCACTTTACTATCATAAATTAACGCTGTAAGTCTGTTAAAATTTTTACGTCATAATAATTCATTTATGATGTCCATAAGCAAAAAATTGTCTTAATGTATTCACTTATATTATAGTTGTTTTATCAATTTGGTTGTTTATTAAAACTACAAATTATATGATTTCACCTTTACACAGAACACTGGTTCCATTATGTTTTGTTAACTTTACGTATGGAAAAAAAACTACTAAACACAGCTACAAGTTCATATTTTGCAAGTTCCACCCAACGTATTTTTTAAAGTATATCAAATGGAAAGAAGTTTGTGTACTAATGAATATACTATTCACCAAGTTATCATATGTTAACTCTTGTTTGTGATCGTAAATACACGTCACAATATTTGTAATAATGGAGTGTGCTTCACTAAGACCTTTACAGAGAGCATAAACTAAGAAAATTATAAAATTTTCCCATTAGTAGATATTAAATTACGCCACTCAACAATGAGTTCTTGCTAGGAGTATTTCATCGCTTATGATTGGCCTTTGTACATGTACATGGGCATGTTCAGTTAAAGCAAGTGACTGAATAAGTTTAAGTCCACTTCGGGAATAATCGACTGTAGAATGCAGCATTCACTGAGCTGTTATGCAACCTGAAACTCGATATGGATTTTTCAATCACCCTGCATTTGAAGTGCGTCAAGCAATTTGTCCTTTCCCTTTGGAGCCTCGTTCTGGTTATACCGTCTTCAAGTATTCAGACCGTAGTATAGCGCAATTATTTCACTCGACTTCCTCGCCTAATAAAAAATGTTATGAATGTAAAGTATAATCACATTTGAGTATAATACAAGCCGAAGATCAAAAGTAAATCAGTAAAAGCAAGTGAAATATTTTCCGCTATGGTAACTGAGGGAACGATACTTACTTGAACATAAACGCGCGTTAAATAACTAACTTATCCTAGGACTTGTCACTTAGCAACTGTTACAGACTACTGGCAACGTCCCCATCTCTGGAGCATGGCTCCCTCTTCAGAAGTTAAGGTCATTTCACTTACCAGGCGTAGAACTAACGGACCTACCACGCTTAAGTTCCCGAACTTGGGAAAGAAAATTGAAATAATCACTCACCTTCCATTCGTGTAACCTTCAGAATGTTGAAAACCATAAGCAAGGCCTTCCCAACCGCTCCATATCTGACATAGCTCAGCTCGGTACGTCCCACAATCGTCCGCAATGCAGCTGTCCGCGACAAAATTACCCTAAATCGAACGTTTTGGCACAAAGTTCTACTTGGAATATATTTGTTCTCCTGTATAATATTAAGGTTTCTCGCATTGGTGTTACAAATGCTGCAAATTAAAATTATATTGTTTGTTCTCAATCTATAAAAATTCTAAAATTTTTCTTCTAAATGGTATATTCCAAATTTATTTTCTATCATTATTGAAATAACAATAGAGTAGTGGGAGCGAAGAGGTTCTGGATCACTTGACCTTTGACCTAACCTACATGTGTAATAACTCCAGAATACTTTATGTACTTTTTTGTTTGGCCTAGTGACCATCTTTTTTAATCAAATGAGCATATTTTATGGATTTAAAACACATTATTTTTTCTTCACTATTTTTTGTTAATTGTGTAATTTTTAGTTGGTGTTGAATGTAATAAGTGTCATAAGTGTTATTTTGGGAGAGCAGCATACTTCTTCACCCTTGGATGTCTAGCCGGTGATGAGCTCTAATGTGTGTGGTCAGCAGCATATATGTATTGACCTTTATGCAAGAGTGTTATAAAGGTCATTTGTGGCCATAGTGGTATAAGAGTAAATTTTGTGTAGCAGCGCCATCATTTTCCTTGGACATTTGGCAGGCAACTGAGCTGGGCGAGTGGAAGGAGTGATAATTCCATCGTCGGCAGAGTCAGACTGTATACTGAGGTATGGTGGCTGTGTGAGAGGAGAAGAGGGGAAGTGCTCCTTTTAGCAGATGTGATGTGAATTGAAATTTATAATTTGAACAAAAATATATTATAAATCCTGTGACACATAAATTATTACCATGCACTATCACATTATGAATTTGTGTTCTATAGAACACCAAGAAATAAGTAAAAATTAAATGAATGACAAACATCACAGAAAGTAAAATGAAATGTAATGACACACAACTAGACATAAAATTTCAACAGACCACATGTAATACTGAAATATTAACCCTGCACAAAGGCATTTTACAGTCCTTTTTTCAAGTAATATAAATGTCATAGTAACAAATAGTGATTGAATAACAAATGCAACAAAAACACTAATTATAGGCAGTCAAATATAATTTATCACACATCAAATGACACCCAGAAATGTACAACAATCAGCAAAGAAATACAGCTTAAAAATACGAACCATAAAATATAATTATGAACCAAATGCAAAGAGACAAGTAAAAAATCCCAAGCAAGGAACTAAACATAAAAATGAGTTAATACAATCACACTAAACGCCTAATCGCATGCAACAAGACATAAAATTTCAAAAGTAGACCACACATAATAAAAGGAATAAATAACTGGAAAACTATTTAATATTCACAAGTTATTTTATAGATCTATCAATATAAATATCATTACATTGAAAGATCACATACTATGTGCAAACAATTAATAGCCAAACACCATACCTCAAAACCACAGCTTACATCTGTATCACACAAGCCTAGCATGCCAGGCTCCCACATTAGTTCTCACAAACACGTCGGGTGTTAGCAGACCCGGTCCACAAAGACTCGGGTGGGCCCCCACCACACTGTTACGCATTTACCTCGCGTCACTTTATCTGCTCTCACTTCAACTCTATGTCACATGTTTCCAACTAATACATGTTTTGTTTAGTAAAAGTACAAACTTAATTTCCGTTCCTAATTGTTACATGCACTGGTATGACTCTGATAAGTTAAAAGGAGCTCAGCAGGGTAGATATGTGCCCTCTTTTCAGCTAGTACCAACCAGCCCGGCCATGCATGAGTAACTGAACTGAACAATTATAGGGCCTTGCGGTATAGAGCTCCCCCTTCTCTCTCTTGCTACCTCTCTCTCACATACACCATGACCGCTTAGGGTGTTGGCTATCCTGTTGAAAATTTCAAATAACACATTACAACTGATATTAAAAACAGAATTATATCCCAACTTACTTTTACCAACACAATTCCAGAAGATATAACATTACAAGTAAATAAATAACACTAATCGCATATTATATCATAGGGCAAATATTCCACAACATGTCCCCTTTGGTGCACTATAGCTAGTGTTACTAAATTAAATATTGTACCTTATAATGGTCCCTGCTGTTAACACTCATTGCCTCCCAACATCAAGCCATGACCTCCACATTGTGTTTTAAAATTAGTTATTGCATTTGTTCTAGCATGTGTGTAACTACATTAAATAATGTAACAATAACAAAAATGTTTAAAAGTAATGTCACATTTTATATTTGTCTGCATGTGAGCGCATGCATGATATTTAAAAAGGGATTTCACACCGCCAGAGTGTTCGGTGTTAAGTATCATTTTATGCTTTCACATGGAGCATCCATTAAATGCTCATTTGAATCATTATATGCATATGCTAATTAACATATATTTCGAATTTATTCAATATCACACATTGTGTTCCGTATATTGTAGATTTGAAAACAATTTAAGATATCCAACAGAAATTACTAAAGGTGTGTTTCTATCACTGCAGTTTCAAAGTACTACACAAAATGTTGGTACATGTCCAGTTTTTACCATAGTATGTCATCACCTAACACATAAAATGTGTTTGGATATTCAGGGCAGTCAGTCGTGCTAACACTCAGTGGAATGTTTACACATTATAATATACCGCAAATGAGTATACATATACCAATATATGCCCAACCCGATAGGAATTCCCGAATATCCAGTAATTAATAAAAGACTGCATATCATGTTTTCATCCAGAATTTAACGTGGAATTGTTCAACAAAGACACAAATGTCTGTAATTTTCCCATTTTATTACACTTTAAGATTTTTCGATTGTCTTTAAAAACATGGATGATAACTTTAATCAGACAATAGTTGATACATAAATTAACTGTCTTGGAATGCGGAAATTCCTAAGTTTTTTCTACCTGCCACGATGCAAAAGTCGTCATCCTGACAATAGCCAGATGGGCCAGAAATATTATTTCTGTTACGACATGATTTTTGTATTTAACTGTGAGCTGAATGTCAAGGAGTGCTGGTCTCTGCCTACACGACCGACCAAACTCCTGGCGTTACATACAAAACTTTTACCCCTCCCAAGGAGGGAACAACAAGAGTCCGGCCAATCAGAGCCCAAGAAACTCTCGGAAAGCTTCTATACAATTCCATATTATAAGTGAACAGCCACTTCCGGTGCCACACTTCCATGCCACGTGGTTAACCATCCGGCCAGGCAACCGCCGCGACTGCAGCACAGTCTGGCGCGAGTGGATCAAACTATCCCCTACACCCAGCGGCCAGTCTACCTCGGGTGCGCGCAGCAGCTGGAAGATATGTCTGATTGCTGGTCGGCACCTTGTTGTCGCACAAACATAGGCCTGCTGATGCAGGCTTTTCGATGCAGACCATCACGTGTGTATAATTTGTGTAAGTGAAGTCACTAAGTCAATTATTTTAATAATTGTTGATAAATAGCAACACACGCATTTTTTCATTTAAACAGTTTGTTTTATGCTGACTATAAGTCCCGTGCTGCACATATTGCGTTCCTGGTTGCACTAGTGTCGAAGCGGGCAAGCATAGTGGGAATGTATTTTTACGCTGACTATAGGTCCCGTGATGCACATATTGCGTTCCTGGTTGCACTAGTGTCGAAGCGGGCAAGCATAGTGGGAGTGGAGGAATGTATTTTTACGAGGCTTGTGCCTCAAGGGTGAGCAACAAGGCTATTTTATGTATATTAAAAAAAATTCCGAATTGCAGTATTTTAGGTAATATTCAAGACAGATGGCCACCATTTTGGATTGTGTTACTATATAAGGAGGGAATAATTTAATCTGGCAATAATTTCCGATTCGCAAACAAATTTGTTACGTCTCATATAAATAATTATCCGAAACAACTAACACAGTTCTATGTATAACTTATACAGCTGACAGAATCGAATATCAAGAAAAATGTTAGACTTAATTTATTGGAAAAATTTTACCGGGAAAAAGTAACAATTTCGTAATACATATTTAACTCTAGATGTAGGTATATTTTAAATATGACATATTTAAATCACAGTTGAATGTTTATAACTTCTAGCTGTAACCGTCAAACCAGTCCCAGCTCCAAAAGAAGGGCATATTTGTTTTATGCTCTCCGACTGCGTTCTACACATCCTTATAGCCTTTGTCCAACATGAAAGTTTCAGGAAACGAACCCTCTGAACGTTTGCTACAGAAGACTTCCAAAAACCACACCAAAACCCATCTCTCTGTGCATATAGCTATGTAAAAGTTTAACACAAGTTGTAGGGGCGACCCACTTTTGGCTCACTGCTAGAATGACATGTGGATGAAGCAGATAATCGATAGTACAATTAATCAATATATCGATATAGAAAATATATCGAATATTAGATTAGTTACTAATCATCGGCTACTCGATTAGTTTCTTATTAATTAATAAAATTATTTAAATAATTTTTTATAAAAAAAATTATTGTGTGATATGATATTTCTTTTATTTTCATTGTTTTTGAAAGGGTTAATAGTCATAAGGGTGATATTGGTGGAGCAGGTTCGATGTGTCCTCTGTAACTTGCTACAGTCGACTGAACAGAAGGGAGGATTATAATTACTTATATAGGAGTTAATGTTGGTGTAAGAGTGGTATTAATAACATTTTTGATAGTAGATAGAGCGAGGACACGTGACCCACATATGACTCACTAGGCGAGGGAGGTGTGGATGAAGTGAGAGCATGTGTGTGTGTTCTGGCTCACTATGATCAAATAAGTTACCGAACGAATTACTTAAATCATGGGATTACCACGAAATAAATATGAAATAATATAACGTAGTAAATAAAAAATCTGTCATTAGAGACGAATTCATTACAACTTACCCCGAGTACATCGCACACGACATAGCAGAACACAAAATTTATGGTAATACCATAACGAAATGTATTATATTTCAAATGCCCGAATAAATGACACGAAATAAGGCCTACCCACATGCATATAAAGTCACACCAAAGAAATTTCACACATTCAAAATTATAATTCACTTGAAAATTATGATTCTCCATGAATACAGGTGTAATGAATTCACACTTCAGAAATCAATAAAAACACACAATTTACAATCAAAATTACTACTACAAACCCAGACAGGCTAAAAATATCCCCCTTATTTAATGGCCTCCCACATTAATTCACACAGTTTAAATCTCCACGTGTCATAAGAAGTTCCCTCTGACAAATATCCCCTCCAACACTGACACAGACATATACGAAGTCATGCGTATATCACGTGTTAAAATGAACAACTGCTATTCTGTTCGAACAAAATGATTTCTGATAGTAGCTCACAACAATCGCATAATTAAATAAAAACTTAATAATAATCCGAACACATGACACAAAACTGTATGTGACGTGATCAATGTTCCAGGCAACGAGACAGACTGATGCCTGTCTCTCGGAAACCAAAAAATGTCTCAGTCCTCCTCGTCTCCTCTTCCACGCGAACGACACGGTCAAAGAAAATCGGTGCAAGCTCTCATGATGAGCGAGACTACAAATTTCAGCGTTTCGCCCCAAACTCCTCTCCCGCGCTGTAGGCAAGGACAAACTTACTCTCACACTGTCAAGAAGGCAATATATTATCCTGCCCAGAGCAATGGAGTAGCACAGAGACAGCACAGGACGTATTGCCCTTTCCCAGCACGGACTTTCGCTTCTGCATTTCCCACCCTCCATTCACGCGCTCCTGGGGAAGTTTCCCCGCAGAGTTCTACTGCGTGTTCCTTTGCCACCCATGACTAAATAACTACATGACGTGTCGAGCGAAACAAATGCTGTTGCCCGCCGCTCTTGTCTGTTCTCACACCCTTCGCGAACAGCTCTCCATCTAGCTGCCAATATCGAACCTCCCTCACCACACCTCCCCTGACGCGTTTTCGACATAGTTTAAAAGAAAAATACTCAAATTCTCATGCTCAGGCTGCTCGACACCACACATATTTGTCGATATGCCCCACTTCCTCCGATGTGTTGTCGGCAAAGACAAACTCAAGCTCTCGTGCCACCAAGAAAGCAATATATTATAAAACTAACTGCATCGGATGGCAAAAAGAGTCTAACTAATCACCAAGCTGATAACTTTCCCTTCCCTGAACTGTCATCCCTCTATTCACACAGTAGCCAATGTTAATCACAGACTCCCTTTCCCACAACTGCACTCTTGTCCCATCCCTGTCCAACAGGAATGTTACTTTCTGTCACCTATCCTGCTGACAAGAAAACTATCGCTAGTTTGAAGACCCCCAGTACTGTCTACTAATAGTCTGATCTATGCTCAGCCTTAATCCACAAAAAAAATCCAACACATACAACCTCGAAGAAATGATACTTCCGAAACCTGAGCATACTTCATTTTAGTTTTAAAAAAAATTACATAAAATTGATACTATAAGTCATATTTCGTTATATTATTATTTTTCATCGATTTGCACAGGAAATGAAATTATTAAATATTAGGTGTAGAACGAAGATGAACAAATATAATTAAAACAACAGCGAGACATGCACCACAATGTAGCAAAACTAGCTTATCAAGTTAAATTTGCAGACAAAAACATGTCCAATACTGATAACAGCATGACTGTACCTGCACTCGACCTTCAGCAATGGCTTCCAACTCCTTCCTTGCAAACTAGGGTGGCATTTAACAAACGACAATTATGGACATTCATTTAACAGTGCACAACATGAAGGATGACCAAGCTACATGTTTTTTGTGGTACGAATCGATGGCAAAAGGAAGTGCGAATGAAATTGCATAATGTGTGTGCTGAGCAATTTTGAGCCTTCCTCAAGAAATAAAGCACATTGTTCTGTACAGTGATTCATGCCCAGGGCAGAATAAAAACCCACCATTACTTGCTATGTGTCTTTATGTTGTGCAGGAAAAGAAGATTGACATGTTAGATCATAAATTCATGATTCCTGGCCACAGTAGAGTGGAATGCGACAGTTATCATGCTGTGATTGAAAAAGCAAAGCAGAAGTACAGTAGGCAAATTAGTCATCTTCATGACTGGGCACAGCTGATCAGAATGGCAGGAAAGATGTGCTTGAACTCACACAGGAAGACTTCTGTAATTATGCATCACTTCTCAGAACTGATATACAGATGAGGAAATCATATTAAGATGGGGAGAAGTTTGTATGGCAACAAGTAAGGTGGTTACACTACATTCTGGATAAGCCAATGAAAGTGGTGTATAAGAAATCTCTGAAGGAAGATCATGTATATGACACGATGCCAACAACCTCATCCTTGTCTAAAGCCAAACAAATGTTACAATGAAGTAGTGGCAATTTCTGAAGAGAAAAGGAAGGATCTTCTATCATTGCTCCCATACATCCCAAATGTTTTTCATGAGTTTTATAATAACTTGAAAACCGAAATGGATTTGACTGATCCTATGTGTGACTCAGATAAGGAAAACTAAGTAAAAGTCAAAACTTTATGTTTTCAGCATAATGTTTCCCCATGTTCTTTCCCTCTTTTATTACTTGTAAATATAATATTTAAATGTAAATGTTCTAAACCTTGTTAAAAAATATTGTTTTTCCTCCATTTTAATATGAATGTTGCTATGGTTTCCATGCAAGAACTTAATTATATATAAACAAATTATAATACATGTGTTAGTTGGTAAATATATCCCGAAACAGCAGGTTAATTTTCATTTTATGAATTAAAGATATGTGTGAAAAATGCAATAAACCAGAGTAAAAACTGTACTAAAAGGAACAAGTCACAGAAGCATATTTAGACAATGTAATGTGTTACTAATAATTTGTGAATATGTTGTTAATTAAGAGAACAAAGCAGAACAAATTAAAGTTCAATTTTTATATTTAACTATGCAGTTTGTTTGTCTCTCCTGAAAAAAAGTACAATTTAGCCTTGTTACTTTTTTCCTGGGGCCGTCCATCTTATCAAGCAAATATTAATTTGGAGAACTCGCTTTTTGCAATTCGTGTTCGTATAAACCACCTCTTATGGCTGACCATCATAGGTTTCAAGGTAATACACTCTGGGAAATTAATTACTAATTGAAACAATTGTAAATATTTCATTGCAAAATTTCTTGTCAAATATTCCTTTCTGCTTCGAGATACGTATATATTTACCAATTTTAAACTATGATTTTCTTTTGTCGAGTACTTTACCATTATTATACACAGCTTCCATCAAACTATTGCCCATAACTTTTTGGCCGAAGTTTTGATAGTTCTTTGATATCTGGAATTATAAAATTTATGTATTTCAGGCAAAGCATCAATCCAATTATATGTGCCTTTCGAAGTCAACTGCTGGTATATTAATCGCTTAATCGATTTATTAAATTGCTCCACAATACTGGATATAAGCTCCAAATACGTGGTGTAGTGTACCATATTCAGTCATTAGTTTTCGGAATGAAGCACAAAAAAAAATTCAGATCCTCTGTCTGTTTGGAGTAAATTTGGCCTTCTTTCTTTCAAAACGATCTTCATTGCATTGCTAACCTGTTTATCTATCTTGTTTTTCAAAGGTATGCCCCAAACATTCTTTGAATAAACATCTATTATGGTTGAAATATATTTGCATCCCTTATTGTATTTGGAAAGCAAAGTCATTTCACACAAATTGGCTTGAAAAAGATCATTTAAGCCTTTAGTTATAACTGGTCTTCTAGGATATCTTATCCTTGCAGGGGTGTGAAGCTCTTGAGCAATCTTACTAACTTCATTGCTAATACAACCATATTCAGAAAATTCTTCAACAATGGTACTAATTTGGTTTGTATGTGAATTATTCCCAGACTCTCTTGAAGCGATGAGAAGTTTTAATCTGTCGACCAATTCATTAGGAGAGAACCGATCACCAACTTCATCTTTATATATTCCACTTCCAACAATATCGGATGATTTTCATCTCCTGAACGATTATTTGCATTGGTTAGACGAATAAGTTTTCTATATTTCACCAAATCGATATCTAAATAACCATTCGGGTTGTTTTTAAACAATAATTCAAAGTATCCTTCAGTGACATCAGTTATGTAATCACCTACTTGAATTCTATTTTCAGGCAAAAACTGAATTACTGAATCTCCTAGAAACCATATATTTCCATGTCGATATACACCAAATACAGTATCGTGCGTAGACGAAGTTTGTTTTATAGCTTAATAATGTTGTGTTAATTGAGTCAGCTTTGTCTTCTTTATAGGTTCTTCCGATTTAATTTACACTGGTGTTTTATTAAACATATTTAGCACAGAATGTAATTTATCCATTTACTTGTAACATGTTTAAATATTACTTCATTCAAAATAATTCCATTCCATTTGAGCATGTTTAGCTTGTAAATATTTCGCATTTAGAGCAGATATTACTTTATGAAATTCTGAAGTAGAGTCAGACATCTTTCTTGGTTTTCATTAATTTTCAAATTTATACATCAATGAACTCGATGGTTTTTTTTTTTTAGCGGGTGTATTAGGTCGATTAGTTTGCGCTTTTTCAATCTGATCGACTTTGCTCAAAAATATGTCTAATTTAAATACAGTTTTAACCCTCAAATCGTTACTAAAGTAGATTATTCGAGATTTAAAATCATCAGTTTGCTTTTTCTATTCCATTTGCATATCTAAACCAGATGTTTTATTGATCAATTCTACACTTATATATAGTGCCATTTTGTCAATTTGTGTATAAAATTGATTTGTAATCATAGTGCTTACCATTTTATTAACTTCATTATTTAAATGTTCCAAACGTTTGTTTGCCTAGTTTCTATATTTTGAAATGCAATCATCACATTTGCCAATATTTCCGAATTAGAATTAATATTAGCAAAACTTTTTTGTAATAGTTTATATTATGTTTATTAATTTCTCTTGCATATTGGTCGATTGTGATATAAATATGTTTAGTGTAATGGCGTTAAAGACTTCTATGTAACATTTATTTACTGCATCATCTTTCACAACTATACCGACATTATGTAATATATGTCCATTCAAATCACAATTCCCATTGTGATTTCTCGTTAAACAGGTATTGTAATTATTGTGTTTTATACCACTTTGTCCGAACTTTGAAATACTCATTATTCTTCATTAGTAAGTAAGAAACTAACAAATTCATACCTATATCTGCCTTTATATAGGGAAAGAGGTGGCATAATTACCAGAAAACAGTATTTGTTTTCCAACAGTAAAAACAAATATCTTTAAACTTTGTAATTATCATATAGCCTAAAATGTGATCATTGTAAATACGCTGTAAAATCATACTGTACATTTAAATACATTTAACATATTTGCATTATCGCGCAAATTATATTTTGGAATACGTGTATAACTTTGCGATAGATTAAAAAAAAATCAACACATGAATGTCTATCAAAACCAAAGAATTGCTGTATTTCACCCTGTGCTGCACACCAAACATTGTCAAATATTAATATGGAAATGCGTAATGCTTCATTAGGAGATATGTTATCTTCTTTATTTGTAAAAGGAAAATATTGTATTCCTTCAATAAACGACAAAATGGGTGCTAATCGTTAATATTTCTCTTGTTAAAATGTTTTAGAAAACTCATATATGTTTACAAATTTTAATCCTTTTGAATGCTCCAACAGCGACATAATTACACGTTTTTCCACATGAAGAAGGCCACTTATTATACAGTGTATATTTGGAGGTAAAAGAATACTATGTTTCTGTTAAATTACATCTTTCATAATTGAAATTATATACATTAACATTTTGTTTTATAACCTTCATTTCTATGCAATATATCATACTAACTTTAAAACAATAAATGTGGGTGCATAATTAGGTTCCCGTTCCGTTGAAAACAGTGGCTCACTCTAAACATAACAGTAAAAGATGTGGAGTATTGAATACCTTGATTAACGAATTACCTTTGAATTGCATTTACCAAAATACAATTATTGCGGACCAGGTACTAAACTTGCAAAAACTCACGGAATAAACGCTTTGGATAACACTTGTAAAAAACACGATATAGAATATGATTGAACAAACAATTTGAAAAAAATACATATAGTTGTTACAATTATAGGCGATAGTGCAGCAAATATAGGAAATAATCCGTCTGCATCAAAAGGTGAAAAGCTAGGTGCTTGGGTTGTGGATAAAGTTATACCCACAAAGGTTAAAAGAGGCATGGGCATAAAACACAAAATTATATGAAAAAAAAATTAAAGGAGGCATATTGACATTCACATTTCCAGCATAATCAGCTCTTGCTAAATCAAGTAATTCAAGTAGTAAAGGAATGTATCTTAAACCATGTAAAGTCGCTCAAGGACGAAAAATCTCTAAACGTGAAAAGAAACACAGAAAGTCATAATAGTATTCAAAACGAGCATTAACAAACGAAAACATTTATGTATTTGTAAATAAACTGGATATTCCCAATTTCTGAGATGTGTATATGAGAGACAAATTACCAAATAAACCAAACCTTCACATTAATTAAAACCGCAAATTAATCATTGTATTATGACAGTTTTGGAAACTTGCATCCTCCAATTGAAATACATAATTATTTGAAAAACACGCATTTAAGATACGATTACAAAAGGAACAATTACCAAATACACTCAATTGTGGTAATTTATGTTTCTGTTTTTGTCTATAAGTAGAATATATAAGTCAATGTATATGTAAAACCATTTAGTAATATATTTATTACATTGATATTAAGTGGAAATTCGTCACGATTGTGGTCGGTATATTTCCCAGTTTTCAAGTTAGATGGAGAATGGCAAAAAAGCCTAGTCGAATTCATTATTTACAATCGCATACCAAACATCGGTATAGACAATCAATCAGTTACGTACAACAACAGTGAACATACATATAAGATTGTGATACTGGTAGGATATTATGAGTTGGATGACTTGGAAACATTCATTAAAGCAACATTACCTGAAAATGTACAATTCCGATTACATGTAAATCCAAATAACTTTACTAGTGTGATATATAGTAAGTCGATATTGATTTCACGGACGACAATTCAATTGCAAATATGTAAGGTTACATAAGGAAACCATCCAGCTCATCAATTGTATGAATTGTCAAAACAGGTTTATATATATTCGGTTCATGTATATAGTAAAAATGTTAATATTGTAAGGGGATCATATTTGAATGGAAAACCGACTAATACAATATATGAATTCATGTGTGCGGTGGCTCCAGGTTACAAAATAATTGAAAAACCGAATACATTGATATATCTTCCAGTAATAGTTATCGTGTAGTTGAATTAGTTGTTACAATTGTCGATCATAATGGTAAACAGATTAATTTTAGAAACAAAGAAATTACTGTTCAATGATATTTTTTAAAAATCTGTTTAAACATGTGCATTCCATGTTAATTACAATGAAATTAGGCATTGCATATAATAGTCAATACGGTCGTA
Source organism: Dryococelus australis (assembly GCA_029891345.1). Taxonomy (NCBI): domain Eukaryota; kingdom Metazoa; phylum Arthropoda; class Insecta; order Phasmatodea; family Phasmatidae; genus Dryococelus; species Dryococelus australis. The sequence goes on from CM057004.1 coordinate 513,370, forward strand.
AAGTAGGCACTTTATTTAAAAACTATTTTTCTGAAAACATATTTCGAAGAAATTATCTATAGAAAGACATAAACAGACACATAAAATGATCATTTCAAACAAGATACATGTAAAGTTAGCACAAGGCAACAAATTATTTTTAAAGGAATTACAATATACTGTTAACAGAAATGGAAGACAGACTTAATGTTTAAGAACCAATAAGTTATGATGATACAATCACCAGTAAGGAAATACATCTATATGAAACTTTACGAGCAGGTCCATATACGTTTTCATCGAAAATAAGGGTTGCTATACAAAATCCTGATATTTACATATCACAGTAGAAATCAAGTTTAAGGTTTAGAGGAACAATTAAAACAAGAGCCGACACAACTATTTCAGAAACTACAGGAATAGTGAGAAATGAAATACTTAATTTAATCAATGGAATTGCATATCTGCTCAATGGTGTTGAAATAGATCAAACACGAGATCTTGGAATTACTTCCATGATAAAGCAATATCTCTCAGAAACTGTAAAAAAAAATCCTTATACAAGGTTAATGTCTGCGTGGAGCAATGCTAATAATTTTACACTGCAAATAAACCTAGGCAGAAAATATGCATGTATTATACCGTCAATAGGGTTTTGGGCTTTGCTGAGGACTATAAACATGTCATATTAAATATAACATAAGAATTAGTTATTTATTCGGTAAAACACATTTGAATACTATATATGACATTGCTAATAGCAAGGATGGAGTAATACTTGAATTAAAGAGTGCTGAATGGCTAATGCCACATTTTGAAATTATTACTTGTGAGCATGTAAAGTTTTTAAAATATATTGAAAAAGGGAAGAATATAAAAATTGCATTTAGGCCGTAGGCTTTGGAAACATCTCCAGCCCTACTAACACCACAAAAATTATTTGGATTGTGAAATCAAGTTTTTAATTTGATAAACCACTATTTTTCGTTATGCATTTTCAAAGAAATTGACAAAACAATTTAAAATCTGATAGAACAGTATTCGATAATTCTGATATGAAAAATATTAAACTGTATATAAACAGTCAAGCTTATCCCTATACCGATTTAAATGCAAACTTTGGAAATCGGAAATTCCTTATTTGCTATGGTATGTACTCAAAGTTTCAGCAAATATATTATAACAAAATTATCTCACCGATCCTAGAAACTGGATCATTTAATACCACAGTAAAATTATTTGCATTTGATGTAAGCAAACAAGACAACACAATTTCCAAGAGCGTAATTGTTTCACGAATTGAAGTTATTGCTAATACACCAATTCTGGCAATTAGGCAAGCATATGCATTGATAATTCATGATAGATTGGTGAGCTATAATGTAAGAGATAAGCTGGTGAAGATAATAACTTCAGTCAGTAGACGATAAGACAATGTGTTATCAACATGTTTTGCAATGTGCAAGGATTTCAATATCCCAGAAAAATGTATCATTAAAGAATTGACTATTACTTACATGCAAGAACATAAAATGGTATTCAACTTCAAACCACTGTTCCAGTGGAAATCTCTAGTCCTAAATACAAGAAAAGAAATATATGGGTAGTAGAAGACCACCACAGCTGACCTAGGAATGTGGATGCATGGAGTATGAGAACATTGAAGAGATTTACAAGGAATACTTAAATAATTTTGAAATATATGTACATAAAATCTACCAAAACACATTATACAAAGTTTGTGGAATGGGAGAGTAACAGATATTCTATCAGAATACAAATGCCCATCATTCAAATAATTATGTAATACATATGGATCTAATTCAATGCTTTTCTCAGGAGAGGAAAACTAGAAGTAAATACTCACTTGGGCAATGATATCTGACTGGGATGAAACAGACTATGTTAAATCCCCCCCCCCCTCCACCCAGAGTTACCAGTGGATATTATATGAAAATAATATTATATTATATGGGACGATAGAACTAGCAAGTTGAATTTAGTATATAAACTGTTGGTTTGTGCAAGCCAATACTTTATAAGGATGTATCAAGACGAGAATGAGGTCAGATGCACATGCATACATAAATTCAATTGTAAATTGAATATTGCCAAGTTAATTGCACGTTGGAGTAAACCTTTTGGAAAATTATTTGGAAAGTAACTGTTATAGTATCTTTTTTATTTTTTCCACCCAACTGCTATTTGCATCTCTGGAAACTCTTGTTTATTTCATTTCAAAAATATCCCCTAGTACATTAGAGTGTGAAAAATTTTACTTATTTGAATATCTTGTTCAGATCTGTCAAAATGTTTTTTTTTATCATCGAAGGAATTATGTAAATGTGTGTGTTTTTTTGTTTACATCTATTGTTATGAAATCGTAGTTTGTTATACGAATGTAACGAAATTGATGGTTTTGAAACAAATTTTTTGTGTTTTAATGACTTTACAAATGCATTAATTTATAACATTCCTATTTTCTTACAACGAAATGTTATGTGGATTTAAAAATCAAATCCAATTGTGTTTGCATATATCATATAAGTGATTTGAAAGTGGTTTTGTACTTGAACGTACATTTCGAAAAGAATTGTTCTATGAAATTAATTTACAGTTCCTAGAATTTATTTATTTCTCGCATCGCACTTTCTAGAATTTATAATTCCTCGAATTACATATCGCGAACTATAAAAGCTTGAAACCTTTCAGTTCCATTTTAGACTTGTAAGAGTACAGAAGCAGTAATGCGTCGGCTGTGTCGCTTCAGCAGGAAAGAATTTACAACTATACAGAACTTAAAACGACATGAAAGAACGAGTTGTAGAATAAAAATTTCAAGAAAGCAGTTTCAGTGTGATTTATGCAGACAGTTTTCTCGAAGTGATAATTTTATGAAACATTGTAAAACTTGCAACACTGATTCTATGCAAACAGCACCATGTCCTCACTTAGCTCCTCACTTAAATCCTTACTTAGCTCTTCACATAGCTCCCCACAGAGCTCCTCACTTAGCTACTCACTTAGTTCCGCAGACAGCTTCTCAAACAGCTCCTCAATCAGCACCTCACTTAGCTCCTCACATATCTCCTCACACAGATCCTCAATTAGCACCACTACCTGCTCCTCTGTTAGCTCCACAACCTGCTCCACACATTCCACAACCTGAAACATCGCCACCATCTGCTCTACATGCTACACAATCAGTTCAACAGACTATAGCACATTTAAAATTTCCTCCTGTACACTCTGTTTTTCCTCCAAAACATTGCAACTTTTAAACAGGATTGGGAAGTAAATCACTTATAAGTTAACCCCACCTCAAATATGAAAAAATTAAGTACAGCTTTTGCAGGACTGACTAACGCTTGTATATGTAACGACCAAACAGATACTGATACAGACTTTCAAAGATTTTTTCAAGATTTAGGAAGCCTCTCCTAGATTTAACTACAACATCACCTCGACCAATATCTCTTAGTGTAAATATATCGTGTAAATATCTTAAATCCATTACAGCGGAGTAATACTATACAGAAACTTTCTACTTTCAAAGTCAAGCTTTCCCCATCTACATTCGACCAATATGGCTGAAATCTATGATGAGGCGTTACTGAACATCCAGACTTGACGAATCTAGTGCTCGTGGAAGCAGGTGAACTTTAAAACTAATAACACAAATGGAAGTACACATATCCCAATACCGACCGTTCACCGCTGGTAGGAAATAATTTAACTTAGTATCTATAAGAAGATATGTAATCCAACGCTGTTCCATCACTCGTTTTGCCCTCATTAGCTCTCAAGACCTCGGTTACGAGATTCGGAAAAATATTCTCACTCGCTCCGACTAGACTCTATCATAATAAATTCAGCTAAGCCATCTTCAATGAGTGAATCAAGCTACCAACTGCCTCAAGAATGTATGTCATCTAATCTAACAGTCAGCGAATCACCGATTCATCTAGAATAAAACCATTTCACGTAATTATAGAGAATACCAAGTTCGTCTCCCTGCATAATTAAATAAATGTTAACGTCAGCATTGTCTCCAGATATGAACTTTACTACATAAATTCAAAGCACATTGCTTAAATGAATAAAGAACATTGCTTGTTTTTGTAAATTAACATTCTAAGAAGAATGTGAATTTTTGTATATGTAAATAAATATTATGTTTCTTTGCAAAATGGAATATACTAAATTGTATTTCAAACTGAAACTTTGTTTCATTTAACACCAAACAGAATATATAATTTAAAGAAATTAGTGAATTATTGGTTAGATAAAATATATTACTTTATAAATCTATGGTCATAACTTTACAAAACATTTGTGTAATGAAGACGTATTTAATTGTGGGTGTAATATTTTTTACATACTTATCTTGAACAAGCAAATCAACATAATAAAACAAAATTTACTCGGTATGTATTCCATGATAGAAATACGTAATTTTCATTCACTCAGTCTAGTGACTGACATAATATTTTGTTCAATCATATCAGAAAGCAGTACTATTATAAATTATATTCATGCAAACAGATCTCACAGCAAAATCGTTAATACTTAACGCAGTAACGACTTGTGTAAACGGAGAATCTCATACAGTACAAAAGAGTTCGAGGGAATTTTTTTCAGGGGGAAATTTTTATGACACCTGGAGATTTGGGCTGAGTGGATCAGTGTGGGAGGCCATTAAATAAGGGGGAGATTTTTTAGCTTTTCTGGTCTTGTAGTTGTAATTTTTATTGCAAATTGTGTGTTTTTATTGATTTATGAAGTGTGAATTAATTACACCTGGCTTTGTGGGTGATAAGCGAGTTGTAATTTCCAATGTGTGAAATTTGTTTGGTTTGATTTAATATGTGTGTGGTTAGCCCTTGTTTCGATTTATTAATTAAATTATTTGAAATATAGCATATTTCGGCACGGTATTAATATAAAGTTTGTGTTCCATTCTGTTGTGTGTGACATACTCGGGGTAAGTTATTTTAATGAATACCAGCCGTACCAACCAGCTTGCAATACAACCAAATCTCATCACCAATTTCAAATTTCATCTTCTTACACGAAAACATGGAAGCGTTACCAATTGCACTAATAATAGCAGTTTCTCGGCCTTATCTTCATGAACTGGTAAAATCTTACAGCATATTACATAATGAGGGTCAATGTCACCAATTTCCTTAGGCGCAGGATCCTTTTGAATATGCGACTTCCTGAGGAAACAAATTTCCAACAAACCATTAAATATAACTCTTTCTATATTCGGTATACCTTATTAGGATATTACCTGGACACACGAGTCTGCCGAGGAACCATTATTGATGTGTCTTCTCTAATGACACGTAGCGAAATAAAATACACGAACAAGTTACGTCCTTCACAAAATAAATTCCATAGAGAACATGAAAATAAAACTACACAAAGCACGAAATAACTTGCGATATCTTATCGCACCGACCCTTTATCAGGCGAATGCTCCATATCTAAAAGTAAATTGTAGGCTTCTGTTTTTCAGGGCACAAAATAATCTGGTTTAATTACATCACATCTACCTCTATTTACCATACCTCCTTGTCAAATAGGTAACTCATTGTTCAAGTCCAACACTCTATTTTGAGCTATATTATAATATGTACGCAGATAACGCCTTTGATATCTCAAATTAATAATCGTTCCAATAATTAAATAAATAATCCACTGAATGCTGCTTATTTACGTCTCTATGAGATCAGTTAGTTACCTACAACACATCGTGACAGAAAGCAACATTGTAACCGTTACCATAAAAAATGCAGCAACTAGTACACGATCAGCATTTGTCATATAAGAATACCACATAGTAAGACACACATGGTAAGCCACACATAGTAAGACACGCATGGTAAGGAATCTCCCAGTACTCACGTAGGTCGAATAAATAGTCAGTCCAAGCATTGTTACGACGCTGATGCACCATTTATTTCACACCTGTGAAACCAAATACAAAATAGATACATACTCGCAAATCTACTTCTAACAAATTATAATACTGCTTTTGACCACTAAGATCTGGCCAAGACATATCAACCCCTTAACCAAAGGACGCATCTGCACCAATAGCGGGTTGCAATATTGAATTTTAGATAAGGCTACTAAACCTTGGCCTGATAAATGGTCGGTGCGATAAGGTATTCTGCGTTTTTTCGTGCTTTGTGCCTTTTTCTTTTCGTGTTATATATGGGATGTATGTTGTAAAGGTTTTAACTTGTTTGTGAAGTTTATCAAGGTAGTAACTTGTTCGTGTATTACATTTTACTCCATGTCATTAGAGAAGACACATCAATAATGGTTCCTCGGCAGACTCATGTGTCCAGGTATTATCCTAAGAAGGTATTCCGAAATATTTTGTTTTTTCTAAGAATGTCAATAAGGAAAATAAGTCTTGGACTGTTGAGATTGTTGATAAAGAAAAGAGTTATATTTTGTTGTCGTTTTTATACCGTTTTGATCTGCAAGGAATAACCACGAAAGCAGGTAGTGGTTTGTTGGAAATGTGTTTCTTCAGGAAGTCGTATACTCAGAAGGATCCTACGCATAAAGAAATTGGTGTCATTGACTCTCATGATATAATATGTTGGAAGACTTTTCTAGTTCGTAAAGCGAAGGCCGATAATACTGCTTTTATTAGTGTATTTGGCAACGCTTTCATGTTTTTGCGTAAGACGATGAAGTTTGAAATTGGTAATCAGATTTGGTTGTATCGCAAGCAAGTTGGTTCAACTTGTGACATGCATATTCGTAGCCATGCTGAATTGTATTTTAATCCATAATAAATATATTTTTTGCCATAATAATCAATTTATGTTTTGTTATTACTTATGTTCCTTTTCTGATAATTGGCCCATAGATAACATTTATTCGTATTAGGATGTTGGTGGTATTGTTAGGTATATATAGTTTGTGCCATAAAGGAATCCTGACTAACTTAGATGCCATCTGTCAATCCCCCTTGCACCAAACGAACCAGAAAAATGAATTTGCACATGCACCAATAAACACACACATACGTGACAGTAAAATTACAGTTGATGCAGGGAACTCATTAGGAGGAACACACCCTTGTGGTGTATTAAGGTTGTAGTTTAAAAGATGATTTCAGATCCAATATAGAGGATAATATTCTGTATTTGGTTGTTGTCAGTGACGACTGTAACATTATTATTCTTGCTTCATATTTGCATTTCCTTGTCATAATTGTACTGCTGGAGTAATTGTTATGAGAATTGATGTTATCTTGACTAAATTCGGTTCAGAGGTTCGGATTTATGGGCGATTTTGTTTTCAAGGTGATAGACTTAGAATATTTCTGCCAAGCGTCACTGTTCTAGTATTACCCAAACATGATGCGTTCAAATTTTTAACCTTGTGCGGATTGCAATATAGACTATTAGATAGGGCTACCAAGCCTTCGCCTGATAAGGGATCGGTGCGATAAGATATTTCGTGTTTTTTTCATGTTTTGTGTCTTTTTCTTGCTTGAGCATAAAAAACAATGGGAATACTCGTACATGAAATAAATTGTATCGATTATCGATATACTTGAAGAACGGGGATACAGCGAATGAAACAATTTAAGTATTATAAATCCTAGTTAGGTATAAACACTATATATATATATATATATATATATATATATATATATATATATATATATTTTATATATATATATATATATATATATATATACAGGCAACAGATATATGGGAAAAAAAGTATGATATTATATTAATGTGGTTTTAATTTAGTGAACCCTATCGCTTTTCTGAAACAGGTATTTTTTTAGAGGTGTAGGCTATAATTTCAAATGAAAAGGTCTATTTTAAGTAAACATTGAGTGAGAGGAATATGCTTAAATCTGAAATAACATACGATTCTCAACCAACTTATGTCGGTTGATATTTGGTTTAATAAACTATCCAAACGGGAAGGAGTGTTATCGAAGTATGTTATTTGAAGAATAATGAGGAATTTGGAGGAATAAGGAACGATTTTTGAGGAATAAAGAACGAATTTGAAGATTCCTGAATGATTTTGGAGTTATAAATGTTTTTGAGGAATAAAGAACGAATTTTGAGGAAAAGTGCATGATTTTTGAGGAATAAGATATGAAATATCTGTTTAGAGAGCAAGCCCACAGCCAATAACTGAATTGGTTATCACCCTATACTGTTGTTCAAGTGTAACCCAGTGACAAATAATCAGCCCGATAGCATGTACTGCCTGCCACAGTCGTTTCAATGCCAGAATATAGCCATCTGACAATGGTGTGATGTATTTTTCGAGACAGATTTGCAAGCCTTAAGTAAAAAGACAACGGCCCGCTGCATTCTTTAGGATAACAGACTGATATCACCGAAAAGATGTCGCCGTGAAATCGCAGAAGGAAAACGATGCAAGCATCTTAAAAAGGTTTCTGGGCCGATTCCCATACGGCATCTTTGTCTTTTAGGTAAAATGGTCATTATCTTATCTATTCCGGCCCGGTAACGTCTTTGAGACAAAGCTGTTTATTACAGAAAAGAGCATAGCCGGATGTTAGCTAGCTGTTAACTGCATGATATCATTTTTGTCTGAAATGGTATGGCAGCATTATATTGCCCAGGAATCATGTTGCAAGCATCTTAAAATATTTCTGGGCTGATTCATATATGGCTACATTGACTTTTCGGTAAGCTGGACATTATCTTATTTATTCTGGCCCCACTACAGCTTCGAGAAAAGGTTCTTTATCACAGTTAAAATATGAATATGGTGTATTTTTGCCGACAAAGTTTAGGAAGGTGTATTGAATAGGCAAGGTGTTATCTAGCTGTTAAAGGAATGTTGCCGTTTTTGAGACAGAATGTTTGCTGTTAGAAAAAAGACAACAACCTGCTGTATTTTTTTTAGGATAACAGTTAGATATCACCGAAAAGCTGTAGGTATGATATAACAATGGAAACATGTTGCAGGCATCAAAAGGAACATTTTTTTCGGCCGATTCCCATACGCCATCTTTGTCTTTTTGGTAAAATGGCCTTTGTCTTATTTTTTCTGGCCCGACAATGTTTACGAGACAACGCTCTTTATCGCAATTAATATATGAAAATGATGTGTTTTTGCCGAGGAACTTTTTGAAATTGTATTGGAAAGGTAAGATGTTATCTAGCTGTAAATTGCATTATGTCTCTTTTGATACAGAAGGAAGGCAGTTTGAAAAAAATACAACAACCCGCTGTATTTATAGGACAACATCTGGATATTATCGAAAAGATATCACCACGATATCGCAGAGTATAAATGTTGCAAGTATCTTAGATATATGTCTTGGCCAATTCTGATTCAGCAGCTTTGTCCATTAGGTAAGCTGGCTATTATCTTATTTATTCCGGCCCGGTAACGCTTACCAGACATGGTTCTCTACCACAAAAAAGAGCTTTGCAGGCAAACATTTGGAAAGTGTTTTGAATAGGCAAGATGTTAGCTGGCTGTTAAGTGCATGATGTCTCTTTTCAGAAAGAATGTTTACTGTATTATCTAGCACAATAGATTAATATCACCGAAAAAATGACTGCAAAATATTGTAAATGAAACAGATAGGAAGCATCTAAAAAAATATTTTGTTCCGTTTCCCATACGACAAATTTGTCTTTTCGATAAGCTGGCCATTGTATTATTTTTTCTGGTTCGGCAATATTTTCGAGACAAGGCTCTTTATCACAATGAAGATATATATATATAAAATATGCATACACACATATATAACGTATTTTTGCGACCATATTTTATAAAGTGTTTTGAATAGGAAATATGTGAGCTAGCCGTTAACAGCATTATGTCTTTTTTAATACAAAATATTTATCATTAGAAAAAAGACATTGCATGATGTATTGTTCAGGATAACATATGGATACACCGGAAAGAAATCGGCATGATATCGCATAGGATACATGTTGCAAGCAACTTATAAATATTTCTGGGCCAATTCTCATACGGCATTTTAGCAATTTCTGTAACCTTGCAACTATGTTATTTATTTCGGCCGGGAAACGTTATCGAGACAAGGTTCTTTATTACAATAAAGATTTAAATATGATGTCTTTTTGCCTGACGAACTTTTCAAAAGTATTTAAATAGGGAAAATGTTAACTAGTTGTTAACGGCATAATGTATTTTTTGAGACAGAATGATTGTCGTTAGAAATAAGACAACGCCCCAGTATTTTTTGGATAACAGATGGATGCAACCGAAAAGAAAATAATGCAACCATATTGAAATGTTTGTGGGCTGATTCATATATGGCTACATTGTCTTTTCGGAAAGCTGGCCATTATCATTTTTAATCTGGACCAGCAATGTTCTTGAGACAAGGCTCTTTATCACATTGAAGATATATATATACACATACACACATATATATATACATATAATGTATTTTTGCGTCAAAAACTAGACTAGAATAGAAAGATGTTAGGTTGTTGTTAACGCCATGATGTCTTTTTTGAGACAGAATCTTTGCGTTAGAAAAAAGACAATGGCCCGCTCTATTTCTAGAATAAATAATGGATATCACCGAAAATTATTTGTCATGATTTTGCACTGATGCATGTTGCAAACATCTTTAAAATGTGTCTGAGCTGATTCCCGTACGGCAACTTTGTCTTTTCGGTTACCTGGCCAATGTCATATTTATTCTGTCCCGGTAACATTTTCGAGACAAGACTCCTTATCACAAAAAAAGAACCTTGCGACAAACATTTTGAAAGTGTTTTGAATATGCAAGTTGTAAGCTGGGTGTTAAGTGCATGATGTCTTTTTTGAGACTGAATGTTTGCCGTTAGAAAAAAAGGCCTTACGTATTATTTCAGGCAACAGATTAATATCACCGAAAAAATGGCGGCATGATATTGCAGAGGAAACATGTCGCATCAACATAAAAATGTTTCTGCACTGATTCCCGTACGGAATTTTTGTCTTTTTGGTAACGTGGCCATTATCTTATTTATTCTCGCCTGTTTGTGTTTTCGAGACAAGGCTCCCTATAAAAAAAAAAATCCTTGCTGACAAAATCTTGGAAATTATTTTGATTAGGCAAGATTTTAGCTAGCTGTTAACTGTACGATGTCTTTTTTGAGCCAGAATGTTTGCTGTTAGAAAAAAGATAACAGCCCACTGTATTGTTTACGTTAACACATGGATATCACCGAAAAGCTCTAGGTATGATATCGCAGAGGAAACATGTCGCAGACTTCTAAAAAATATTTTTTGGGCCGATTCCCATACAGCATCTTTGTCTTTTTTGTAAGATGACCTTTGTCTTATTTTTTCTGGCCCGACAATTTTTTTCGAGACAAGACTCTTTAACACAATTAAGATATAAAATTGATGTGTTTTGCCAAGGTAACTTTTGAAAATGTATTTAATATGCAAGATGATATCTTGCTGAAAATGACATTGTCTTTTTTGAGAGAGACGGTTTACCGTTAGAAAAATACAACAGCCCGTAATATTTTTAGGGTAATATCTGAATATCATCGCAAAGATATCCGCTTGATATTGCAGATGATAAAAGTTGCATCTATCTTAACAATGTTTCTGGGCTAATTCTGATGCAGTTTCTTTGTCTTTGTCTGTTCGGCAAGATGACCATTATCTTATTTATTCCGGCCCGGTAATATTTTCGAGACAAGGCTCTCTATCACAAAAAACATACTTCCCGAGAAACTGATGGAGAGTGTTTTGAATAGCCAAGACGTTAGCTAGCTGTTAACTGCATGATGTCTTATTTGGGACAGAATGTTTACTGTTAGAAAAAAAAGTCTACGGCTTGCTGAAATTATTATAATGACAGATAGGTATATCCGATAAGATGTCGGCATGACATCGCAGAGGAAAAATGTTGCAAGCGTCTTAAAAATGTTTCTGGACTAATTTCTTTAGGGCATTTTTGCTTTTCGATAAGCTGGGCTATATATAATTTGTTATGGCCCGGCACTATTTTGAGACAATGCTCTTTATCCCAATAAATATATTAATATGTTGTATTTTTGCCAACTAACTTTGGAAAGTGTTTTGAATAGCCAAGATGTTAGCAAGCTGTTAGCAGAATGATGTCTTATTTGGGACAGAATGTTTACAATTATAAAATAAAATATGTCACGATGTATTGTTTGTGATAACAGATTAATATCACCGAAAGCTCTCGGTATGATACCATAGAGGAAATATTGTTGCAAGCATTTATAAAATGTTTTTGTGCCGACCCCATACGTCATATTTGTACTCTCGGTAAATGGACATTATCTAATTTACTTTGACTAGGCAACATTTGAGATACAAGACTCTTAATCACAATAAGAATATAAATATATCTTTTTGTTGACAAAATTTTTGGAAAGTTTATTGAATAGGGAAGATTTTAGCTAGGTGTTGATTTCATGATGTCGTTTTTGAGAGAGTGTGTTTGCTGTTAGAAAAAAAGACAACGGCCCGCTGTATTTTTAGATGGATATCACCGAAAATATTTCCCAAGGTTTCGCACAGGATGCATGTTGCATCCATCATCAAAATGTTTCTGAGCCGATTCCCATACAGCACTTTGTCTTTTCGGTACCCCGGTCATTATCTTATTTATTCCGGCCCGGGAATGTTTTCGAGACAAGACTCTTTATCACAATAAAGAGCCTAGCGACAAACTTTTCGAAAGGGTTTTGAATAGACAAGATGTTAGCTAGATATTAATGGCACAATGTCTTTCTTGAGACAGAATATTTGCATTTTGAGAAAAGACAACGGCCAGCTGAATTTTTCAGGATAACAGATGGATATCATCGAATAAATGGCAGCATGATATCGCAGAGGAAACAAGCAAGCATTTTAAAAATGTTTCTGTGCCGATTCCCTTGTGGCATCATTGTCTTTTCGGTAAGCTGGCCATTATTTTATTCGTTCTGGCAAGGCAATATTTACGGGACAACACTATCTAGTACAATAAAAACATAAAAATGATGTATTTTGGCCAAAAGACTTTTGGAAAGTGCATTGAATAGGCAAAATGTTATGTAGCTCTTAATGGCATTATGTTTTTTTTTGACAGAATGTTTGCAGTTAGAAGAAAAACAACAGCCCGCTGTATTTTTAGGATAATATCTGAATATCGTCGAAAATATGCTAGCATGATATCGCAGAGGATAAATGTTGCTAGCCTTTTAAAAAGTTTTCTGGGCCGATTCTCATATGGCAGCTTTGTATTTTCGGTAAGCTAGTCATATTATTTATTCTGGCCCGGTAACCTTTTTCGAGACAATGCTCTCTATCACAAAAACAGACTTATCGAAAAACTGTTGGAAAGTTTTTGATTAGGCAAGATTGTAGCTAGCTGTTAAATGCGTAATGTCTTTTTTGAGACGGAATGTTTGCCGCTATATACAAGACAACATACTGCTGTATTTTAGGTTTTCAGATAGATACCACAGAAAAGATGTTGGCGTGATATCGCAAATGAAACATGTTCCAATCAAAATTAAAAATGATTTTGGGCCGATTACCATACGAAATATTTGTGTTTTTGGTAATCTGGACATTATATTATTTATTCTGGCCCCGCTACATTTTTGAGACAACGCACTTTACCACAGTAAAAATATAAATATGATGTATTTTTGCCAGACAGAAGGTTTTCCGTTAGAAAAAAGACTACGGCCTGCTATATTTTTTAGGATAACAGATGGATATCACCGAATATATCTGGGCATGATAGCGCTGAAGAAACATGTTGCAAGTAGCTTTAAAACGTTTCTGGGCAGTTTCCCCTATCACAGCTTAGTATTTCCGGTAAGCTAGCGATTATCTTATTTTCTCTGGGGGATCAGAAGTGAGGGGGTACAACTGTGTGGTCAGCAGTAAGGGGGCACAACTTGGATGTCAGCAGTAAATGGAGACAACTTAGGGCAGAGCAGTAAGTTGTTCCAACTGAGGTACAGTCGTAAGGGTTCCCAAGTGAGTGGTAAGCAATAAGGGATCCAAAGTGAGCAGTCAGCTGTAAGCCATCACAACTGAGGGGTGAGCAGTAAGGAGTCCCAACTAATGGGTCAGTAGTATGGGGTCCTAACTGAGAGGTCAGAAATAAGGAGGTACAAATGAGGGGTCAGTTGAAACAAGACACAATGGAGGCATCAGCAGTAAGAGGTTCCAACTGAGAGTTCAGCAGTTAGGGGCCTAAATGAGGGATCAGCAGAAAGGAGAACGAACTTTAGGTCAGCGTTAAGGGAGAATAAATTTGGGTCGGCTATAAGGGGACACAACTTAGGGGTCAGCAGTAGGAAGAACCTAGTTAGAGGATTGCAGTGAGGGGGCACTAATGAGAGTAGAGCATTAAGGTGTAACAACTGTGGGATCAGCTGTAAAGGGTCCCAACTCATGGGTCAGCAGCAGTGAGGGGGCACTAATGAGAGTAGAGCATTAAGGTGTAACAACTGTGGGATCAGCTGTAAAGGGTCCCAACTCATGGGTCAGCATTGAGGGGCACAACATTAGGGACAGCACTAGGGGGTCCCAAATGTGTAGACAGCAGTGAGGGGTCACAACTGATGGGTCAGCAGTAAAGGGTCCCAACTGAAGGGTCAGAAGTAAGGGGACATAACTGAGGGGTCAGCTGAAACGAGGCACAATGGAGGGGTCAGCAGTAAGGGGTCCCTACTGAGGGGATAGATATAAGGGTTCCAAATTAGGGGACAAAAGTAAGGGGTCCCAATTGAGGGGTCAGCAGTAAGGAGTTTCAACTGTGAGGGAGCAGTAAGGGGTCCCAACAGAGAAGATAGCGTAAAGAGATCCCAACTGAGGGATCAGCCATGAGGGGCACAACTGAGGGGTCACCTGAAACAAGGCCGATGAAGGGGTCAGCAGTAAGTGGTTCCAACTGGGGATTCAGCAGTTAGGGGTTCCAGCTGAGGGATCAGAAGTCAAAAAGCACAACTGGAGCAAAGCATTGTGGGGACCCAACTGAGAGGTCAACAGAGAGGGGTCCCTAATGAGTGATCAGAATTAAGGGGTCCCAACTGAGGGGTAAGCAGAAATATTTCCCAACTGAAGGATAAGCAGTAACTGGTTCCATCTAAGGGGTCAGAAGTTTGGTGTACCACATCAGGGTTCAGCAGTAAGAGGTGCCACTGGAAGGGTCAGCAGTAAAGGGTTCCTACTGAGGAGTCAGTATTAGAGGGTCCCAACTGAAGGGTCAGAGTTAAAGAGTACCAAATGAGGTGTAAGTAGTAAGGGGTCCCACCTGAGGGGTCTATAGAAATGGTTTACAACTAATGTGTCAGAAGTAAGGAGTTAAAACTCTAGGGTCTGCAGTAAGGTGTCCCAACTGAGGGGTAAGCAGTAAGATGTCCCAACTGAGGGGTCATAAGTGAGGGTTCCAAACTAAGGGGTCTGCTGTAAGGCGACCTATCTGAGGGGCAATATAAAGGGGTCCTAACAGTGGGGTCAGCAGTAGTGGGTGTTAAATAAGGGGTCAGAATTATGTGGTCCCAACTGAATGGTCAGCTGGAAGAGGTCCTAACTGAGGTGTAGGCAGAAAGGTCTTCCAAATTAGGGGTCAGCAGTGTGTGGTCACTACTGAGGGGTTAACAGTCACATTGTGCAACTTGGGGGACAGCAGTTTAGGTCCTATCTGAGGGTACAGCAATAAGGCGTTCCAAATTAGAGGCCAGCTATAAGGTGTCAACACTGAGGGGGCAGCAATAAGGGCTCCCAACTCTGGTGTCAGCAATAACTGGTTCCACTTGAGGGGACAGAAATAAGGAGTCCCAACTGTGCGGTCAGCAGTAATGGGTGTTAACTATCAGGACAGAATTATGTTGTCCGAAATGAGTGGTTAGCTGTTAGGTATCAGCTAACAGAGCGGTCGGCAGTAAGGTGTCCCAACTGTGGTGTCAGCAGTAAATGGTTCCACTTTCGGGGACTGAAGTTAGGGGTCCCAACTGAGTGGTCAGCTGGAAGAGGTCCTAAATCAGGGGTCGGCAGTAAGTGGTCCCAACTTAGGGGTCAGCAGTAAGGGGTCCCAACAAATAAGTTAGCAGTTAGGGGTCCCAACTTATGAGTCAGCAGTTAGGAGTACCAATAGGGGGGTCAACAGTATAGGGCCTCAACTGAGGGGTTGGCAGTAAAAGATCCCAATGGAAATTTTAGCAGTAAGAGGTCCCACTCATGGGTCTGTATTAAGGGCTCCCAACTGACATGTCTGTAGTATGGGGTCCCAACTGAGTGTTCAACAGTAAAGCGTCCCTACTAAGTGATATGCAGTAAGGGGTCACAACAAAGATGAAAGCAGAAAATTTTCCCAACTGAAGGAATAGCAGTAAATGGTTCCATTTAAGGGGTCAGTAGTTAGGTGTCCCACTTGAGGGGTCAGCATTAAGGGGTGCCATTGGATGAGTTAGCCGTAAAGGGTCCCAACTGAGGGGTCAGTATTAGAGGGTCCCAACTGAAGGGTAAGAGGTAAAAAGTACCAAATGAGTTGTAAGAAGTAACGGGTCCCACTTAATGAGTCTTTAGAAAGGGGTTCAAACTAAGGTGTCAGAAGTAAGGGGTTACAACTCGGTAGTCTGCAGTAAGGAGTCCCAACTGAGGGGTAAGCAGTAAGATGTCCCAACTGGGAGGTCATCCGTAAGTGGTCCCAACTAAAGGGTTTGCAATAAGGTGACCTATCTGAGGGTCAACAGTAAGGGGTCCTAATTGAGGGGTCAGCAGTAAGGCGTCCTAACTGAGGGGTAAGCAGAAAGTTGTCCCAACTAAGGGGTCAGAAGTGAGGGATCACATCAAAGGCGTCTGCAGTAAGCAGATTCATCCGAGGGGCGACAGTAAGGGGTCCCACCTGAGGTGTCAGCAATGAGTGGTCCCAACTGAGGGAGCAATAGTAAGGTGTCCCAACTGAGTGTAAGCAGTAAGTTGTCCGAACAGGGTGGTCAGAATTGAGGGGTCCTAACAGGTGTCTACAATAAGGGGACCAATCTAAGATATCAGCAGTAATGTGTCCCAACTGAGAGTTAAGCAGTAGGTAGTCGCAACTGAGCTGCAGAAGTGAGGGGTCACAACTAAAGGTTCTGCAGTAAGGGGTTTCAACTGGGAGAGAGTAGTAAGGGGTCCAGTCTGAGGAGACAGCGTAATGGGATCCAAACTTAGGGATAAGCAGTGAGGTGCACAACTGAGGCGTCACCTGAAACAAGGTTCAATGGAGAGGTCAGCAGTAAGGGATTCCAACTGGGGTTTCAGCAGTTAAGGGTTCCAGCTGAGGGATCAGAAATCAAGGGGCACTACTTGGAGGAGAGTAGTGTGTGGTCCCAACTTGGGGGACAGCAGTAAGTGGTCCCAAGTGAGGGGGCACAACATGGCAGACAGCACTATTTGGTCCCAACTGAGGGTTGAGCAGTATGGTGTCACAGTTAAGTGGATCAGCAGTAAGGTGTCACAACTTGGTGAACAGCTGTAAGGTGGCCAAACTGTGGTGTCAGCAGTAGTGGGTCCCAACTGGGTGCTCGGCAGTTAGAGGTCCCAACTGATTGGTCATCAGTTAGGGGTGTTAACTAAGGGGTCAGAATTGTGTGGTCCCAACTGAATGGTCAGTTGGAAGGGGTCACAACTGAGGGATCGGCATTAAGGTGTCCCAACTTAGACGTCGGCTGTTTGTGGTCACTACTGAGGGGTCAACAGTGACCATGTGCAAATTGGGGGAAAGCAGTAAGGGGTCCTAACTGAGGGGACAGCAGTAAGAGGTAATAAATGATGTATCAGTTGTAATGTGTCCACACAGAGGGGTCAGCAATAAGGGGTCCCAACTGTGGTGTCAGCAGTAAATGGTACCACTTGAGGGGACTAAAGTTAGGGTTCCCAAATTTGGGGAGGGCCTTAATGGGAGGGCCTGCTTTGTTGTCAGCAGTAAACGGTTCCACTCTCGGGGAGAGAAGATTGGGGTCCCAACTGAATGGTCAGCAGTAAGGGGTAATAAATAAGGGGTCAGAATTATGTGGTGCCAACAGAGTGGTCAGCTGGTAAGGGTCCTAAATGGGGAGTTGGCTGTAAGGGGTCCCAACTGAGGGGTCAGAAGTTAGGGGCACAAATGAGGGATCAGCAGAAAGGAGAACGAACTTTAGGTCAGCAGTATGGGAGAATAAATTTGGGTCGGTGGTAAGGGGGCACAACTTAGGGGCCAGCAGTAGGAAGAACCAACTTAGGGGATTGCCATGAGGGGGCACTAATGAGAGTAGAGCATTAAGGGGTCACAACTGTGGGATCAGCTGTAAAGGGTCCCAACTCATGGGTCAGCATTGAGGGGCACAACATTTGGGACAGCACTAAGGGGTCCCAAATGTGTAGACAGCAGTGGGGGGTCACAACTGATGGGTCAGCAGTAAAGGGTATCAAATGAAGGGTCAGAAGTAAGGGGGCATAACTGAGGGGGCATAACTGAGGGGGCATAATTGAGGGGTCAGCTGAAACGAGGCACAATGGAGGGGTCAGCAGTAAGGGGTCCCTACTGAGGGGATAGATATAAGGGTTCCAAATTAGGGGACAAAAGTAAGGGGTCCCAACTTTGGGTAAGTTTTAATTGGTGTTAACTAAGGCATCAGCATTATGTGGTACCAACTAAGTGGTCGGCAGTAAGTTGTACCAACTCAGGGGTCAGCAGTTTGTGGTCACTACTGAGTGGTTAACAGTCACATTGCGCAAATTGGGGGACAGCAGTAAGTGGTCCTTACTGAGGGGACAGCAGTTAGAAGTACCAAATGATATGTCAATTGTAAGGTGTCCAGACTCAGGGGTCAGCAATAAGGGGTCTCAACTGTGGTGTCGGCAGTAAATGGTACCACTTGAGGGGACTAAAGTTAGGGGTCCCAAATTTGGAGTAGGCTTTAGTGGGTGTTACTTAGTGGTCAGCATTATGGTGTTCCAACTGAGTGGTCAGCTGTAAGGGGCCCCAACTGAGGGTTCAGCAGAAAGTTGTCCCAACTAAGGGGTTATAAGTGATTGGTCCCAACTAATGGCATTGCAATAAGGAGATTAATCTGAGGGGCTGCAGTAAGGGGACCCTTACTGACGGTTCAGCAATGATGTGTCAGCAATGAGGGGTCCCAACAGAGTGAGCAATAGAAAGGTGCCCTAACTGAGCGGTAAGCAGTAAGTAGTCCGAACAGGGGGGTCAGAATTGAGGGCTCGTAACTGACGAGTCAAAGTAAGTAGTCCAAAATACGGGTTCATCAGTAAGGTGTGCCAACTGAAATGTCGGCAGTAAGGGGGCCAAAATGAAGGGTAGGGACAAAGATGTCCCATCTGAAGGGTCAGAAATAATGGTCCCAACTGAGAGGTAAGCATTAAAGTGTCTCAACAAAGGGGTGAAAAGTAACAAGATTCAACTTAATGGTCTACAGTATGGGATCCATTTGAGTAGTCAGGGGCATGGTTCCAAACTATGGGGTCAACAGTAAAGGGTCCCAACTGATGGGTCAGTGAATATTTATTCCAACTGAGGGATCAGCAGTAACTAGTTCAATTTAAGGAGTCAGAAGTAAGGTGTCTCACCTGAGGGGTCAGAAGTAAGGGGACCGGACAAAGCAGTCAACAGTAAGAGGTCCTAACAAAGGGATTATCAGATTAGTGTCCCAACTGAGGGGTCCTAAGTGAAGGTTCATAACTGAGTGGTCTGCAGTAAGAGGTCCCAAATAAGGGGTCAGCAGTAAGAGGTCCCAACTGAGGGGTAAGCAGTAAGTAGTCCGAACAGGGTGGTCAGAATTGAGTGGTCCTAACTGAGGGGTCTGCAGTAAGGGTACCTCTCTGAAGCATCAGCAGTAATGTGTCCCAACTGAGCGGTCAGAAGTGAATGGTCTCAACTAAGGGGGTCTGCAGTAAGGCAAACCATCTGAGGGGCAGCAATAAAGGGGTCTCTATGAAGGGGTCAGCAATGAGCTGTCCCACTGAGAGAGTAACAATAAGGTGTCCGAACAGAGGAGTCATCAGTAAGAAGTTCCGATCTGAGATGTCAGCTTAAGGGGTCCTAACTGTGGGGTCAGCGGTAAGGGGTCCCACTAAGGGGTTAAAATTAAGTGGTCCCTGCAGAAGATTCAACAGTGAGAGGTCCCAACTAAGATGTCAGCAGTAAGTGGTTCCAACTAAGAGGACAGCAGGGTCCCAACCGAGGGGCAAGCAATAAGGTGCCGTATCTGAGAGGTCAGAAGTAAGGTATCCCAACTGAGGAGTCAGCAGAAAGGGGTGCCAACTTAAGTGTCAGAAGTAAGTGGTCCATCCTGAGGGGTCATTAGAAGGTGGTCCCAACTGGGGTGTCAGAAGTGAGGTTTTCCAACTTAGGGGTTTTCAGTCAGGGATCCCAAATGAGGGGTCAGCATAGAGGGGTCCAAATGAGGGATCAATAGTAAGGTGTCCTAACTGTGGGGTCAGAAGTAAGTAGTTCCAACTAAGTGCAAATAAGTGAGTGTTCCAACTGAGGGGTTTGCTGTAAGTGGACTCATATTAAATGTAGTAGTAAGGGGCCCAAATGAGGGATCTGCAAATAGGGGTTCCCAACTGAGGGGTCATCAGAAAGGGATCCCAGATGAGTGGTCTGCTGGAAGAGGTCCCAACAGGAAGTTCAGCAGTTGGAGTCCTAACTGAGAGGTCAGCAGTTAAGGGTCCCATCTGTGTAGTGAAGGTATTGGTCCCTACTGTGTTGTCAGCAGTAAAGGGTCCCAACTGAGGGGGCAGCGGTAACGATTCCCAAATTAGGGGTCAGCAGTGAGTGGACCCAACTGAGGGGCCAAAATTGAAGGTCCAAACTGAAGTGTCTGTAGTAAGGTGTCCCACCTGATGGGTCATTAGAAAGGGGTTCAAACTTAGATTTCAGAAGTGAGGGGTTCCTACTGAGGGGTTCCAGTAATGGGTCCCATCTGAGGGGTCAGCAGTAAGAGGTCCCATTTTAGTGGTCAGCAGTAAGGGGTTCTAACTGAGGGGTAAGATATAAGGGATCCCAACTTTAGGGTTGGCAAATAAAGGGTCTGCCACAAAGAATTCAGTAGTAAGGTGTCCCAAATGTGGGGTCAGCAGTGAGTGGACCCAACTGTCAGGTCAGCCGGGAGGGGTCCCAACAGAGGGGTCAGGAGTTAGAGGTCACGTCTGTGAAGTCTGCAGTAAGGGGTTCGAACTGAGGGGTCAGCAGTAAGAGGTCCCATCTGAGGGGTTATCAGAAAGGGGTCCTAACTGAGTGGTGAGAAGTAAGGTGTCATAACTGAATTGTCTTCAATAAGGGGTCTCAACTGATTGGTCAACAGTTAAGGGTACTTACTGTGTTCAGCAGTAAGGGGGCACAACTGAGTGGTAAGTTGTAAGGGGTCCCAACTGAGGATTCTGCATTGAGGGTGCATAACATGGGGGACAAAAGGAATGTACTAATCTGAGTGTTCAGCACTAAGGAGCGTTAACTAATGAGTCAGCAGTAAGAGTGCTAACTGAGTGATCAGCTGTAAGGAGAGAAAACTTAGGCGAAAGCAGTAAGGAGATGCAACTGAGGGGTAAGCGGGTATGGGACTCAACTCAAGTGTCAGTAGTGAGAGGTCCCACCTGAGGGGTCAGTAGCAGTTTGTGGTCCCTTTTGAGGGGTCAACAGTAAGATTTCGGAACTTGGGGAACAGCAGTAAGTGGTCCCAAATATGGGGTCACCAGTAAGAGGTCCATACTGAGGGGTCAGCAATAAGGTGTACCAACAGAGGGGTCAGCAGTAAATGGTTCCAATTGAGGGGACAGAAGTAAGTGGTCCCAACTACAGGGTCAGCAGTAAAGGCTTCGAAATGAGGGGACAGCAGTAAGAGGTCCCAACTGAGTGGTCCGCAGCAAGGGGTCCCAACTGAGTGGTTAGAAGTAAGGAGTCCCATGTGAGTGGTCATAATTAATGTGTCTCATCTGAGGGGTCAGCTGATAGGGGTCCCAACTTAAGTGTCATTTGTAAGGAGTTCCACCTGAAGGGTCACCAGAAGGGGGTCCCAACTGATGTCAGAATTGAGGGGTTCAACTGAGGTGTCTTTAGATAGGGGTCCTAACTGAGGGGTAATCAGAAAGGTGTCCTAACTGAGGTGTCAGAATTGAGGGTCCCAACTGAGGGGACTTAAGTAGATGGGCCCTACAGAGGGGTCATCAATGATGGGTTTCAACTAAAGGATATTTAGTTATGTGTCCCAATTGAGGGGTGTGCAGGAAGGCGACCCATGTAAGGGGTCAGCAGTCAAGTGTACCAACTGTATTTTAGTAGTAAGTGGTCTGCAATAAATGGGTTATGAAAAAGGGGCCCCAGCTGAGGAGTCAGAGGTGAGGGGTGATAACACAGTTATCAGCTTTATTGGGTACCAACTCAGGGGTTAGCTGTGTGCGGTCCTTTCTGAGAGGTCAGCAGTAAGAAGTTCCTTCTGAGGGAATAGGAGTAAGGCATCGTTACTGATGTGTTAGCAGTAATGGGACCGAAATGTGATGTCAGCAGAAAGGTGTCCCAACTGAGGGGTCAGCAGTAAGGTTTTCCTAACTGAAATGTCAGTAGTAAGGGGTCCCAACTGAGGGGTCGTCAAACAGGTATCTCAACTGAATGTCAGAAGTAAGGGGTTCAAACTGAGGCATCTTTAAAAAGGGGTCCCAACTGAGGGATCAATTGTAAGGTGTCCTAACTTTGGGGTAAGAAATAAGTAGTTCCAACTGAGTGGTCAGAAGTGAGGGGTCCCAACTGTGGGATCTGCAGTAAGGGGACCCATCTGAGGGGCAGCGGTAAGGGGTCCCACCTGAGGGATCAGAAAATTATGGGTCCCAACTGAGGGGTCATCAGAAAGGAATCCAAATTTATGGATCAGCATTAAGAGGTCCCAAATAATGGTTCAGCAGTATGAGTCTTAACTGTGGGAGCAGCGGTAAGGAGTCCCAAATGAGGGGTCAGCAGTGAGACGGCCAAACTGAGGTGTCAACATTGAGGTGCCCAACTGAAGGGACAGCAATAAAGGAGTCCCAACTTAAGTGTCAGTATTAAGGTGTACCGGCTGAGGGGTCATCAAACAGTGGTCCCAACTGAGGTGTCAGAAGTGAGGGGTTTAAACTGAGGGTCTTTAGTAAAGGGTCCCATCTGAGGGTTCAGCAATGATGGGTCATAACTTAAGGATCAATAGTTAGTTGTCCCAATTGA
Source organism: Dryococelus australis (assembly GCA_029891345.1). Taxonomy (NCBI): domain Eukaryota; kingdom Metazoa; phylum Arthropoda; class Insecta; order Phasmatodea; family Phasmatidae; genus Dryococelus; species Dryococelus australis. The sequence continues at coordinate 536,576 of CM057004.1, forward strand.
AGGGTCTGCAGTAAGGTGACCAATGTGAGGTGTCAGCAGTCAGGTGTCTCAACTAAGGCTTTAGCAGTAAGTGGTGCTCAAATTGTGGTAATGGGAAAGGGGTCCCAGCTGATAGTTAAGAAGTGAGGGCTAATAACTGAGGGGTCAGCAGTCTGAGGTCCCAACTGAGGTGTCAGCAGTAAGGGGTTTCAACTGTGGGTTTACAGTACCGATATCTTACTGAGTGGTCAAAAGTATGGGGTCCCTACTGAGTAAACAGCAGTAAGGCTGAGGGGTCGCTAGTAAGGGGTCCATGTGGAGGGTGCAACAGTGAGGGGTCCTAACTAAGGGGTCGTCAGTAAGTGATTCCAACTGAGGGGATAGATTTAAATGGACCCAACTGAGAGTAAAGCAGTGAGAGGAAACATCTAAGGGGTTAGAAGAATGTGGTCCCAATCGAGTGGTCAGCAGGAAGGTGTCTCAACTGAGGGGTCAGAAATGAAGGGTCCCAACTGAGACATCAACAGTAAAGTGTCCTAACTGTGCATAAGCAGTAAGTAGTTCCAACTGAGTGGTCAGCAGTAAGGGGCACTTACTGAGATTTCAAATGAAAGGGATCCCAACTGAGGGTCCTGTTGTAAGTGGTTCAATTTATGAGATCAGTAGAAAGGGTCCCACCTAAGGGGTCAGCAGCAAGGGGTCCTAAGTGATGGGTCGGCAGTAATGGGACAGAAATGAGCAGTCAGCAGTAGGAGGTCCCAACTGAGGGGTCAGCAGGAAGGTGCCCCAGCTGAGGGGCAAGCAATAAAGTGCAACATCTGAGAGGTCAGAAGTAAGATGTCCCAACTGAGGGGTCAGCAGTAATGGTTCCCAACTTAAGTATCAGAAGTAAGGGGTCCCACCTGAGGGGTCATCAGAAAGGTGTCCTAACTGAGGTGTCAGAAGTGAGGGGTTCCAACTTAAGGGGTCTTCAGTAAGGGATCCCAAATGAGGGTTCAGCATAGAGGGTTCACAACTGGGGGATCAATAGTAAGGTGTCCTAAGTGTGGGGTAAGCAGTAAGTAGTTCAATCTTAGTGGTCAGTATTGAGGGGGCCCAACTGAGGAGTTTGCAGTATGTGGACCCATATGAGATGCACCAGTAAGGGGTCCCAACTGAGAGCGCAAAGAGGGGTCCCAACTCAGGGGTCATCAGAAAGGGATACCAACTGAGAGGTCAGCAGGAAGAGGTCCCACCTGAGGATTCAGCATTCGGAGTCCTAATTGAGGTGTTAGCAGTAAAGGGTCCTATTTGTGTAGTCAAGTGTGTGGGTCCCAATTGTGGGGTCAGCAGTAAAAGGTTCCAAATGAGGGGGCAGCAGTAGGGATTCCCAAATTAGGGGTCAGAGGTGAGTGGACCCAGCTGAGGGGTCAAAATTGTAGGTCTAAACTGAAGGGTCAGTAGTAAGTGTCCCAAGTGATGGGTCGTTAGAAAGGGGTGCCAACTCAGGTGTCAGAAGTAAGGGGTTCCAAGTGAGGGGTCTACAGTAAAGTGTCCCATATGAGGGGCCAGCAGTAAGTGGTCCCAACTCAGAGGTCAACACTAAGGGGTCATAACTGGGAGGTAAGATTTAAGGGGTCCCAACTTTGGGGTTAGCAATAAAGAGTCCCAACAGGGAAGTCAGTGGAAATGTGTCCCGAATTTGGGGTCAGCTGTGAGTGGACCCAACTGTGGGGTCTGCAGAGAGGGGTCCCAAATGAGGGGTCAGCAGCAAGAGGTACGAACTGAGGGATCATCAGAAAGGGGTCCCTAATAAGGGACCAATAGTAAGATAGTAAGGTGTCCTAAATGAGGGGTCAGCAGTAAGGGGTCCCAATTGAAGTGTCAGTAGTAAGGGGTCCCGCCTGAGGGTTAATCAGAAAGGTGTCCCAACCGAATTTCAGAAGAAAGATTTCAAACGGAAGTGTCTTCAGAAAGGGGTCCCAATTGAGGGATCAATAGTAAGGTGTCCTAACTGTGGGGTAAGAAGTAAGTAGTTCCAACTTAGTGGATAGATTTGAGAGGTCCCAACTGAGTGATCTGCTGTAAGGGGACTCATCTAATGGACAGCAGTAAGGGGTCACAACTGAGGGATCAGGAAATTATGGGTCCCAACTGAGGGGTCATCAGAAAGGGATCACAACTGAGGAGTCAGCATTAAGAGGTCCCAACTGAAGGTTTAGCAGTAGGGGTCCGAACTGAGGAAGCAGCAGTAAGGAGTCCCAAATGAGGGGTCAGCGGTGAGTGTGCCAAACTGAGGTGTAAACATTGAGGGGTCCCAACTGAAGGGGCAGCAGTAAGGGGTCCCAACTTTAGTGTCAGTATTAAGGTGTCCCAGATGAGGGGTCATCAAAAAGGGGTCCCAACTGAAGTGTCAGAGTGAGGGGTTCCAACTGAGGGGTCTTGAGTTAAGGGTCCCATCTGAGGGGTCAGCAATGATGGGTCGCAACTAAATGATCAATAGTTGGGTCTCCCAATTGAGGGGTCTGCAGTAAGATAACCCATGTGAGGGGTCAGCAATTAGGTGTCCCACTAAGGCTTCAGCAGTAAGTGGATTGCAAAAAGGGGTAATGAGAAAGGGGACCCAACTGAGGATTCAGAAGTGATGGGTCATAACTGAGGGGTCAGCAGTAAGGGGTCCTAATTGAGGGGTAGCTATAAGAGGTCCCAATTTTGAGGTCAGCCATGAAGTGTCCCAACTGAGAAGTCTGTTGAAAGGTGATCTAAATGTGGTGTCTGTGGTAAGTGGACTTAACTGAGGGGTAAATAGTGAGGGGTCCCAACTGAGGGGTAATCAGTAATGAGTCCGAATGGAAATTTCTGCAGCAAGGGTTCCAACTAAGGGGTCAGATGTGAGTGTTCCCAACAGGGGGTCAGTAATTAGGGGTCCCAAGAGATGGAGAAATAATGTGTCCCAACTGTGATGTCAGAAGTAAGAGGTCACAACTTAGGGGATATCAGAAAGGGTATGTGGTATGACTTAGTGGTATGACGTAAAAGGTCCTTATTGATTTCAGAATTGAGGGGGCGCACATGAGGGGCCAGACATAAGGAGTCCCAACTGAGGCTTCAGTAGTTCGTGGTCCCTACTGAGGGTTCAGCAGTTAGATTTTCGCAACTTGGGGGACAGCAATCAGGGATCCATCTGAGGGTACAGCAGTTAGGGGTCTCAAATGTGGGTCAGCAGTAAAGGGTCCCAAAAGGGGTGTCAGCAGTAATGGGTCCCAACTGAGGAATCAGCAGTATGGGCTCCCAACTGAGGGATCAGCAGTATCGGGTCCCAACTGATGGGTCGGAAGCAAAAAGGTCCCGAATGAGGGGTCAGAATAAGGGGTTCCAACTGAGTTGGCAGCAGTATGGATACCTTACTGAGAGGTCAAGAGTAAGGGGTCCCTAGTGAGTGATCAGCAGTAATCGGTCCCAACTAAGGGGTCAGCAGTAATCGGTCCCAACTAAGGGGTCAGCAGTAAGGGCTCCCAAAAGAGCAGTCGCTATAAAGGGGCCCAAATAGGGATCAGCAGTATGGGGACTCAACTGAGGGTCAGCATATAGAACCTCAAATTAGATGTCAGCAGAAATTAGTTCCAACTGAGGGGTCGGCACATAAGGGGTCCCAACTGAATAGTCTTTAGTAAAGGGTCCCAATTGAGGGGTCAGTTGTGAGGGGTCTAAATAGATGGTTCACCAGTCGAGTTCTCAACTAAGGGGTCATCAGTACGGGGTCCCATCTGAGGTGTCTGAAGTAAGGGGTCACAAAAGAGGGGTCAGGTATAAGAGGTGCCTTCAGAGGGGTCAGAATAAAAGGTTCGTACTTGAGTGGTAAGCAGAAAGGTATTTCAGCTGAGGGGTCAGAAGTAACAAGCTCTAACTGAGGGGTCAGCAGTAGGGGTCCTAATTGAGGGTTCAGCAGTATAGGTTCTATTTAAGTAGTCAGGGGTATGGGTCTAAACTTTCGGGTTAGCAGATATTTTCCCTAACTATTGGAAAAGCAGTAACTGGTTCCATTTAAATGGTCAGAATTAAGGTGTCCTACCTGAGGGGTCAGCAGTAAGGGGTCCCACTGGATGGGTAGCTGTAAGGGGTGCCACTTAGAGGTCAGTAATGAAGATCCCAACTTAGGGATTAATAGTAAGGGGTCCCAACTGAGGGGTCAGCAGTAGGGGGTCCCATCAGTAGGTTCAGCAGTGAGGGGTACGACTGAGGGGTAAGCAGTAGGGGGTCCCAACTGAGGGATGAGAAATAAGGGGTCCCAATGGGTTAGCCTTGACTGGACCTAACTGAGGTGTCAGCTGCTAGGTGACCCAACTTAGAGGTCAGACTTGAGGGGGAACATATAAGGTGGCAGAAGAAAGTGGTCCCAACTAAATGGTCAGAAGGAAGGGGCCCTAACTGAGGTGTCACCAGTAAGAGGTCCCTATATAGGAGGTAACATTGAGGGGTCCCAACTAAGGGGTCAGCAGTAAGTGGTCCCAACTGATGGGTCATCAGTATGGTGTCCTAACTGAGGTGTCTGCAGTAAGGCAACCCAATTGAAAAGTCAGCATTTTGGCTTCCAAATTGAGGGGTCAGCAGTGATTGTTCACAACTGAGGGGTCAGCAGAAGGGGGTCCCAAATGAGGGGGCACTGGTAAACAGTCCCAAATGAATTGTCAATAATAAAAGCTCCCATCTGAGGGGTTATCAGAAAGGGTTCCCAACTGAGGCATCAAATTAAAGGGGTTACAACTGAGGGGTCTGCACTAAGAGGTCCCAACTGAGGGGAGAGCAGTTAGGGGTGTTTACCATGGGGTCATAATTAATCGGTCCCAATTGAGGATTCATTGGTGAGGGAGGAGAATTGGGCGACTTCAGTAAGGGGTCCCATCTGAGGTGTCAGAAGTAAGTAGTGCCTACTCAGGGATTTGTGGTAAGTGTTCCCAACTGAGGGGTCAGCAATAAGTATCCTAGAGAGGAAGAAGTCTTAATTGAGGGGTCATTAGTAACGTGTCACCACTGGAGGGTCAGCCATAAGGGGACGCAACTGAGGAATCACAACATAAGTGTCCCATCTAAAACATCAACAGTAAGAGTTCGCAACTAAGGTGTATGCAGTAAGTGGTCCCAACTAAGAGGTCAGATGTGAGGTGTCGCAGCTGTGGGGACAGCAGTGAGTGGTCCCAAAGCCATGGTTAGCAGTGAGGGGGATAACTTTGGGGTCAACAGTACATTGCCCCAACTGAGGGGTCAGCATTAAGGGGTCCCAAATGAGGTTTCTGCATGAGGGGCACAACTGAGGTGTCAGCAGTAACTGTTCCCAACTGATGGGTCAGCAGTAAAAGGTCCTAACTGAGTTCAGTAGTGGGGGGCACAACTGAGGGCTCAGTAGTAAGGGGTCCCAACAGAGTGGTCAACAGAAAGGATACACAAAAAGGGGGACAAAATTAAGTGACCAATCTAAGTGGTTAGCAAAAGGGGGTCTCAACTGATACATCAGCATTAAGGGGTACCAACTAAGGGGTTAGCAGTGCAGGGGCCCAAATAGAGGTCTGCAGTAAGGGGTCCCTACTATGTGATCAGCAGTAAGGTTCCCAACTGAAGGTTTAGAAGTTATGGGTCCTAAATTAGGGGTCATAAGAAAGAGGTCTTAACTGAGGGGCAAGCAGTAAGGTGGGCCATCTAAGAAGTTATCAATAAGGTGCCAAACTGAGGGGTCAGCAGAAAGGTGTCCCAACTAAGAAGTCAGTAGTCATTAAAATGGGGTCCGAACAGGGGTGTCAGAAGTGAGGGGTTCAAAATGAGGGGTATACAGTAAGGGTACCCAACTGAGGGGTCGGCAATTTAGGGTCCCAACTGAGAGGTCAATTGTAAGAAGTCTATCCTGAAGGATCAACATTATGGGGTCCCAACTGAGGGGTCAGCTGTGAGGGCTACCAACTAAAGGTCAATACTAAGGTGTCCCAACTGAGGTGTCAGCTGTAAGGGGTCCCATCTGAAGTTTTAGTTATGATGGGGCACAACTGAGGGGTCAGCAGTAAGGGGTCCCTACTGAGGGGATAGATATAAGGGTTCCAAATTAGGGGACAAAAGTAAGGGGTCCCAACTTTGGGTAAGTTTTAATTGGTGTTAACTAAGGTAACAGCATTATGTGGTACCAACTAAATGGTCGACAGTAAGTTGTCCCATCTCAGGGGTCATCATTAAGGAGTCCGAACTGAGGGGTCAGCAGTAAGGAGTCCCAAAGAATTGTCAGAAATAAGGGGTCCCACCTGAGGGGTGACCAGAAAGTTTTCCCAACTGAGGTATCATAAGTAAGGGTTTCCAACTTAAAGGTCTGCAGTAACGGGTCCCAACTGAGGGGTCAGCAATGAAGGGTCCAACTAAGGATATAATAGTAAGGGGTCCCAACTGAGCTGTCAGCAGTTAGGGGTCCCATCTGAAGGATCAGCTGTGATGGGCAAAATATGAGGGGTTTGCATTAAGGGTTCCCTACTGTGGGATCAGCAGAGAGCAGGCACAACACTGTGAACAGCAGCAAGGGGTCCTTAATGAGGTGTCAGCAATTAGGGTACCCAACTGAGAGAGCAACAGTAAAGTGTCCCACCTTAAGGGCCATCAGTAAGAGTTGCCAACTTAGGGGTCAGCAGTATAGGGTCCTAACTGAGGGGTCAGCAATAAAGGGAGTCAACTGAGCAGGCAGCAGTAAGGAGTCACAAATGAGGAGTCAGCAGTAAGTGGACAAAACTAAGGGGTCAGCATTGAGGTTTCCCAACTGAGGGGTTAGCAGTAAGAGGACCAAACTGAGGGGACAGCAGTATGTGGTCCTAACTGAGGGATCAAGTGTAAGAAGTCTCAACCTACAGGTTATCAGAAAAGGGTCCAAACTGAGGGCTCATATCTGAATGGTCTTTTGTGAGGGATCGCACCTGATAGGATTGCAGTAAAGGGTCCTTACTGTGTTGAGCAGTGAGGTGGCACAACTAAGGGGTCTGCCATAAAGATTGGCAACAGACTGGTCATCACTGAGGGGTCATGATTGAGGGGTCAGCAGTATGGGGTACGAACTGAGGGGTCAGCTGGAAGGGTTCCTATCTAATGGGGTTAGCAGTGAGGGGTCACAACATGAGGGACAAAAGTAATGGACCGATCTGTTTGAGTATTCAGCAGTAAGGTTATTTAACTAAGTGGTCAGCAGTTAGTGGTGTTAACTGATAGGTCAGTAGTGATAGGGAAACTGGGGCGACAGCAGTATGGAGTTTCGACTATTGGGGAATTAGGAAGTGGTCCCAGCAGAGGGATCAGCAGTAAGGGGTCCCAACTGAGGAGTCATGAGTAAGGGGTCCTGACTTAGGGGTGAGCAGTATGGGGTCCTGACTGATGGGTCAGCTGTAAAAGGTCCCAACTGAGGGATCGGCAGTAAGGTGTCCCAACTGAGTGGATAGCAGTAAGAGGTTCCAATTGAGGAGTTAGCATTACTGAGTTCCAACAGAGGGGTCAGCACGAAGAGGTCCGAAATTAGTGGTCAACAGTAAGTGGTCACATCTCAGGGATCAGCAGGGAGTTATAATTAATGAGGGGTCACCAGCGATGGGTTCCATATGAGGGGTCTGCAAAAAGAGTTCTCAATTATTAAGTGGTCAGCAGTAACTGGTCCCAACTAAAAGGACAGCAGAGAGGGTTTCATGCGAGATGTCAGCAATTAAGCATCCCAATGGCATGTTCAGCAGCAAGAGGTCTCATATTAGTGGTCAGTATTGAGGGGTCTTAACAGTGGGGTCATCAGTAAGGGGTCAAAACAGGGGGCAACAGTTAGGGGTCCCAACTTGGGTTCAGCCATTAGGGGTCCCAACTGATGGGCTAACAGTAAGGGGCTCACCTGAGCAGTAGCAGTTGGGGGTCCCTACCGAGGGTCATTAAGAAGTGGTCCAAACTGAGGGGTCAGCAGTGAGGGTTCGAATCTTAAGGGTCAGCAGTGACGGGTATTTACTGAGGGATCAGGTGGGAGGGGTCCTATCTGATGGGGTCGGCAGTAAATTGTCGTAATTGAGGTGTCAGCAGTAAGGGATCCCAACTTTAAGGTCACAAGTTAAGGTTCCTTTCAAAAATTAAGCAGAAAGATGACCCAAATGAGGGGTCAGAATTGAGTGGACCCAACTGAGGGTTTAGCAGTGTGGGGTCCCAACTGAGAGGTCAGCTTGGAGGGGTCCCAACTTAGAGGTCAGCTGTGAAGGGGAAAATCTAAGGGTCAAATGTATGTGGTCCCGACTGAGTGGTCAGCAGGCAGGGATCCAACTGAGGGGTCACAACTAAGGGATCCCCACTGAGTGGTTAGAAATAAGGGTTCTCTGCTGAGGGGGCAAAATTGATGGGTCCCAACTAAGGGGTCAGCAGTAATGTGTTCCAACTGAGAAGTCAACAGTTTGGCGTTCTAACTGAGAGGTAAACAGTAAGAGGTCTCAACTGTGGGTTCAGCAATAAGAGGTCCCAACTGTGGTATCAGAATTATGGTGTCCTTACTGAGGAGTCAGATGTAAGTTGTTCCAAATGAGGGTTCGGTAATAAGGGGTCCCAACTGAGGGGTCAGCAGTAAGGGGTCTAAACTGAGGGGTCAGCAGTAAATGGTCCATGTTACGGGTCATCAGTGAGGGGTCACATCTGAGGGGTCAGCAGTAAGAAGTCTCAACTGGGGTTTCAGATGCAAGGAGTCCCGAATGTGGGGTCAGGAATGATAGGTCCCAACTGAAGTGTAAGCAGCGAGGGCCACAACATGGGTGACAAAAGAAACGTACCAATTTGAGTGTTCAGTAGTAAGCGGTATTCACTAACAAGTCAGCAGTAAGCAAATTCGACTTAGAGGTCACCTGTGAGGGTCACAATTAAGGGATCAGCAATAAGGGGTCCCAACTGAGGGGTCAGCAGTAATGTGTCGTAACTGAGGTGCCAGCAGAAATTTGTGCCAACTGAGGGATCAGCAGTAACTGGTTCCATCTAAGGGGTCAGAAGTAACATGTCCCACATGAGGATTCAGAAGTAATGAGTCCCACTGAAAGGGTCAGCAGTAAGGGGTCCCGACTGAGGGGTCAGCAGTAAGACGTCTACCTGAAGGGTCATCAGAAAGGGGTACCATCTGAGGAGTTAGGAGGAGGAGTTCCCAACTGTGGGGTCAACAGTGAGGGGTTCCACATGAGGTGAAACAACAAGAAGTCGAAATTGTGTGAACAGCAGTAAGGGGTCACAAATAAGAGGACAGCAATTAGGGTCACACATGAGGGTTCATCAGTAATAATACCAAATAAATTTCTGAAATAGGGGCCTCAACACAGGGGTTAGCAGTGAGGGAACACAACTATGGGGTCAGCCTTAAGTGGCCCCATCTGAGGGGTCAGCATTAAGGGGTCCCAACTGAAATCTCAGCAGTAAGAGGTCGCAACTGAAAGGTCAGTTGTAAGGGGGCCCATCTGAGAAGTTAGCAGAAAGGGGTCATAACTGAGGGGTAAACAGAAATTTTTACCAACTGAGGGACAGCAGGATCTGGTTCCATCTAAGGGGGAGATAATTAATGTATCCCACGTAAGGGGTAAACAGTAAGGGGTCCCACCAGACGGGTCAGAAAAAGCAGTCCGAACTGAGGTGTCAGCAGTAAAACGTTTCAACTAAGGAGTTATAAGACAGGGGTCCCAATTGAGTAGTCTAAAATAATGAGGGTTATAACTGAATGGTCTACTTTTAGTTGTCCTAACTGATGGATCGGCAATGAAGGGTCCTTACTGAGTTCAGCAGTGAGGGAGCACAACTGAGGGGTCAGCTGTAAGGGTTCCCAAATAAGGGGTCAGCAGTGAGGGGCCACAACATGGGTACAAATGAAATGGATCAATCTGGGTGTTCAGCAGTAAGGGGTATAAACTAAACAGTCAGCAGTAAGAGGTCCCAACAGAGATGTCAGTTGTGAAGGGTCACAAATAAGGGATCAGCAAAAATTGGATTTAAATTGAGGGGTCAGCAGTATGGTGTCCAACTGAGGGGTCAGCAGGAAGAGTTCCGAACTAAGAGGACAGCAGTGAGGGTCACGCGTGAAGGGTCAGCAGTGAAAAGTCCCAACAGGGGTTCAACAGTCACAAGTCCCAACTAAGAAGTCAGCTATAAGGGGTCCCAACTGAGAGGTCAGTAGAGAGTGACCAACTGATGGGAACGCAGTAAAGAGTCCCAACATTGGGTCAGCAGTTAGAGGACCCATCTGACTGGTTAGAAGTGAGGGGGCACAACTGAGAGGCAGCAGTAAGGGGTCCAAATTTAGGGTCAGCAAGAAGATTTTCGAATTGTTGTGTCAGCAGTGAGGGTTGACATCTGAAGGGTTATCAGTAAGGGGCATTATCTGAGGAGTCAGCTGTGAGGGGTACCATGAGAGTGGTTAGCAGTAAAGGGTTATATCTCAGGGGTCAGCTGTAAGTGGTCCCATATATGAGGTCAGCTGTGAGGGGTCCCAACTGAGATTTCCGAAGTAAGGGTTTCCAACTGAGAAGTCAGCTGTGAAGAGTCGCAACTGAGGGTCAGCAGTAAGGGATCCTAACAGATGGGTCAGCAGTACGAATTCCCAAATAAGCGGTCAGCAAAAAGGTGTCCCAACACAGGGGTCAGCAGTTAATAACACAACTGACGGGTCAGCAGTAAGTTGCCCCAACTGACGATTCACTGGTAAGCAGTCCCAAATGAGGTATCAGTAGTAAGGGTGCCCCCTGAGGGGTCATCTAAGTGTTTTCAACTGAGGAGGGCAGCAAGAGGTCCCAAATTAAGAGTCATCGATAAGATGTCCAAACTGAGGGATGAATAGTGAAGGGTCCCAATTGAGGTGTCAGGATTAAGGAGTCCGAACTGATGAATCAGAAGAAAAGGGTCCCAACTGATGGGTCAGCACGATAAGGTCCCAACTGAGGTGTCAGCAGTAAGTTGTCTCAACTGATGGGTCAGTAGTAAGGGGTGTTAACTGAGGGTTCAGCTGTGAGGTGTCCCATTTGAAGTGTCAGCAGAAAATGGTTGTAACTCAGGTCTATGAAATAAGGGGTCCCAAATATGGTGTCATCTGTGGGGGTCCCAACTGAGAGTTTAGAAGTAAGGGTTTCCAACTCAGAAGTCAGCATTGACAACTCCTAACTGTAGGATCAGCAGAAATGTGTTCCAACTTAGGGGTCAGCAGGAATAGGTCCGAAATGAGGGGTCAGAAGTGAGGGTTCACATCTTAGGGGTCAGCTGTGAGGGATATCAACTATGGTGCCAGCTTTTGGGGGGTCCCATATGAGGGGTAAGCAGTAAGCGGTCGTAACCAAGGGGTCAGCAGTAAGTGGTACCTAATAAGGGGTCGGCAGCAAAGGGTCACAACTGATGGGTCAGCAGTAAGGGGTCCTAACTGAGGGTTCAATAGTAAGAGGTCCCATCTGAAGGTTCAGCAGTGAGGGGGCACAACTGAGGGGTAAGCAGTAAGTGTTGCCTAGTGTGTGATCAGCAGAAAGTGGGCACAACATGGTGGAAAGCAGTAAAGGTAACTAACTGAGGCATCAGCAGTAAGGGGTCCCGTCTGAGAGGGCAGCTGTAAGCGGTTCCAAATGAGGAGTGAGCAGTAAATGGTGTTTATTAAGGAGCAGCAGTAAGCAGTCCAAACTGAAGGTTAAACAGCAAGTGAGTCCATTTGGGGGATAAAAAGAAGGGGTCCCATCTAAGGCGTCAAAAGTAAGGGGTCCTAACTGAGTGGTAAACTATATGGGGTCTCTTCTGAGAGGTCAACAGTAAAAAGTCACTTCTGACGGAACAGCAGTGAGGGGTCCTAACTGATGGGTCAGCAGTACGAATTCCCAACTAAAGGGTCAGCAACAAGTGGTCCCAACCAGGGGTCATCAGTTAAGGAGCACAACTGTGGGGTCAGCAGTAAGGGGTTCCAAGTGAGGAGTTAGCAGTAACTGGTGTTTACTAAGGGGCAGCAGAAAGCGGTCCCAATTGAGTGGTCGGGTGTGAGGGGTGACACCTTGGGAGACAGCAGAAAGGGGTCCCAACTGAGTCCTCAGCACGAAGGGGTTCTATATGAGGGGTCCACAGTAAGAAGTTCCAACTGAGTGGTCCGGAGTAAGGGACCCCAACAGAGGGGCGGGCAATTAAGGAAACAAATGAATGATCAGCAGTATGGGGTTCCAACTGAGGGTCAGCATATAGGATCGCAACTAAGATGTCAGCAGTAAGGTGTTCCAACTGAGGGGTTATGCAGTAAAGGGTTCCAATTGAATGGTAAGCAGTAAGCTGTCCAAACTGAAGTGTCAGTTGTGAGGGGGAACTACTCGGATGCAGCAGTGAGGGGTTACGAACTGAGGAGTCAGCAGTAAAGTGTTCTAACAGAAGGGTGTCAGTAAGGGGGCCTAATTTTGGGGTCAGGAGTAGGTGGTCCCAAATAATGGAACAGCAGTAAGTGGTCAAAACTGAGTGAGCCATAAGCGGTCCCAACTGAAGGTTCAGAAGTAAGGGGACCCAACTGTGGGGTCAGCAGTAAATGGTTACAACTAAGAGAACAGCAGTAAGGAGTCCCAACTAAGCAGTCAGTATTAAGGGGTGTTAACCAAGTGGTCAGAATTATGTGGTACCAACTGTGTCGTCAGGGAAAGTGGTCCTAACTGAGGAGTCAGCAATAAGTGGTTCCAATGGAGTGGTCGGCAGTAAGTGGTCCCAAATGATGGATCAGCAGAATGGGATAAGGTGTCCCACCTCAGGAGTCAGTAGTAAGGGGTCCCAACTGAGGGGTCAAAAGTAATGTGTCCCTATTGAGTGGTCAACAGTAAGGTGTCCCAAATGTGGGGTTAGCAGTGAAGTGGCACAACTGAGGAGTCAGCAGTAATTGTTCCCAACTGAGGGCTCAGCAGTAAGGGGTCCCAAAAGAGTGTTCAGCCATAAGGGGGCACAACATGGGGGACAAAATTAAGGGGCCAATCTGAGTGGTCAGCAGAAAGGTTCTCAGTTGAGGGGTTAGCAATAAGTTGTTCCAAGTGAGGTGTCAGCGGTAAGTGGTGTTACCTAAGGGGTTAGCAGTAAGCAATCTCAACTGAGGAGTCAGTTGTGAGTGGGGGCAAATTGGGCAACAGCAGTAAGTGGTACCAACTTAGGGGCAAGCAGTAAAAGATTTTAACAAAGGAGTGAGAATAATGTGATCCCCACTGAGTCGTCAGCAGGAATGGGTCCTACCTGAGGGGTCGGCGGTAAGGGGTTCCTTCTGTGGAGTCAGCAGAGTCAGTAGAGGTGCCAACTTAGGAGTCAACTATGAGGGGTCCCATCTGAGGGGTCAGCAGTGAGTGGTCCCAACTGAGGAGTTGGCAGTAAGAGATCTCAATTGAGTGTCATTAGTAAGTGGTATCAACTGTGGGGGCAGTAGTAAGGGGTCCTACCTAAGGAGCAAGCAGAAAGGGGTTCCAAGTAAGGGGTAAGCATTAAGTGGTCCCAACTGAGGAATCAGCAGGTTGGGCCCTAAATAAGAGGTCAGCAGGTGTGTCTCAAATGAGGGTTCAGCAGTGAGAGGTCGAAACTGAAGGTCAGCGGTAGGCTGTATCAACTGAGGGGTCAGCAATAATGGGTTTTAATTGAGTGATCAGCTGTAAAAGGTCCCAACTGTAGTGTTAACAGTAAGGGGCCCGATGGAATGGTCGGCAGTAAGAGGTACCATCTGAGGCGTCAGCAGTGCGATGTCATAACTGAGGGTTCACAATTAAGGCGCCCCAACTAAGGGGTCAGCAGTGAGGGGTCCCAACTTAGGGATAAGTAGGAGTGTTCCCAAAAAATTGGCCAATAGTGATGGGTCCCTACAGAGGGGTCAGCGTTAAGATGTCCTGACTGAAGGGTCACCAGGAAAAGTTCCCATCTGAGTCGTCAGTAGTAGGAGGACCAAAATGAGGTGTCAGAAGAAAGGGGTCCCATCTAAGGGGCCAGCACTGGGGAGTCCCAACTGATGGTTCAGCAGTGAGGGGTAACAACTGGTGAGTCTGCAGTAAGGGTTGCCTATTTAGGGTTCAATAGTAAGGGGTCCCTGCTGAGGGGTCAGCAGAGAGGGGTCCCTACCGAGTGGATGGCAGTAAGGGGTCCCAACTGAGGGTTCAGCAGTAAGGTGTCGTAACTGAGGGGTCAGCAGTAAGAGGTCGTAACTGAGGGGTCAGGCATAAGGGGCTGAACTAAGTGGTCAGAAGGAGGGTTCTCAACTGAGGGGTCAGAAGTTGGGGGTCGTGACTGAGGGGTCAGCATTATTGGTCCCAACTGATGGGTCATCTGTTAGAGGTCCCAAGTGATAGGTAGCAGTAAATTATCCCATCTTAGGGGTCAGCAAATAACTGGTCTCAACTGAGGGGTCAGCATTAAGGGATCTCATCTAAGGGGTCAGCAGAGAGGGCTCCCAGCTGAGTGGTCAGCAGCAAGGTATCGCACTTGAGTGGTCAGCAGTGAGGGGTACCATCTGAGGGGTCAGCATGAAGTGGTCCTAACTGACTGGTTGGCAGTGAGAGGAACAACTTAAGGGTCGGTAGTTAGTAGTCCCAAATGAGGGTTCAGAAATATTGGGTCTTAACTGAGTGGTTGGCAGAATGGGGTCCTGATTGAAGGATCAGCAGTGGAGGCATAACTTGGGTGAAAGCAGAATGGGGTCCCAACAGAGGAGTCAACAGTAAAAGGTCTCAACTGAGTGGTGAGCAGTAAGGGGTCCTAACTGATTGGCCAGCAGAATGGGGTTCCAACTGAGGGGTCAGCAGTTAGGATACCCTCCTGAAGGATTAGCAAGGAGTGGGCCCAACATGGTGTACAGCTGAAAGGTGTCCTATCTTAGGGTTCAGCAATAAGGTGTCTCAACTGAGGGCTCAGCAACAAGTGGTCCACTAGAGGGTTCAGCAGTAAAGGATCCATTTGAGTAGTCAGCATCATGGGTCCAAACTATGCGGTCAACAGTAAATGGTCCCAACTGATGGATCAGTAAAAATATGTTCCAACTGAGGGATCAGCAGTAACTGGTTCAATTTAAGGAGTCAGAAATAAGGTGTCCCACCTAAGAGTTCAGCAGTAAGAGGTCCCATCTGAGGGGTCAGCTGTGAGGATTCACAACTGAAGTATCTGCAGTAAGGGATGCCATCTGATGGTCAGCAATAATTTTTCCCAACTGAGGGATCAGCAGTAACTGGTTTCCATCTAAGGAGCCAGAAGTTAAGTTCCCCACCTGCAGAGTCAACAGTATGGGGTCCCGACTGAGGAGTCAGCAGTAAGGGGTTTCAACTGAGCTTCAGCACTTCGTGTTTTCACCTGTGGGGTCAGCAATAAGGGTTCCCAACTAAGGGGTTGACAGCGAGAGGGCCCAACTGAGAGGTCAGCATAAAGGGGTCCAAATTAATGGCTCAGCAGTGAGGGATCCCAATGGAGGTATAAGCAGGAGTGGTCCCATACAGAGGGGGCAGCAGTGAGAGGTCCTAAATGAGTGGTAAGTAGTAAGAGAACCCAACTGAAGGGTCAGCCATAAGGGGTCTCAACTAATTATTCACCAGTGAAGGGTTCCGACTAAGGTGTCAGAAGTAACACATCTCCACTGAGGGGTCAGCAGTAAGAGGTCCCAACTGATGTATCAGCAGTAAAAGTCCCAACTGGTGAGTCTACAGTAAGTGTTCCCTATTGTGGGGTTCAGTAGTAAGGGGTCCCCTCTGAGGGGTCAGCAGTAAGAGTTGCCAGCTGTGGAGTCAGCAGTGGGGGGTACCAACTGAGTGGTCAATAGTAAGGGGTCGCAAATGAAGGGTCAGCAATAAGTGGTCTCAATTAAGGGGTCAGCAGTGAGGGGTTCAAAATTAGGGGTCAGCACTTAGGGGTCGCCACTTAGGGGTCAGAAATAATAGATCGCAACTGATTGGTCAGATGTAAGGGGTCCCAACGAAGGGGTCAGCGGGAGGGGTCGTGACTGAGAGGTCAGCAATATGAGGTTGTAACTTAGGGGTCAACATACAGAGTTCCCTATTGAGCGGTCAGCAGTAAGAATTCACAACTGAGGTTTCAGCAGAAATGTGTCCAAAAAAGGGTATTAGCTGTGAGGGGTTCCATGTAAGGGGTCAGCATTAATTGGTCCCAACTGATGGGTCAACTGTTAGAGGTCCCAAGTGATAGGTAGCAGTATGTAATCCCAACAGAGGGGTCAGCAGTAAGTGGTCACAACTGTGGTTTCAGCATTAAGGGGTCACAACTAATGGGCCAACAGTGAGAGGTCCCAACTGTGGGATCAGCAGTGTGGTTTTCCCAAGTGTGGGATCTGCCATAAGTTGTCGCGTCGAGGCGTCAGTGGTGAGGGTGTACAACTGAGGGGTAATCAGTGAGGGTTCTTAACTGAAGGGTTAGCAATAAGAGGTCTTAATTGAGGTTTCAGCCATAAAGGGTCCCAACTGATGGGTCAGCAGTGAGGGGTCCCATCTGAGGGGTCAGCATTACGACGCCACAACTTGGTTGTCAGGAGTAAAGGGACCCAACTACGAATTCAATAAATAAGGGACCCAACTGAGGGTTAGCAATTTAGTGACCCAGATGAAAAGTCTGCTCTACGGGGTTCCAAATGAAAGAACAGCAGGAAGAGGTCCCTACTGAGTGGTCATCAGTGACGGTGTACAACAAAGTGGTTAGCATTATGGGTTCCCAGCTGTGGGATCAGCCATAAATCTTTGCAGATGTGGGGTCAGTTGTTTGGGGGTTCAAGTAAGGGGTCAGCAGTGAGGGGGCCCAATGAAGTGTTAGCAGTAAGGGGTACTAATTGAGACGTCAGAAATAAAGGGTCCCAACAGAGGGGTCAGCAGTAAATGGTCCGAACTTAGAGGTCCGCAGTGATGGGTCCGAACTGAGGGTTCATTAATGAGGTGTGCCATCTGACGGGTCAGAATTATTTGGTCCCAAATCAGTGGTTAGCAGTGAGCAGAACAACTGAAGTGCGAGCAGTAAGTGGTCCCAAATGAGGGGTCAGAAATATAAGGTCCCAACTGAGGGGTCGGCAGAATGGAGTCCTAATTGAGTGATCAGCAGAGAGGGATATAACTTGGGGTAAGATGTATGGGGTCCCAACTGAGTAATCAGCAGTAAGGGATATCAACTGCGTTTCAGCACTTAGTGGTTTCACCTGTGGGGTCAGCAGTATGGGGTCCCAACTGAGTGGTCAGCAGTAAGGGTTCCCAACTAATAGGTCAACTGTGAGAGGGCCCATCTTTGTGGTCAGGCGAAAGGGGTCCCAACTAAGGGGTTAACAGTGAGAGGGCCCAACTGAGGGGTCAGCAGTAAGGGGTCCGAACTGAAATTTCAGCAGGAAGAGGTCCCAACTTAATGGGCATCATTGAGGGGGCAAAACTGAAGTGTCAGCACTAAGCAGTCCCAGCTTAGGGGTCAGCACTAGGGTGTCCCTACTGAGGTGTTAACTTGAGGCATCCTAACTGAGTAGTCAGCAGTAAGGGGTGCTAACTAAGGTATCAGCAGTAAGGGTTATTCATCTGAGAAGTGAGCAGTTAGGGGTACAGATTGAGAATTCAGCAGGAAGAGGTCACTCCTGACTGGTCATCGGTGCGGGGGCACTACTAAGTGATCAGCAGTGAGGTGTCCCAACTGTGGAATCAGCAGTAAGTAGTACCAACTGAGTGGTCTGTCATGAGGGGGTAAAAATGATGTTTCAGCAGTGAGGCTCCCAACTGAAGGATCAGCTGTTAGGGTTTCTAACAGTAAGAGGTCTACCTGAAGGGTCAGCAGAAAGGGGTACCATCTGAGGAGTTAGGAGGAGGAGTTCCCAACTGTGGGGTCAACAGTGAGGGGTCCCACATGAGGTGAAACAGGAAGAAGTACTAACTGAGTGGTCAGCTGTAAGGGGTCCCAAATCTGGTGTCAGCAGTAAAAGGTCCCAACCAGGAGGTCAGCAGTGAGGGTTCTGGACTAAGTGTTCAACATTGATGGGTGCCAACTTAGGTGTCAGCAGTAAATGGTCAAAACTGAGTGGTTATCAGTGAGAGGAACAACTTAGTGGTCAGCAGTTAGAAGTCCCGAATGAGGGGTCAGAAGTATTGTGTCCCAACTGAGGAGTTGACAGAAATGGTCCTGACTGAGGGACAGCAGTGTTGTTTACAACTTGGGGAAAAACGGTAAGGGTTCCAGACTGAGGGTTTAGCTGGAGGGGTCCCAACTGAGGAGTCAGCAGTGAGTGATCCCAACCAAGGGGACAACAGTAAAAGATCCAGGGGTCAGCAGTAAGAGGTCCCGAATGAGGGGTCAGCTGTAAAAGGTCCCAACTGAGGGTCAGCAGGAAAGTGCGCCAGCTAAGGAGTCAGCAGTGAGGGGTTCCAAATGGGGTGTCAGGAGGAAGTGGTCAAAACTAAGGGGTCAGCAGTAAGAGGGCTCAACTAAGGAATCTGCAGTGAGGAGGCACTACTGAGCAGTCAGCAATGAGGGGTCTCAACTGTGGGTCATCAATAAGGGGTCCCAACAACTGTTCAGAAATGAGAATGCACAACTGAGTGGTTAGCAGTATGGTCTCCCAAATGAGAGGTCAGCAGTGAGGGGTACCAACTGACAGGTCAGCAGTAAAGGGTTCCAACTTAGGTGTCATGTGTAAGGATTCCTATGTAAGAGGTCAGAAGTAAGGTGTTGCATCTAAATGGTGAGCAGTAATTGGACCCCATCTGAGAGGTCAGCAAGAAGAGGTCCCAACTGAGTGCCATTAGTGAGAGGGCACAACAGAGTAGTCAGCAGCCAGGCGTCCGAAACTGGGAGGTCAGCAGTGAAGGGTCCCAACTGAGGGTTCAACATTGATGGGTACCACCTGAGGGGTCAGTAATAAATGGTCCCAACTGAGTGATTAGCAATGAGAGGAACAGCTTAGAGGTCAGCAGTTAGAAGTCCCAAATTAGGGGTCAGAAGTAATGAGTCCAAACTGAGGGGTCAGAAGTAAGTGGTCCTTATTGAGAGATCAGCTTTAAAAGGTCCCAACTTAGGTGTCAGCACTGAGGAGTCCCAACTGAGGGGTAAGCAGGAGTGGTCTCAATTGAGCTTTCAGCAGTAAGTGTCCCGACTGAGGGGTCAGCAGTAAGAGGTCCCAACTGAGTGGTAATCAGTAAGGGGTTTCAACTAAGGAGTCAGCAGTTAGAGGTCCCAACTAAGGGGTCAGCAATGAGGGGTCCCAACTGTGGGTTAGCTGGAAGGGGCCCCACTGAGGGATCAGCAGTGAGCGGTCCCTACCGAAGGATCAGCAGGAAGAGGTCCAGACTGAGGCGGCAACAGTGAAAGGTCCAATGTGAGGGGTCAGCTGTAAAAGATGCCAAATAAATGTTCAACGGAAGGGGTCCTAACTAAGAGGTGGAGCAGTGAGATGTGCTAACTGAGGGGTCAGCAGTGATGAGACCCAAATGAGGGGTCAGCAGGAGTGCTCTCAATTGAAGGTTCAACCACAAGGGGTCCCAACTGAGGAGTCAGCAGTAAGAGGTCAAAATGAGGTGTCAACAGTGCAGGATCTCAACTGAGGGGTCAGCAGTACGGATTCCCAATCCAGGGGTAAGGTGGGGGGACCCATCTGAGGGTTCATCAGTGAGAGGTCCCTACCAAGAGTCAGCAGTAAGAGCTTCCGA
This sequence comes from Dryococelus australis, assembly GCA_029891345.1. Taxonomy (NCBI): domain Eukaryota; kingdom Metazoa; phylum Arthropoda; class Insecta; order Phasmatodea; family Phasmatidae; genus Dryococelus; species Dryococelus australis. The sequence continues at coordinate 556,174 of CM057004.1, forward strand.
CTGAGGGGTCAGCAGTAAAAGGTCCCAACTGAGGGGTCAGCACTGAGGTGTCCCAACTGAGGTGTCATCAGTTAAGGATCCCAATTGTGGGGTCAGCAGTGAGGGGTACCAATTGTGGGGTAAGCAGTGAGATGTCCCAAATGAAGGGTCAGCATAAGGGGTTTCCACTAAGGGGTAAGCAGTGAGTGGTCGAATCTGTGGGGTCATAACATAATGGTCAGCAGTGAAGTGTCCCAACTGAGGAGTCTGCAGTAAGGGGCTGCAACTGAGGGTTCAGCAATAAGAGGTTCCGACTGACAGGTAAGTAGTGAAAGGTCCGAACTGAGGGGTCAGAAGTAAAATGTCCCAACTAAGTGGTCTCCAGGAAAGGGCCGCAATTGAAGGGTCATCTGTGAGGGGTCCAAACTGAGGGGTCAGCAGGAGGGGTCTCTACAGATGGGTCAGAAGAAAGGGGTCGTGAGTAAGGGATAGAAGTAATAAGTCCCCATGGAGGGGCCAGCTATAATAGCTCCTAACTGAGTGGTTGACAGTCAGAGATCCCAACTGAGGGGTCACCAGTAAGGGGTCCCAATTGTGGGGTCAGCAATGAGTGGTCCCATCTGTGTGGTTATAAGTAAGGGGTCCCAACTGTGGGGTCAGTAGTAAGGTGTTCCAACTGAGGGGTCTGCAGTAAGGGGTACCAACTGAGGGGTCAGAAGTAAGTGGTACCAACTAACGGGTCGGCAGTATGGGGTCCTAACTGCAGGATCAGCAGAGAGGGCACAACTTGAGGGAAAGCAGTGAGGAGTCCCAACTGAGCGATCAGCAGTATGGGGTACCAACTGATGGGTCAGAAGTAACCGGTCCAAACTGAGGGGTCACCAGTAAGGTGTCCCAACTGAGTGTTCCTCAGGGAGGGTTTCCAACTAAGGTGTCAGAAGTAATAGGTCTCAACTGATGGGTCAGCTGTAATAGGTCCCAATTGAGGTGTTAGCAGTGAGGGGTCCCAACTGAGAGGTCAGCAGTAAGGGGTCCCAACATTAGGGGTCAGCAATGAGAGGTCCCAACTAAAGGAGCACCAGGAGGGTTCCCAACTGAGGTGTCAGCAGTAAGAGTCCCAACTGAGGGGTCAGTAGTGATGGGTTACAATTGAGGTGTCAGGTGTAAGGTGTCCCTACTAAAGGGTCAGCAGTACATGGTACTAAGTGGTCAGCAGTGAGGGGTCATTACCGATGGATAAGCAGTAGGGGGTCCCAACAGATGGGTCAGCAGTAACAAGTCCCAATTTAGTAATCAGCAGTATGGGTCCCAACTGAGTGGTCATCAGTAAGGAGACCCAACTGAGGGGGTAGCATAATGGGTCACAACTAAGTAGTCAGCAGTGAGAGCACCCAACTGAGGGAACAGTAAAATGCTGAACAATCTAAAGGGTCAGCAGTAAGTGGTATCAAGTAAGTAGTCAGCAGAGGGGACCCAACTGAGATATCAGCATAGAGGGATCCCATCTAAGGGGTCCGCAATAAGGATTCTCAACTGAGGGGTCAGCAGTGCGTGGTCCGAATTAAGTGGTCAGCAGTAAGAGCCCCAACTGAGGGTTCGGCAGTAAAGGGTCCGAACTGAAGGGTCAGCAATAAGGAGACACAACTGAGGGGTCAGCAGTGAGGGATTCCAACTAAGGGGTCAGCAGTAAGGGTTCCCATCTGAGTGGCCATTAGAAAGGGATTCTAACTAACGTTTCAGCATTTTGTGGTCGCAACTTAGGGGTCAGCTGTAAGTGGTCCTAAATGAGAGGTCAGCACAAATCTGCACCAACTGAAGGGTCAGCAGTGAGAAAAACTAACTGAGTGATCCACGGTAAGGGGACCAGAATGAGGCGTCTGTAGTAAAAGATCCCAAATTGCGGGACTGCAATAATAGGTCCCAAATTAGAGGTCATCATAAAGGGGTCTCAACTAAGGAGTCAGCCATGAGGGATACCAACTGACAGATAAGCAGGTGTGGTCCTCTATTCAGGGGTCAGCAATGAGAGATCCCCACCGAGGGGTCAGACGTAAGAGGTCCCGTCTGAGGTATCAGCCGTATGAGGTCCCAACTGATAGGTAAGCAGTAAGAGGTCCCAACTGTGGGGTCAGAATTAAGGGGTCCGAAGTAAGTGGCCAGCAGTGAGGGGTCACAACTTATGAGTCAGCAGTGAAGGGTCCCAACTAATTTGTCAGTAGTGAGGGGTGCAAACTGAGGGATCAACAGGAGTGGTCTCAAATGTTGGGGCAACGGTAAAGGATCCCAACTAGGTGGTCAGCAGTGAGGGGTCCCTACTGAAGTTTCAGCAGTGGGGGGTCCCTAGTGAGGGTTCAGCAGTAAGAAATCCCAACCTTGAGTTCAGCAGCAAGAGGTTCAAACTGAGTGGTTAGCAATAAGGGACTCCAATTGAGGAGTTAGCAGTAAGGGTTCACAACTAATGTGTCAGCAGTGAGGGGGGCCAAGTGTGTAGTAGGCAGAGAAGGGTCTCAAATGAGGTGTCAGCAGTGAGGGGTCCAAACTGAGGGGTGAGCACTAATGGTTCCAAAAAAATCGTAAGCAGTTAGGGATCCCAAATGAGGGGTCATGTGTAAGGTGTTCCTGCAAATTGATCAGAAGTATGTGGTCCCAACTACGGTGTCAGTAGTGAGAGGTCCCAACCGAATGATCATAAGAAAGGTGTACCAACAGAAGGGTCAGCAGTAAGGGGTCCCAACTACGGGGTCACCCATGAGGGGTGTCTACTGAGTGGTCTAAAGTAAGAGGTACCAACTGAGCATTAAGCAATATGTGGTCCCAACTGAGTAGTTAGCAGTGAGAGGACAAACTTCAGGATCAGCAGAGAGGTGTCCAAACTAAAGGCGAAGTAGGAGGTGTCTCAACTAAGGGATGAGCAGTAAGAGGTCTCGACTAAGGGGTCAGAAGTAAGAGGTCACCACTGAGGGGTCAGCTGTGAGGGGTTCCAATATAGTGGACAGCGGTAAGGGGTCCCAAATGAAGAATCAGCATTGATATGTCCCTAATGAGGAGTCAACAGGAAGCGGTCCCATCTGAGGGGTCAACAGTTACAGGTCCTAACTGAGGTGTCAGCACTAAGATGTCCTAAATGATGGGTCAGCAGTAAGGGGTCCCACAAAGGGGTCCGAAGTGAGGGGTACAAACTGAGGTTACATCAGTGAGGGTTTTCCAACTGGGTGGTCAGCAGTAAGGGGTCACAACTGTTGGTTCAACATTGAGGGGTGCTAACTGAGAGGAAAGCAGGAAGTGGTCCCATCAGAGGGGTTAGCATTGAGAGGACCAACTTAGGGGTCAGCAGTAAGAGGTCCCAAGAGAGGGATCGCTAGTAAGTTGTACCAATTAAGGAATAAGCAGTGAGGGGTCCCAACAGTGAGATCTGCAGTGAGAGGTCCCAACTGAGGGGTCAGAAGAAATGGATTCCAACTAATCTGTCCGCAGTAAGAGGTTCCAAATGAGTGGTCAAACTGTAAGGGGTCCCAACTGAGGGGTCGAATGTAAGGGATACCAACTAATGGGTCACCTGTGATGAGCACTAACTGTAGGGTTAGCCGTAAGAGGTCCCAACTGAGGGGTCAGCAGTGAGGGGTCGCAACTCTGGGTTCAGCATTAAGATGTCCTTACTGAGGGGTCAGCAGTAAGGGGGCGCCAAGTGTGGGGTCAGAAGTATGTGGTCCTATAAAAGGGGCAATCAGTAAGGGGTTCATCTGAGGGGTTAGGTGAATGGGGTCCGTACTGAGGGTTCACATGAAAGTGGTCGCATCTAAAGGTTCATCATTAATGAGGCACATCTGAGGGGTTATCATATAACATTTACAATCTGAGGTGTCAACAGTAAGGTGTCCCAACTGTGGGGTCCTCAGGAAGGGGTCCCAAATAAGGGGTCAGCATTTATATGTCCCAACTGAAGGGTAAGTAGAGTGGGGGAATAGCTAAGGGTACCATACTACGTTTTCTCAACAAGGTGTTCAGCATTAAAGGTCTAATCTGAGGGGTTAGCAGTGAGGGGTTCCAACACTGGGTTAAGCATTAAGATGTTCTTACTGAGGGGTCAGGAGATAGGGATCTCAAATGAAGGCCAGCAAAAAAAGGTCACAACGAAGGGGAAAGCAGTGATGAATCCCAAATTAGGGGTCAGCAGGAGGGTTCTCAACTATGGGTTCTTCAATAAGAGGTCCCGACTGAGGGGTTAGTAGTGAGAGGTCCCCATTGAACGATCTGCAGTAAAATGTCCTAACTTAGAAGTCAGTAGTAATAAGTCCTAATTGAGCAGTCAGCGGTAAGGGGTCCCGACTGAGGGGGCAGCAGTGAGGGGTTCATCTGAGGTGTCAGCATAAGGGGGCTCAACTGAGGTGTCAGTTGTAAGGGGTCCTGATGAGGGGTCAGTAGTAAGAGGTAACAACTAAATTATCAGCAGTAAGATGTCCCACCTGCTTAGTCAGCAGTTAGGGGCCCCAAATGAGTGGTCCACATTACGGGGTTCCCAACTAAGGTGTCAGGATTGAGTGATCCTAATTGAGGGGTGAGAAGGAAGGGTTTGAACTTAGGGTTCAGCAGTTAGGGGGTCACAACTGAGGTTCAGCAGTAAGTGGTCCAAACTGACGGGTCAGCAATATGGGGTCCCAACAGAGCATTCAGAAGGGAGAATGTACAAATGAAGGGTTAGCAGAAATTTGTTCTAAATGATAGGTCAGTAGTGAGGAGTCCCACCTGAGGGGTAAGCAAATGGGGTCCCAACTAAGGGGTTAGCAGTGAGAGGTCCCTACCATGGGGTCAGCAGTAAAACGTCCCAACTAAGGGGTCAGCAGTGAAGGGTCCCAACTGAGAAGTCTTGAATAAGGGGTCTCCACTAAGGAGTCAGCAGTAAGGGGTCCCATTTGAGTGTCCATTAGAACAGTGATAGGTTCCTACTGAAGGGACATAATTAAGAGGTCCCGACTGAGGGGCAGCTGTAAGAGGTTTCAACTGAGGGGTAAGCAGTAAGAGTCCCCAACTGATGGTATCATAGAAAAGGGGTCACGACAAAGGGGACAGCATGGAGCGATCCCAATGACTGGTAAGCAGGTGGGGTCTCCTACTGAGGGGTCAGCAGTGATAAGTCCCTATCGAGGGGTCAGAATTAAGGGGTCCCAACTAATGGGTCAGCAGTGAGGGGTCCCTAACTGAGGGATCAGCAGTGAGAGGTCCGAAATTAGGGGTCAACAGTGAGGGATCCCAACAAATGGTACAGCATTGAGGGGTCTTATTTGAGATGTCAGCAGTAAGGAGTCCCTACTGAGAGTCAGCAGTAAAAGGTCCTAAACTAGAGATCAGAAGTAAGATGTCCCATCTGAGTGGTCAGCAGTAAAGGGTTCCTAATGAGGGATCAGCACTAAGGGGTCACAACTGAGTGGTCAGCGGTGAGGGGTCCCAAATGAGAGTTCAGCAGTAAGGACGAAACGACTAAAAGTTTAGGAGTAAAAGCTCCCAACTGACGAGCCATCATTAAGTGGGCCGAATAGGGGGTCATCTGTAAGGGTTCTAAAATGAGAGGTCAACATAAAGGGTCACCAACTGAGGGGTCAGCCATGAGGGCTCCCAACTGACAGGTAAGAAGGTGGGATTCCCTATTGAGGGGTTAGCAATGAGAGGGCCCCAGCGAGGGGAAAGTGGTAAAAGGTTCCGTCTGAAGGGTCAGCCGTAAGAGGTCCCAACTGAGGGGTAAGCAGTAAGAGGTCCCAACCTAGAGTTCAGCAGTTAGAGGTTCATATTGAGTGCTTAGCAGGAAGGAGTTCTGATGGAGTAGTCAGCAGTAACGGTTCCTAATTAAGGGGTCAGCAGTAAGGGGGCCCAGCTGAATAGTAGGTAGTAAGGGGTCTCAACTGAGGTGTCAGCAGAATGGGGTCCCAACTGAGGAGTCAGCATTAAGTGTTCCCAAGTAAGGGGTAAGCAGTGGGGGGTCCCAATTGACAAGTCAGGTGTAATGTGTTCCCACTTATTGGTCAGCAGTATGTCGTGCCAACTATGGGGAAAGTAGTGAGAGACCCAACCAAGGGGTTTGCAGAAAGGGGTCCCAACAGAGGGGTCAGCAGTGAGAAGTCATCAATATGGAGTCCCAACAAAGCATTCAGAAGTGAGAATGCACAACTGAGGGGTTCGCAGAAATTGGTTCTAAATGATAGGTCAGCAGTGAGGAGCCCCAACTGAGGAGTAAGCAAATGGGAACCTAACTGAGGTTTTAAAAGTGAGAGGTCCCTACCGAGGGGTTAGCCATTAAAGGTCCCAACTAAATAGTCAGCAGTGAGGGGTCCCAACTAAGACGTCAGCATTGAGTGTGCCCAAATGCAGGGTCAGCACTAATTAATCCCATCTGAAGCTTCAACATTGAGGGGTGCCAAATAAAGGGTCAGCTGTAAGTGGTCCCAACTGAGTGGTTAGCAGTTAGAGGAACAAAAATTAGGGGTCAGCAGCTAGAAGTTCCAAGTAAGGGGTCAAAAGTATTGGATCCCAAACTGAGGGGCAGTAAGGTGTCCCAAATTAGCGGACAGCAGTAAGGGGTCACAACTGATGGGTCAGTAGTAGGGTGACCAATCAAAAGGGTCAGCAGTGAGTGGCCCCGCATTGGATACAGCAATAAGGGGTACTAACTCTAAGGTCAGCAGTTAGAGGTCTCAACTGAGTGAGCAGATGATAGATGTCTCAACTGAGGTGTTAGCAACAATGGGTCGCAATTGAGAGTCATCAGTAAGGGATCACAACTGAGGGGTCAGCATTAAAGTGTCCCAAATAAGGAGTAGGCAGTAAGTGATATCAACAGAGTGGTCAGCAGTATGTTGCAAAACTCGAGGATCCGCAGTAAGGGGTCACAACTGTGTGGGCAGCAGTAAAGGGTCGCAATTGAAGGTCCAAAAGTATCGGGTCCATCTGAGAAGTCAGCAGCAAGGGGTCCCTACTGAGAGTTCAGAATTAGGGGGATCAACTAATGGGTCAGCAGTAAAGGGTCCGAACTGAGGTGTCAGCAGGTTGGAGTCCCATTTAAGTGTTCAGCATAAGGGTTTTATCTAAATGGCCATTAGAAAGTTGGTCCTACTGAGGGGTCAGCATTAAGTGGTCCCAACTGAGGTTTAAAGTAGTAAGGGGTCCCAACTATGGAGTCAGCATAAAGAAATCCTTACTGAGGGGTCAACAGTGAGATGTCCCAACTGAGGGGTCAGCAGTGAGAGGTTCCAATTGAGATTTTAGCAATAAGAAGTCCGAACTGGTGGGTCAACAATATTAGGTCCCGACAGAGTGGTCAGCAATAAGTGGTACCAACACAGCATTCAGAAATAACAATGCACAACTGAGGGGTAAACAGAAAGTGGTTCCAAATGAGACGTCAGCAGAAAGACATCCCAACCGAGGTGTCAGCAGGATGAATTCCCGTATGAGGGGTCAGAAGTAAGAGGTCCAAACTGAGTGGTCATCAGAGAGGGGTCCCAAATTAAAGGGTCAGCAGTAAGGGGTCCTATTTGAAGTGTCAGCAATAAGGGGTCCCTACTGAAAGTTGAGAAGCAAGATGTCCCAACTGAGGTTCAGTAATAACAGGTTAGAACTGCGGGTCAGCAGTAAAAGGTCCCATCTGAGGGGTCAGCAGATTTGTGTCCCAAATGAGGTTTAGACATTAAAGGGTCATAACTGAGGGGTCAACCATATGTGGTAATAACTGAGGGGTCAGCAGTAAAGGATCCCTACCGAGGGGTCAGCAGAAAGAGGTCCCAAATGAGGGGTCAGCAGTAAAAAGTCCCACTGAGAGGTCAGTGGTAAGAGGTCCCAACTTAGTTGTCAGGAGAAAGAGGTCCCAACTGAGGGGTCAGCAGTGAGAGGTCCCAAATGAGGGATCAGTAGTAAGGGCTCCCAACTAAGGTGTTAGCAGAAAGGGGTCCCAAATAAGGGGTCAGGTATATGGAGTCCCATCTAAGAGGTCAGAAGTAAGGGGTCCCAACTAAGTGGTGAGAAGTGAAGGGTCAAAACTGAAGGATCAGGATTTAGAGTTCCCCACTCAGGGGTCAGCAGTAAGTGGTCCCAACAAAGGATGATCAGTTAAGTGCTTAACTAAGAGTTCACAAGGAAGAGGTACCAACTGTGTGGTCATCAGTGAGAAGTCCCATCTAAAGTAGTCACTTGTAAGGGATCCCAACTGAGGGGTCAGTATAAGGGTTCTCAACTGTGCAGTCGGCATTAAAGGGTCCCAACTGAGGGATCAGCAGTAAGTGGTCCCAACAAAGGGGTGAGCAGTTACGGGTGTATATGAGAGTTCAACAGGAAGAAGTCCCAACTGAGTTGTCATCAGTGAGAAGTCCCATCTGAGGGGTTACTTGTAAGAGCTCACAACTAAGCGGTCAGCAGAAGGGTTCTCAACTGTGGGGTCATCAGTAAGGGGCCCCATCTGAGGGATTAGCTGGTAGAATTCTTCGTAACTTATGGGTAAGCAGTAAGAGGACTCATTTGAGGTATCAGCAGTTGGGAGACATGATGGATGGTTCAGCAGTAAGATGTAACATCTGAGGGTTTAGCAGTTCGATGTCCCATTTGAGGGGTCAATATTTAGGGGTCTCAACTAAGGATTCAGCAGTGGGGTGCAGGCATGAGGGGTTCCAATTGAGAGTTCAGCTTTCACAGGTCTCTACCGAGGGGTCAGCAGGAAGAGTTCATACTAAGGGGTCAAAAGTAAAAGGTTATAACTCAGGCATCAGCAGTAAGAGGTCCCAAATAATGATTTAGTAGTAATGGGTACAACCAAGGGGTCAGTAGCATGGGGTAACAGCTGGGGTGTTGGCATTGTTGGTTCCCAACTGAGGGGTCAGCAGTAAAGGATGTCAACTAAGGGATCAGCAGTGAGTGGTCCAAACTGATTTGTCAGCAGTAAGGGGTCTTGACTGAGGGGTCAGCAGGGAGTGGTCACCATGATGGGTCTCAACTGAGAGGTCAGCATTAAGAGGTCCCGACTAAAGGGTCAGATGTAAGAGGTCCCCACTGAGGCATCAGTAGTAAGATATACGAACAGAGGGGTCAGAAGTGAGGGGTCACGAATAAGGGGTCAGAAAAGAAATGTTAGCTGAAAGGGTCTTAACATAGAGATCGTAGTAAGGTATCCAGACTACAAGGTAAGAAGTTAGAGGTCCTAACTGAGGTGTCAGCGTTAAAGGGGTTCCAACTAGGGGTTAGCAGTGAGGAGTCCCAACTGGGGGGTTAGTAGTGAGTGGTCCCGACTGATGCTTCAACATTGAGGGGTCCTAACTAAGGGGTCTGCAGTAAGGGATCCCATCTGAGGAGTCAGCAGTGTGTGGTCTCAAATAAGGGGTTTGCAGAAAGAGGTGTAACATACAGGTGAGCAGGAAGATGTCCTCATTGCATGGTTATCATTTGGAAGGGCACATCTGAGGTGTCAGCTGTGACGGGTCCCAACTGGGTGGTCTGCAGTGATGTGTCCCATCTGATGGTTCAACATTTAGGGGTGCCAACTGAGAGGTCAGTAGTATATGGTCCCAACTGAGTAGTTTGCAAAGAGAGGACAAACTTAAGGGTCAGCAGTGAGGGATCCAAACTGAGGGGTCAGAAGAAGGTGTCTCAACTAAGGGGTCAGCAGTAAGTGGTCCCGACTAAAGGGTCATCATTGACATGTGGCTAACGAGGAGTCAACAGGATGAAGTCCCGTCTGAGGGGTCAACACTTAAATGTCCTAACTAGGGGTCAGCAGTAAATGGTTCCGACCTACGGGTCAGCACTAAGGGGTCACAACTGAGTGGTCAGCAGTGAGGGGTCCAAAATGAGGGTTCAGCAGTAAGAACGAATCGACTAAAAGGTCAGAAGTAAAAGGTCCCCACTCAGGGGTCATCAGTAAGTGGTCCGAACTTAGGGGTCATCTCGTAAGGGTTTCAATAAGAGAGTCAGAATAAGGGGGATGCCAACTGAGGGGTCAGCCATGAGGGATTCCAACTGATGGGTAAGCAGGTGGGGTCCCCTATTGAGGGGTTATCAATGAGAGGTCCCAACTGATGGGTCAGCAGAAAGGGGTCCAAACTGAATGGTTAGCAGTGAGGGGTCCCAACTAAGGGATTAGCATCAAGGGGCCCAACTGAGTGGTAGGCAGTAAGGGGTCCCAAGTGAGGGGTCTGGACTAAAGGTCAGGGTACAGCAGTACTGAGGGTACAGCAGTGAGGAGTTCCAAATTGGTGGTCAACAGCAAGGGGTTCCAAATGAGGAGTCTGAACTAATAGGTCCTTACTCTGGGTTCAGCAATATGAGGTTCAAACTGAGGGGGTCATTATTAGAGGCCACAACTGAGGTGTCTGAAGTGTGAGGTGCCAATCAAGTGGTCAGCAGTAAAGGGTAGCAAGTAATGGGTCAGCAGTGAAGGGTCCCAACTAAGCGATAAAAAGAGAGGGGTCTGAACTGAGTGTTCAACAGTAAGAGTCCCAATCTAATGGGTCAGAACTAAGGGTTCACAATTAAGGAGTCAGCAGTGAGGGTCCCAACTGATGGCTCAGCAGAAAGGGGTCCGAACTGAATGGTTAGCAGTGAGGGGTCCCAACTAAGGGGTCAGAACTAAGGGTTCGCAGTTAAGGGGTCAGCAGTGAGGGGTCCCGACTGATGGGTCAACAGAAAGGGGTCCGAACTGAATGGTTAGCAGTGAGGGGTCCCAACTAAGGGGTAAGCAGTGAAGGGGCCCAACTGAGTGGTAGGCCGTAAGCGGTCCCAACTGAGGTGTAAGCAGTGGGGGTTCCCAACTGAGTGGTCAGCAGGTGGGGTCTCAGCACTGGGGTTCCAACTGAGCGGACAACTGAAAGAAGTCCCGACGTAGGGGTCCCAACCGAGAGTCAGCAGAAAGGGGTCCCAACATAGGGGTCAGAAGTAAGTGGTGTCATCTAAGGGGTCATCAGTAAGGGGCCCAACAAAGGGGTCAACAATAATGGGTACGAACTGTAGGGTCAAATTAAAGTGAAGCCATCTGAGTAGTCATATGTAAGGGGGCACATTGAGGGAGCCCAATAGAGAGGTCTGCAGTAAGGGCTCCGAACTGATAGGACAGCAGTGAATGGGTCAGCCATAAGTATTCCCAACAAAGGGGTTAGCAGTGAGGCTTCCCAATTGAGGGTTCAGCTGTAAGGGGTCCCAAGTAAGGGGTCAGTAGTAAGTGTTCCCAAGTAAGGGGCCAGCAGTGAGGGTTTTCAAATGAGGGGTCAGAAGTAAGGGCTCCTAGCTGATGGGTCAGCTGTGAGGGGTCCCAAGTGAGGGGTCGGCAATAAGGTGTCCCAACTAAGGGGTAAGCAGTGAGCGATCCCAACTAAGGGGTCATCGGATAGGGGTCCCAACTGAGGGGTCAGCAGTAAGGGCTCGCAGCTATTGAGTCAGCAGTAAGAGGTTACAACTTATGGGTCAGCAGGGAGAGGTCCCAACTGAGGGATCAGCATTAAGATGTACCAACTGAGTGGGCAGTAGTGAGGTGGTATCAACAGAGTGTTCAGCAGTGAGAGGTCCCAAATGAAGGGTGAGCAGTAAGGCTTCCCAACTGAGAGGTCGGCAGTAAGAATTCCCATGAAAGGGGTCAGCAGTGATTGGTCCTAACTGTGTCGTTATCAGTTAGGGCTCCCAGCTGGTCAGTACTGAGGGGTCCCACGTCAGGGGCAGTAGTAAGGTGTCCAAATACGTAGTTAGCAGTTGGGGTTCCAAATTAAGTGGTCATCAGTAAGGGGTCCCTACTAAGTGTTCAGCAATAAGAGGTCCCAACTTATGGGTCAGCAGTAAGTGGTCCCAACTGAGTGATCAGCAGTAGTTGTCTCAGCTCTGGGATCAGCAGTAAGAGTTCATAATGGAGGGGTCAGCAGTAAGAGGTTCCAACTGTTGGATCAGCAGTAAGCTGTACAAACTAAGGAGTCATTAGTGAGAAATCCTAACAGAGGGGTCAGCAGGAAGAGTTTCCAGCTAAGGGATGAGCAGTGAGTCATCCCAACTGAGAGGTAAGCAGTAAGATTTCCCATGTAAGGCATCAGCAGTAAGTAGTCCCAACCGTGGGGTCAGAAATAAGGTATACCAAACGATCTGAAAGCAATACGAAGTACCAACCTAGTGGTCAAACTGTAAGAGGTCCCAACTGTGAGATCAGCTGTAAGTGGTCTCTACTGAGGGGTCAGCAGTGAGGGATCCCAAATAATGGTTCAGCAGTGAGGGATCCCAAATAATGGTTCAGCAGTAAGGGTTCCCAACAATAAGGTTAGCAGTGAAGAGTCCCAACTGATGGGTCATGTGTCTCGAGTCCCAACTATGGGGTCAGCATTAAGGGTCACAACTGTGGGGTCAGAAGTATGTGGTCCAATCTAAGGGGTCATCAATAACGGGCACACCTGAGGGGTTAGGATTAAGGGGTCCGAACTGAGGGGATAGATGAAAGTGGTCCCATCTTAGAGGTCATCATTAATGGGACACATCTGAGGGGTTACATTTATCATGTAAAATGTGAGGTGTCACCAGTAAGGTATCCCAAATGTGGTGTCCTTAGTAAGGGGTCCAAAATAAGGGGTCAGCAGTAATGTCCCAAATGAGGGGTAAGCAGAGTGGAGGAATATCTAAGGGAACCAAACTACTTTGTGCCAACAGGGTGTTCAGCATTAAAGGTCTCACCCGAAGAGCCATGAGTAAATGGGTACATATAAGGGATCTGCTCTGAGAGGTTTTATCTGCAGGGGCAAGAATTTTTAGTATCGTAACTAAGCTGTCAGCACATAGGGGTCCAACTGAGGGGCCAGCAAAAAAGGTCACAACGAAAAGGAAAGCAATGAGGGATCCCAAATGAGGGGTCAGTATGGGGGTTCTCAACTAAGGGTTCAGCATTAAGGGGTCCCGACAGAGGGGTCAGCATTAAGGTGTCCCAAATAACGAAGTAGGCTGTAAGGGATATCACCAGAGTGCTCAGTAGTAAGTTGTAAATCTTGTGGATCCGCAGTAAGGGGCCACAAAAGTGTGGGCAGTAATAAGTGTTCCGAACTGATGGGTCAGCAAAAAGGGGTCTCAACTGAGAGTTCGGAATTAAGAGGACCAACTAATGGGTCAGTAGTAAAGGGTCCGAACTGTGGGTCAGCAGGTAGGAGTCCCATTTAAGTGTTCAGCAATAAGGGGTTCCATCTGAGTGTCCATTAGAAAGTGGTTCCTACTAAGGGGCAAGCATTAAGTGGTCCCAAATGAGGTTTAAAGCAGTAAGTTTTCCCACCAGATTAGTCAGCAGTGAGGGTCCCCAAATGAGGGGTCAACAGTTCGGGGTTCCCAACTAAGGGGTCACGTTTGAGTAGTCCAAACTGAGGGATCAGCAGGAAGGGTTTGTACTTAGGGTTCAGTAGTAAGGGGGTGGCAAAAGAGGGTCAGTAGTAAGGGGTCCAAACTGACTGGTTAGCAATATGGTGTCCCAACAGAGCATTCAGGAGTGAGAATGTACAACAGATGGATAAGCAGAAATTGGTTCTAAATAATAGGTCAGCAACTTAGGGGTAAGCGAAAAGTGTTCCCAACAGAGGTGTAAGCTGTAAGTGGTCCCGAATGAGTGGTCAGCAGTAAAAGGTCCCAACTAAGGGGTCAGCAGTTAGGGGTCCCAACTAATGTGTCAGAAGTGAAAGTTCCCACCTGAGTGGTCAGCAGGAGTGGATTCAGCTATGGGGTCAGCAGTAAGGGATCCCACCTGAGCGGTCAGCTGTAAGAGGTCGCAACATACTGATTAGCAGTGAGATGTCACAACTGAGGGATAAGCAGTGAGGGGCCCCAATTGGGGTTAGAGCAGTAAGGAGTTTAAAATATGTAGAAAGCAGTGAGGGGACAAATCTGACTGGTCAGCAGTAAGGTGTCCTCACTGAAGACTCAGCAGTGACGGGAAACAACTGAGTACTCAGCAGTGAGGGTCACAAATATGGGGTCATCAATAAGGGGTCCAAACTGGTGGGTCAACAGTAATTGGTCCCAACTGAGAGGTCAGCAATAAGGTGTACCAACTTAGAATTCAGAAATAAGAAATTACACCTGAGGGGAAAACAGAAAGAGGTTCCAAATGAGAGGTGAGCATAAAGATGTATCAACGGAGGTGTCAAGATGAAGAATTTCCATATAAGGGGTCAGCAGTAAAAGGTCCTAACTGAGCGGTGAGCAGTGAGGTATCCTAACTGAAAGGTCATCAGTAAGGGGTCCCATTCGAAGTGTCAGCATTAAGCGGACCATACTGAAAGTTGAGAAGCAATATGTCCCAACTGAGTTTCAGCAATAAGGGGTCATATCTGCAGATCAGCAGTAAAAGGTCCCAACTGAGGTGTAGGCAATGAGAGGTCCCAAATAGGGGTTTAGCAGTAAGTTCTCCCAACTACAGATTTTGCAGTAATGGGGTCCCAAATAAGGGGTCTCATGTAAGGACTCCCATCTTATGGGTCAGATGTAAGGGGTCCCAACTAAAGATTGAGGAGTGAGGTGTCACATCTAAGGGGTCAGGATTAATGTGTCCCAACTAAGGGGTCAGCAGTAGGGGTCCCGATGGATAAGTCTGCAGTATTAGATCCAAATTGAGGGGTAAGCAGGAGGGGTCCTAACTGAAGGGTTAGAAGTAACATGTCTCTAAGGAATGGTCATCAGGAAGAAGTCCCTACTGAGCGGTCTTCAGTGAGAAGTCACATCTGAGGAGTCACTCTTAAGGGGTTCCAACAGAGGGGTCAGAGGATGGGTTCTCAACTGTGTGGTCAGCAATAAGTGGTCCCAAATGAGGGGACCACTGTAAGTGGTACCCACAAAGGGGTGAGCACTTACTGGTGAATCTGAGAGTTCATCCATAATAGGTCCCAACTGAGTGGTTATCAGTGAGAAGTCCCATCTGAGGGGTTACTTGTAAGAGGTGCCAACTTAAGGGTCAGCAGTATTGTTCTCAACTTTGGGGTCAGCTGTAATTGGCCCCATCTGAGGGGTCAGATCATAGAATTCGTAACATAGTGGTCAGCAGTAAGACTGATGTGTCAGAAGTTGGAGGACCCAGTGGATAGGTCAGCAGTATGATGTAACATCTGAGGGTTCAGCAGTACGAGGTCCCAATTGAGTGGTCAGAAGTGAGGGGTCACGACTAAGGGGTAAGCAATGAGAAGTGAGCAGGACGGCATTCAACTGAGGGGTCAGCAGTATGCAATCCAGACTACGAGGTCAGAAGTAAGAGGTCCAAACTGAGGTGTCAGCACTAAGAGGTCCCAATAAAGGGGTTAGCAGTCAGGTGTCCCAACTGGATGTCAGCAGTGAGTGTTCCCAACTGATGCTTCAACATTGAGGGGTCCCAACAGAGGTGTCAGATGTATGAGGTCTCATCTAAGCAGTCATTAGTTATGTGTCCCATCTAATGGTTCAAAATTTAAGGGATGCCATATGAGAGGTTAGCAGTATATAGTCTCAACTGAGTATTTAGCAGTGAGAGGACAAAGTTAAGGGTCAGCGGTGAGGTGTAACAACTAAGGGGTATGCAGTACGGGTTCCGACTAAGGGGTCAGAAGTAAGAGGTCACCACTGAGGGGCCAGCAGTGAATGGTCCCATCTGAGGGGTCACTTATTTGGTGTCCCAACTGAGGTATCAGCAGAAGGGTTCTCAACTGTGGGGTCAGCAGTAAGGTGTCCCATCTGATTGGGTCAGCTCGTGGAAGTCCTAACTTAGGGGTCAGCAGTAAGAGTACCCAACTGAGGTGGCAGCAATATTGGTACCCGTTCGATGGGACAGCAGTAATATGTACCAACTGAGGGGTCAGCAGTACGAGATCCGAACTGAGTGGTCAGAATAAAGGGTTTTCAACTAATGGATCAGCAGTAATAGTTCCCAACTCAAGGGTCAATACTAAAGGGTCCTATCTAGGGGATCAGCTGTGAGGGGTCCCAACAGATTGGTCAGTAGTAAGGGGTCCTAACTGAGGGATTAGCAGTAAGGGGTTCCAACAGAGTTTATCAGCAGTTTGCTGTCTCTACTAATGGGCAGCAGTGGGAGGTCCTAACTGACGATTATGCAGATATCTCTACGAACTGAAGGGTTAGAAGTGAGTAATCCCAACTGTGCGGTCAGTATTGAGGGTGACCAAATGCGGGGTCAGCACTAAGGGATCCCAACTGAGGGTCAGCAGTGAATGGTTCCAACAGAGGTTTCTGAAGTAAGTATTCCCAACTATGTCGTAGGCAGAGAGGCATCCGAATTGAGTGGTTAGCAGTTAGGGTTCCCTACTGAAGGTTCAGCAGTATGAGGTCCCAACTTAGGCATCAGAAGCAAGAGGTCCCAACTGAGTGGTCAGCAGTAAGGGATCCCGATTGAGGTGTAAGCAGTAAGGGGCCTCAATGAGTGCTCAGATGTATAGGTCCGATCTAAGGTGTCATCAGTAAAGGAGACATCTGAGTGGTCAGCAGGATGAGGTCCCATCTGAGGGGTTAGCAGTTTTTGGGCACAGCTATGTGGTCAGCACTTGGGGTGTTATTTGAGAGGTCAACTATGAGGGGACCATGTGAGGGGTCAGAAGTTAAATGTCCCTGCTGAGGGGTCAGCAGTAAGGGGTCCCAACTAAGAGACAGCAATAAGTAGTCTCAATTGAGGGTTCAGCAGTAAGAACCCCAACTGAGGGGTTAGCAATAAGGGTTCCCAAATAAGAATTCAGCAATATGTGGTTCCAACTAAGGGGTCAGCACTGATGGGTCCCGACTAAGCAGGAGGGGTGCCAACTGAGGAGTCAGTAGTGGGAAGTCCCTAGCGATGGGTCAGCAGTAAGAGGTCTCGACTGAGGGGACAGCAGCAAAAGGTCCCGACTGAAGGTTTAGCACTAAAATGTCCTAACTGAGAGGTCAGCAATAAAGGTCCCAACTATATGGTCAGCAGTAAGGTGTACCGACTGAGTTGTCAGCAATAAGTGGCCCCACTGAGGGGTCAGCATTAAGGTATCCCATCTAAGGAGTTAGCAGTGATTAATTCTAACTGCGGGGTGAGCAATAAGTGGTCCCAACAGATAGGTCAGCTGTTAGAGGTCCCGAATGAGGGGTCAGCAATAAGAGGTCCCAACTAAGGAGTCAGCAGAAAGAGGTTTTCAATAGAGCGGTCAGCAGTACGGGGTTTCCGAGTGAGGGGTCAGTAGTATTAAATCCCAACTGAGAAGTCAGCAGTAAGAGTTCACAACAGGTGTCAGCAGAAAAGGAGTCAGCAGTAAATGGTTCTAACTGAGGGATTAGATTGAAGCGATACCAACTAAGGGTTCAGATGTTGGAGGTCCCAACTGATAAGCAGCAAAAAAAGGTCCCAACTGTGGGGTCAGCAATAAGGGTACCAACTAGGGGGTCAGCAGTTAGGGATCCCAACTGAGTGGTCAACAGGAGAGGTCTCAACTTAGAGTTTCGAAGTAAGAGGTTCCGACTGAGGGGTCAGTTTAAGAGGTCCCATCTTAAGAATCAACAGGTAGAGGTCCCAACTGGGGGTCAGCAGTTAAGGGTCCCTATTAAGAGGTCAGCTGTAAATGATACCGACTGTGTGGTTAGCAGGAGAGGTTTCAACTTAGGGGTCAGAAGTAAGTGGTCCTGTCTGAGGGGTCAGCAGTAAGAGGACCCGGTTGAGGGGTCAGTAGTAAATGGTCCCAACTGTGGGGTCAGCAGGAAGAGTTCGCATTTGATGAGTCATGAATGAGTGGGCAAAACTGAATGGTCTGCATTTGGGGGGTTTCACCTGGTTGGTCAACTTTGAGGGGACCCAACTGAGGGGTCAGCAGATTGAGGTTCCTACTGAGGGATCAGCAATAAGATGTCCCGACTAAGGGGTAAGCAGTAAATTGTCCCAACTGAGGGGTCAGGAGTAAGAGGTCCCTACTGCGAAGTCAGCACTAAAAGGTCCCAACTATAGGGTCAGCAGTGAAGGTTCTCAACTGAGTGGTCAACAGGAAGAGTCTTAGCTGAGATGTCAGCACTAATGTTTACCGACTGAGGGGTCAACAATGAGGGGTACCAACTGAGGGTCCAGCAGTGAGGGATCCTAAATTAGGTGTCAGAAATAAGAGGCCCAACTGAGGCGTGTGTGGTAAACATCCCATCTAAAGTGTCAAATGTAAGGGGTCCAAACTGAGAGGTTAGCAGGAGTGGTCTCAAGGGAGGGTTCAGCAGTAAGGGGTCTTAACTAAGGGGTCAGCTGTGAGAGGTCCCGACGAATTGGTCAGCAATAAGGGGTTCGAAATGAAGGGTAAGCTTTGTAGAGTCATAATTAAATGTCTTAAGTAAAGGTCACAAATAATTGGTCAGCAGTGATGGGCCCAACTGAGTGGTTAGTAGTGAGGGTTCCCTACTGAAGGTTCAGCAGTACGAGGTCCTAACCTAGGGGTCAACATAAATAGGTTCCGACTGAATGAACAGCAATAAGGGGTCCCGACTGAGGGGTCAACAAGAGTGGTTCCAAAAGTGTTGTCAGCTGGAGAGATCTCAGTTCTGCGGTCAGCAGTATGGTATCACAACTGAGGGGTCAGCAGTAAGGGTTCCCAAATAAGAAGTCAGCAATATATGGTCCCAACTAAGAGGGTCAGCTCTAATGGGTCCCAACTGATAGGTAAGTAAGAGGGTCCCAACTGAGAGGTCAATAGTAAGAGGTCCCTAATGATGGGTCAGCAGTAAGAGTTACCGACTAATCGGTCAACAGTAAAAGGTCCCAACTGAGGGGTCAACAGTAAGATGCCCCATCTGAGTGGTCAGCAATAAAAGGTCCCAACTATAGGGTCAGCAGTGAAAGTTCTCAACTGAGGGTCAGCAGGGGGATCATCACCTGAGGGGTCAGCATTAAGGTGTCCCGACTGAGGGGTCAGCAGTAAGTGGCCCCACTGAGGGGTCAGTAGAAAAGTATTCCAACCAAGCAATTAGCAGTAAGGGGTTGTAACAAGGGGTCAGTATTAAGTGGCCCCAACAGAGGGGTCAGCTGTTTGAGGTCCTGAATGAGGAGGAAGCAGTAAGAGGTGTCAACTGAGGGGTCGGCAGAAAGAGGTCCCAATTGAGCGGTCATCAGTACGGGGTTCCGACTGAGGGTTTAGAAGTATAAAATTCCTACTGAGCAGTCAGTAGTAAGAGCTCACACCTGAGATGTCAGCAGAAAGATGTCACAACTACGGAGTCAGCAGTCACGGGTTCTAAATGATGGGTCAGAATGAAGTGATACCATCTAAGGGTTCAGCTCTTAGAGGTCCCGACTGATAGGCAGCAAAAATAGGTCCCAACTGTGGTATCATCAATTAAGGGTCCGAACTAAGGGGTCAGTGGTTAGGGATCTCAACTGAGTGGTCAGCAGGAGAGGTTTCAACCCTAAGGTTCAGAAGTAAGGGGTCCCGACTGAGGAGGTGACAGAAGTGAGGGGTCTGCTGAAAGGGGTCCCAAATGAGAGGTCAGAACAAAGGGGTTCCAAAAGAGGAGTAAGCAGTGAGGGGTCCCAACTGAGGAGTCTGCAGCAAGGGATCCCTACTCAGAGTTCAGTAATAAGAGCTTCCGACTGAGGGGTCAGCAGTTAGAAGGCCCAACTGAGGGGCCAGAAGTAAGAAGTCCCAACTGAGGGGTCAAAAATAACGGGTCCCTACTAAGGGATCATTAGTGATGTGTCCATACTGGGAGGTTAGCAGTGAGTGGTCTCAACTGATGGACCAACATTGAGGGGTACAAATTTAGTGGTCAGCAGTAAGTAATCACAAATTAGTGGTTAGCAAGTCCCAATTAGGTGGTCAGCTGTAGGGAGTCCTGTCTGAGGAGTCAGCCGTGTTGGGTTCCAACAAAGGGGTCGGCAGGTTGGGAAACAATTGAGTAGTCGGCAGTAAGGGGACCCAACTGATGGTCAGCAGTAAGGTGACCCAACGGAGGATTCAACAGTATGGGGTCCTAACTAAGGGGTCAGTAATGAGGGATCTCAACTCAGGGGTCAGCATTTAGGGGTACCAGCTGAGGAGTCACAAATGTGGGTTGCTACTGAAATTTCAGTCGTAAGAGGTCCCAACTAAGGGTTCTGCATTAAGAGGTCCCAAATGAGGGGTAAGAACTAAGAGGTCCCAACTGAAGGGTCGGCTGGTTGAGTTCCCAGCTTAGTTCAGCATTTAGAGGTCCCAACTGAGGGGTTAGCAGAAGGGGTTTAACTGAGGGGTCAGCAGTAAGATATCCCAACTAAGGTGTCAGCAGTTAGGAGTCCCAACTGAAGTGTCAGTAGGAGGGGTCTCAACTAAGGGTTCAGTATTAATGGGTCGTAACTGAGGGTCACAATAATGGGTCCCACCTGATGGTCACCAATATGGGGTCCCACCAGTCAGTTCAGAAGTGTGAATTCACAACTGAGGGGTAAGCATTAAGGGGTTCTAAGTGAATTGTCAGCAGGGAGTGGTCATAACTGAGAGCAAAACAGAAGGGTCAGCGATGTGATGTCCTGATGGGTCAGCAGTATGGTGTCCCAACTTAAACGTCAGTCGAAACATGTCCCAACTGAGTGATCAGCAGTAACTGGATACATCTAAAGTGGTAGAATTAAGGTGTCCCACCTGAGGGTTCATCAGTGATTGGTCCAATATGTGAGGTCAGCAATATGTAGTCGCAATTAACAGGTCAGCAGTAAGAGGTCCCAACTAAGATGACACTTGTGAGCATTACAGATGAGTGGTCAGCAGTGAGGGTTTCCCAATTGTGGGATCACTCGTAAGTCGTCGCGACTCAGGGGTCAGTCGTGGGGGTGTACAACTGAGTGGTCAGCAATAAGGGTTTTGTAACTATGAAGTTAGCAATATAGGGACCCAACTGTGAGGTCAACAGTAACTTGTCCCAACTCAGGGGTCAGCTGTGAGCGGTTAGAGCTTACTGGTCAGATGTGAGGGGTCATAACTGAGGAGTCTACAGTAAGGTGTGCCTACTGAGGGGTCAACAGTAATTAGTCGCAATTGTGGCGTCAGCAGAGAAGGGCCTCAAATGAGGGGTCACCAGTCAGGGTTCACAACTAAGGGGTTAGCAGTGAGGGATCCCAAATGAGGTGTCAGGTGCAAGGTGTACCAATTAATGGGTCAGCAGTGAGGAGACCCAACTGAGAATTCAGCAGTAAGGAGTCCTATCTGATTGGCCTGCATAAAGAGGTTGCAACTGAGGGGTCAGCATAAAGTGGTCCAAACTGAGGAATCAAATGTAAGGGGTACCAGATGAGAGGTCAGCAGAAAAGGGCTCCCAACTGAGGGAACAGCAGTTAGAAGTCCCATCTGAGGGACCAACTGGTGGGTTTTAAACTGTATGGAAAGAAGTAAGGGGTACCACCTCAGAAATCAGCTGGTAGAAGTCCCAACTTAAGGGGTCAGCAGTAAGGGATCCCAAATTAGAGGTCAGCATAAAGGTTTCTCAACTTACGGGTCAGCATTGAGGGGTCCTAACTGTGGGTTCAACAGAAAGGGGTCCCAACTTAGGGGACAGCAGTGAGGGGTCCCGACTTAGGGGTAAGCAGTGAGGTATCCCATCTGAGTTTTCAGCAGTGAGTAGATAATATGTTAGGGGTCAAAACTGAGGGGGTCATCTGTAAGGGGTCCCAATTGAGGGGGTCATCTGTAAGCGGTTCCAACTGAGGGGACAGCAGTAAGTGGTCCCAACTGAGGGGTCAGCAGTAAGGGTTCCCAACTGAGGTTTTAGTAGTAAGGGTTACTAAATATGGGCTCAGCAGTTAGAGAACCCAACTTAGGTGTCAGTAATGAGGGGTCCCAGCTGTGGGGTCAGTTGTAAGTGGTGCCAACTGTGGGGTCAGCTATAAGGGGTACCTACTGAGGGGTCAGCAGTAAGAGGTCCCAACTGATAGGTCTGCAGTAATAGATTACAACTGAGGGGTTAGCAGTGAGAGGAGTATCTATGGGAACAGAACTAAGTGTTCACAACAGGGTTTTCAGCAGTAAGGGTCCCAACTTAGTGTTCAACAGTAAGGTGTCCAACTGATAGTTCAGCGGGAAGAGGTCCTATCTGAGGGGTAATCAGTGAGTGGGCACAACTGGGGTTCTGCACTGGGGGGTTTTATCTTTGGGGTCAACTATGAGGGAACCCATCTGCATGGTCAGCAGTAAAAGTCGCAGCTGATGTGTCAGCAGTAAGGGGTCCGAAAGAGGGGTCAGAAGATAGGGGTGCCATCTGATGGGTCAGCAGTAATGGGCCCAACTAAGCGGTCATCAGTTAGGGGTTGAATCTGAAGAGTCAGTGATAATGGGTCCCAACTTAGTTTAAAGCAGTATGGGATCTCAACTAAGAGTACAGCAGTAACTGCTCCCTACTGAGGGATCAGCAGTAAGGTATCTGAGGAGTCAGAAGTTAGGTGTCCCTACTTAAAGGTCAGCAGAAATTTGTCATAACTGAGTGACCTGCAGTAGCTGGAACCATCTTAAGGGTGAGAAGTAAGGTGTCCCACCTGAGGGTTCAGCAGTGAAGTGTCCCATATGTGAGGTCATCAGTAAGGAGTCGCAATTCAGGGTAGAGCATTAAGCTTTCCCAACTAAGAGGACAGTACTGAGGGCTACAAGTGAGGGGTCAGCTGTGAGAGTTTCCCAACTGTGGGATCGGCCGAATGTGTTCGCGACTGAGGGGCAGTTATGAGGGTCTACAACTGAGAGCTTTGAAATAAGGGTTTCCAACTAAGATGTCAGCAATATAGGGTCCCAAATGAGGGGTCAGCAGTATGAGGTTTTCACTGACTAATCAGCAGTAAGAGATTCCAACTGAGTGGTCAAAAGTAAGAGGTCCCAAATGAGCAGTGAGCAGTAATGAGTCCAAACTAAGGTGTCAGAAGTGAGGTATTCAAACAGAGGTGTCAACAGGAGAGGAATCAACTGAGGGTTCAGCAGTAAGAGTCCCCACTGAAGGGTCAGCAGTAAGAGGTCCCAACTGATGCATCATCAATAAGAGCCCCAACTAAGAGGTCAGTATTGAGGGGTCTAATTAAGTTGTCAGCAGTAAGGGGTCCCGACTAAGTAGTCAGCAATGAGGGGTCTAAACTAAGTGGTCAGCAGTATGGTTTCCTAACTGAGGTGTCAACAGAGAGGGGGTACAACTGAGCAGTAAGAAGTGATAGGTCTCAACTGTGGGGTCAAGATTAGGGGGTTCAAAACTGGTGGGTCCCAACAGAGAGTTCAGAAAAGATAATGCACTACTGAGGGGTAAGTAGTAAGGGATCCCGAATGAGAGTTCTGCCAAAGGGTTCCCAACTGAGGTGTCAGCACTAAGAGTCCCATTTGAGGTGTCAGCAGAAACAGGTCCTACCTGAGAGGTCAGCCCAAGGGGTCCCAACTTTCGGGTCAGCAGTGATGGGTCCCAACTAAGGGGACAGCTGTTAGAGGTTCCAAATGAGTCAGCAGAAAGTGGTCCCAACTGAGGGTTAGTAGTAAGGGATACCAACAGAGGGTCAACATTCAGGGGTCCCAACTGTGGGGTCAGCAGTAAATAGTCTCAACTGAGGGGTCAGCAGTAAGAGGTCCCAATTTTGGGGTCAGAGTTAAGTGGTCCCAACTGAAGTGTCAGCAGTAAGAGGTCCTAACTGAGAGGTCAGCACTAAGTGGTCCCAACTGAGTGGTCAGCGGTGAGAAGTCCAACTGATAGGTCCTATCTGAGGGGTCATGAGTAAGTGGGGACAACTGAATTTTCAGGTTTTGGGGGTTATCTGATTTGTCAACTATGAGGGGGCCCATACGAGGGGTCAGCAATAAGATGTCATACCTGAGCTGTCATCTGTAATGCATCCAAAAGAGGGGTCAGCAGATAGGTGTCCCCACTGAGGAGTCAGAATTAATGGGTCCCAACTAAAGGGACAGCAGTAAAGTGTCCCAAATATGTGGTTAGCAGAGGCATGAACATCTTAGGGACAGCAATTAGGAGTCCCCAAATGAGGGGTCAGAATTGTTGTGTCCCAGCTCAGAGGTCGACAAAATGGGGTTCTGACTGAGGGATCAGCAGCGAGGTGCACAACTTGGGGGGAAAGTACAAAGAGGTCCCAACAGAGGAGTCAGCAGTAAGGGGTCCAAACAGAGCGGTCAGCAGTAAGGGGTCCTATCTAAGTAGTTAGCATAAAGGGGTCCACCTGGGGGGTAATCAGTGAGTGGTCTCAACTGAGGGGTCAGATGTGAGGGTTCCTAAATAAGGGGTCACAACTGAGGGTTCTAAAATGTGAAGTAAGCAGGAGCGATCCAAAATTAGGTGTCAGCAGTGAGAGGTTCCTACCGAGGGGTCAGCAATAAGAGGTCCCGAATGAGGGGTCAGTAGCAAAAGGTCCCAACTGAGACTTCAGCAGTAAAAGATCCCAACTCTAGTGACATCAGTGAAGGTTCCCAACTGAAGGGTCCGCAGGAGGAGTCTCAACTGAGGGGTCAGCAGTAAGAGG
Organism: Dryococelus australis; assembly: GCA_029891345.1. Taxonomy (NCBI): domain Eukaryota; kingdom Metazoa; phylum Arthropoda; class Insecta; order Phasmatodea; family Phasmatidae; genus Dryococelus; species Dryococelus australis. The sequence goes on from CM057004.1 coordinate 580,559, forward strand.
CCCCATTTGAGGGGTCAGATGTATGAGGTCCCAAATGAAAGGTCAGCAGTAAGGGGTCCCAACTAAGGGTTCAGAAGTGAAGGGTCCTAACTTAGGGGTCAGCACTAAGGGGTCTCAATTAAGGGGTCAGCAGTGACGGGCCCCAACTGAGGGGCCAGTAGAAAGGAGTCCGAAATGATGGTTTAGCAATGAGGGGTACCAACAAATGAGGCAGCATTGAAGTGGCCCATATGAGAACTCAGTACTAAGGTATCCCAACTGAGTAGTTTAGCAGGTAGGAGTACCAACTAAGGGGTCAGCAATAAGGGTTCCTAAATAAGGGGTTAGTAATGAGGAGTCCCAACTGATGAAACAGATGTAAGGAGTCCCAACTAAGGGGTCACACATAAGGGGCCTAACAAAGAAGTCATCTGTGAGGGGTTTCAAATGAATAGTCTGCAGCAAGAGTACAACGACCAAAGTGTCAGCAATAAGAGGTCCCAAGTGAAGGGTCAGCAGTAAGATATCAGTGTAGAGGAACATTAAAGTGTGGTGTGTGTTTCCAACTGTCGCGTGTCTGAGGATGTGTGTAATGTCTGGGTATCAACACCCATCTTATATAGTTCAAACTAAGTGCTATAGAGTGTAGAGGAACATGGAAAGTGTGGTGTGTGTTTCCTACTGTCGCGTGTCTGAGGATAGTGTCCTGTCTGGGTATCAACACCCATCTTATATAGTTCAACTAAGTGCTTTAGAGTGTAGAGGATACATGGAAGTGTGGTGTGTGTTTCCTACTGTCGCGTGTCTGAGGATTGTGTCCTGTCTGGGTATCAACACCCATCTTATATAGTTCAACTAAGTGCTATAGAGTGTAGAGGAACATGGAAGTGTGGTGTGTGTTTCCTACTGTCGCGTGTCTGAGGATGTGTGTCTGTCTGGGTATCAACACCCATCTTATATAGTTCAAACTAAGTGCTATAGAGTGTAGA